>AP028444.1:13741952-14064452 GCA_036509395.1 Antheraea yamamai
AAATAGACATCTTATAGGTCGAGGTGTAAAAACTAGAAACTATAGTCGTGAGATCACTGCCGGAATAAAAAAATCCTTATGCAATTCTCGTAACTGGTATCATGTTAGGTAATTGATTTGAACGATAACACACGACGTACGTCTATTAACATACCTTAATAATGATCCAATGGTTCTCTGCAATTAAAAAATTATTTAATTTAATACTATTAAAAAGATTTCCAATAAAATATATATATATATATATATATCTAAACACTGTTTTATTTTTTAATTACCCGTTTCCTGAGACATAGTTTGTGTTAAAATTTTATTGTTATATGTTATAACTTCGCAATTTATATGGATTAATAACTGTCCCATAAATTATAAATTGTAATTTTTTGACGCCTACAACCTTTTCATCGATTTTACTTTACGTCTGTTAAGTTTTATCAATACTGCTTAGACCCCATGAGAAAGCATCATTACTAATATTATAAATATGAATGTGAGTTTGTTTTTGTTATGCTTTCACGGTATAACTACTATCATAATCAAACTTTGCATAAATGTTGTCAGGTTTACAGAAAAGGACATAACGTAACTTTCACCTAGAAAAACGGAGAACACGTGAATGATAAGATAAATCAACTTTAACGCGAGTGAAACCGCAACCAAAAGCTAGTAATAATATATTGCCTACACATTACTCTGAAAAGTCCTTCATCTTCAATTAAAAGCCTTATTAAAATCAGTTCAGCCGTTTTGGAGATTAGTTTAGTCAAACAAGGGATACAGAAAATTTGATTTAGCAATTTAGCTAAAAGGGTAAAAATAAATTTTGACCTTATAAAAATATACAAATTAATTAAATTTTTGACGCCCATATCAAAATTTATCCATCCCAAGGAATCATAGTAGATGCAGAATTAATAATATTTGGTAATTTATTCAATAAAATAAATAAGATATGAAATGATAAAATATGAAAAAATCTCATGCTAAATGAATGGAAAAAGTATCGTCATTTAAGCACGGTTAAAAGGCATTAGAAAAAAAGTATTAGTTTGTATTTATGTTTTTAGGCTATACTTAGACTAACGATTTGGACGATACCGAAGTAAAAAAAACGAACTAGTTAAATAACGTATACCATAATGCACAATAACCGATATACCAGGTGAATGTTTAGACAGTAGCAATATTTATAGAGCACACCCTGCACTCGATTCTCGTTCTAAATCAATTAGAAAAACAATGAGTGCTTAATATTTGACCTAATTATCTAGAAACATACAAAACTTATACTCAATGCTCTCAGCGTCTATGTAAAGCACAGTGTCAATGACCGTTGGGTGTATTGAAAGTGAAGCCAAGCAACTAACAAAGGATAATTTTTCGAAGTTTGAACAAAAAAACCCTTCTGTTATTTTCTTCTGTTCTTCTTCTGTTGTTTTCTTTTATTGTCCATTTTATTATTGAAAATTATTAACTCCGGGTCTCCGCTCGCATATTTTATCACCGGTCATTCAACCTGGTTTTATTTAAGTTATTATGTATACTTTTGAAATTCTTAGAACAAACTTTACCTAAGGTTCTCTTTGTTGTTATTAATATTTGTTTGATATTATTATTTTGTGTGTTAAATGTGACCTTGAAGTCTCATATCCTTGAATACTACGAGTGTCTAACCTTTCTCCTGGTATATATATATTACGCAACATGCGACCAATATTACAAAATATGGAGTAAAATAACCCCAGATAATTAATAAAATATATAAACCACAACATGACCGACTGAGACAGTGGCAGCAAGTCAATACGCACTGGTATTGTTTTAAAAACTAAAAAAAAAAGGTTAACTCCGATCGATATTATTGTTAGCTCTTCTCGGTGTCTAGGATATTTTCTGAGCTAATCGTAGTACTGAATAAAGTATATTTAAAATTAATAGCTCTGTATGATTCCACCTTAGAATTAGTTATGCTTAAAAGTCTTCCAAGAGTTCAAGTTGCCTCAAAACATTTTCTTCCATCAGTAACTGACAGGTCATCATCACCGACTTTTCTCCCACCTAAGTAGGTTCTGTACGACACTGTGCTCTTTCAGTTTCTTCTATCAGCTGTCATCTCAATATTCAAATCTTTTATACACGTTTCTTCAATCCATCCACACCCTTCTTTAACTTTTGCTATTTTGAAATCAATCCAGCTCCATACTTAACACTTTAATAGCTGTGTGACTTTGATCCTTCGTCGCATGAGTATGCCACGTTATCCTGTTAATCGAAAACTTTTGTCAGCCTTTCATAAAACATACCGATTACCGATAATATCACTAACTTAATTCAAGTAAGTAAATGTTTAAAAATTGGTACACGAATAAGTATTTTGCTGGTATAAATCATTCAACCATCGGAACTAAACAGATAATGTGGAGTTGAAACTTTGTTGAACGATACCAGAAATAAATTATGAAATGCGACGATGACGTCATTATGTATTTTTTTTTATATCAATGGAGGCCTACGAGCAAGTGGTTCACCTGATGTTAAGTGATCACCGCCGTCCATAGACACTAGTAACACCAGGGGAGTCGCAATTGCGTTGCCAGCCTGTGTATAGATGGATAAAGGAAAGGGAAGGGAGATGGGGACGGGGAAGGGGAGAGCAGAGGGTATGGGAGGTGGGTTTCTGGCGCTCTCAGTGACCGATCGAAACGCAACAATGGAAGCACTGTTACTTCACGTCGGTGTTCCTATGAGAGGGTGATACTACCCCGGGCAAGCCGACACATTCATGCTGAAACCAGTAATAGCTTCAGCGTGGCTCTACCACCTACAAAATGCAATACTACTCGCACTTATAATAATTTTCATAAAGAGTGAGAGAGATAGATACACTAAGTCAGTATATCATTTGTAATTAGCCTTTGTACGTTATTTATTTGTTATTTCATTAGTATTAGCTGTAAGTTTTCCTAAATAAATAAAATAAAATAAAAATAAAATAAAATAAAAATAAAATAAAATATATTTTGTTTAAGAGAATAAGGAACAAATTGTGTACATACTTAGTAAATACCTAAGTTTATATTTTAAATCACACAAGTCAACTACCTATATTAAAATTACGCCGATGATTATCTAAGGAAATATTGTCATAACATAGAGAAACTTCATTGTTCAGTTCTTGTGTGAAGTTTGGATGATTGCATGTTACATGGAGTCCGCTTTTCGATTGCGAAAGAACGCATCTAGTGCAACATAGAAGTCATTAGCCGGCGTTGCTAATGTCAAAGAAACAGGCGAGCTTACCAGAAGAATCGATAAAAATCAATCAAACGGTCATTGAAAATTAGGTAAATCGGTAACAGGAAACAATTAAAGGTTCGTTAAGGTGGCCAGATACGACGTAATAAAAATTTATTAATCTCACACAAAATAATGCCGTTTGGATGAAAATCGTGATGATTGTAACGACGTATTACCGATTAGGTACGTTCGAGTCATGAAATCATTATCCACTTTGTTTGTCCTCAGTGTTGTTGGTCAAGCACGTCTGTTCCAAGGTCGCGCTGGTAACTTCACGACTGTAGGTATGCTAGTTAGTACACGCGACTCCATCGATATATGAATTCAATCTTTTGGGCTTGATGTAGAAGGAGTCTGCTATCAAATCGTTTGATAATTTTGTCAAACATATGATCATTAATCTCAAGGCATTTAACGTAGTTTGAAATGACCACTACTTTCTCTTGCATCTAAATCGTGAATAACAAATCTTGGTGAATTTTTATATAATGCTCATGCAACTGAGAAGTGACTCGTATCAAGTTGCGATCACCCTTTTCTCCCTTTATATTGCTAAATATATTTGTGGGAAACCAACAAAATTGAAAAAAAAAGACTCCATCCTTTCTTCGTGGTTTCTTCCTGGTCAAATACATCTAGTCTTTTCTTTATTAAATTGTAATTTTATCTTTACTACCTTACCTTATCTTATGTATTCTAATTAAAAAATATATGATATATTTTTTGACATTGCAAAAGCTCTTAGATTCTGACATACTCATTTTTCACAGATACAGTGAGACAAAATTCAGTTCCCGCAAGTCCCTAATAGGTAAATAGAATTTTATAAAGATTATGACAACTGACGAAATAGTATCTGCTAATTCTGTCCATGGTTTTAAAAACCGACTCGACAACTGGCTCCGGACTAATAAACTCTCTTTAATAAGTGAACATCTGCTGTGACCAAAACCCGACAAAAAATTTCGACACAATGTGACATAGACGTATCAGCAATTATGTTGCTTGTCTATTAATTATAAATAAATAATTAAACTGTTTTATATGTACTGACAACTGCAAGAATCGTACACAGAATAATTTGTTATGTGATTCACAAATAATCCTTCTTAGCTTAAGTGTATTTTTTTTACACTACTTCTGTTTGTGAAATAACCACGACAATTCCTTTAAAGCTCTGTCGCTCTGTTATAATCACTACATTTTATAAAACAAAGTAATTTGCCACGTCTGTCTGTCTTTGTTCGGTAAATTCAAAAACTACTAAATGGATTTTCATGTGGTTTTCACCAGTAGATAAATTTGTTCATTAAGAAGGTTTAAGTATAATTGGGCCCATAAGGTGGCGCTGCGGTCTGATTTTAAGATTATCAGGTCGGGACAACGTCCACAGGGCCCGCTAGTTTCATTAAAAACTGACCTTCACCCAATGTTAAAACATTGTAACGACTCGTTCAACGTGGTATCCGAACACATGAACATTAAAAGAACATGTTATAGGAGAAACGGTTCAATAATTCACTAAAATAATACCAATAGCTAGCTACCGTGTCCTGGGAACGGATTCCTTGTACAAGGGGTAAGATAGATAGCAATAAATAAATCACTGTCGAAGTCGTGCACTTTCCACTGAATAAAATATGTGTCTTTGAAATATCTCCATATTATCACGATCCATTGCGGCTTCCCCTTTTCCTCTTTATACAGCACGTTCACAAACTTATTGACTACAAAATATTTTATAACAAGTGTGTACATTGTGGTCCTATATAATTGTTGTCTGTATATATTATTAGTAGCTATTAATTTCAACTTAAAGTTAAGACATTATTTATGTAATGTAAGAAAACTTTATTTTTACGAGAACTAATGACGAAATAAAAAAATAAAAATGGCATACACAATACCCGAAAACGGTACGAAATTATTTGCATTTTTGGTTATTTTCCAAATGTTTAATTCAAAAGCTTTTTTCAAAAAAATCATAAATATTTAAACATATCAAACTAAGTTAGAAATAAAGGTATTCGAAATGATTTTAACATCTAAAACGACATTGTTAAACAACTTAGTTTTCAGTTTTATTTAAAACTAGCGGGCCCGGCAGACGTCCCGCCCTGATTATAAAAAAATCCGGAACAAATTATATACCAAAACGTTCCTCGTGAATCACTTTATCCACTGGTGAAAACCGCATAAAGATCCGTTCAGTAGTTTTTGAGTTTATCGCGAACAGACAGACAGACAGACGCGGTAGGGGACTTCGTATTATACTATGTAATGATGATTATTACATAGGATATTGGAAAGGGGAATAGAAAGTGACAGAGCGAGAAAAATAATCAAACATTTCGTATCTTACTTTAGTTATCATAATCCCATTGTAAATGTTATAGATTTGGATATTTCTCCACTCGAAAATGATAATTAAAAGATGCGATCAATTGTGAATTGAGAGCAATATGATTTCACTAAAAATCAATTTGTACCCCTTCCTATTTTCATTTCCACATTACGAAGTTTCACTTCTTCCACGCGGAGGTACTCCACGCACTATTTTTTATATCTCAATTCGAACTTACAGAATATTGAAATGTTTCATGGCTTGTTATCTAAACCGATTAAGGTTGAAGCATAAAGTCTTTTTAAGTTGCTGATCCGTCATTAGTAACACTCCCGGGAGTCTCATTTTGAAATGTTACTATTTATTCGATATAACCTAGCGAATTACAAACAATGAAAGTTTTACAAAAAATATGAATTATAATGCAAATATAATATAAAAAAGACAGATTTCGATTTTATTTCAATACCTTTATCGTTACATAGATAATTAATTATATGAACGCTAGTAACTGCTGTAGTTAACAACTGTACTATCAGTGTGAGTGATAACTCACCGCCCGAAATATTCTAAACAATAAATATGCCCAGTAAATAAAGAGATATGACAATGAAAATAACTAGTAGGAGGAGGAGGAACTAAATGCTGCTGAGTAACCGTGAGTGTATGTATATGTAGTTTGATAATACCATATATTTAGTAAAACCATTTTTAACTAAACTATGTAAAAAAGAGTCTCTTTAGAATAACTCGGTATCTTCATGTACTTTAGGTGTAAAAGCCAATATTGAGAATTTTGTTTATATTATTTATATTATTCATCTGTAAATTAAATCAATGTTTCTATGGAACTGATACAAACATAATAGTTAGATACATTTTAAAAATGCTATTATATAAAAAAAATAAACACGCTGTATATATGAAAAACATGGACACCAACAAAAGTGTTAAATCTTCCGAGATCAGTTGGACTTCCTGCGTTCGACCACATTATTTATTTATCGTAATATATCGGACCTACTTCATGCATATTACCCTAATCTTACGGTCACAAAAACCCGTAACTCTCACACTTCAATACGAATTGGACGGAGAGCTTTATAGTTACAGAAGATTTTAAGTTGTTGACGTAATAAATTTAAGTGTTCCTAATTATGTGCATAGCTCTGAATTGTTTTGTTGAGGTCAGTCGATTTTTCTTTTATTTAAGCTAAAACTTTTTTAAACGCTCAAAAATTATCAATTGTAATGAACAAACGTATCACTGGTTAGTCACAAAATCAACAAGTTTGAAAAAAAAAGTAGTTAGAATGTAAGGTCAGCGTGTCAATCATCGTAAGTTCTAAATTCTTATGAACAAGCCAAAGCTTTTGGTGTAGGAAAACACCGTGATCAAACCATATCACGGTGGTAAGGATATTTTCTACGTCCGCCTAGCTACCACCCGCAAGTGGAAAACCTGTCGCCAAGCACCATAGGTTCTCACCACTCTATAGGTGGGTTCCATAAGCTGCACAAGAGCCAATCCCACGCAAGGTTTATCTAGCCACGTGGTAGCATGTCAAGCCAAGTTCAAGCCATGCCGAACACGCGCTACCGTGTGTAATATTACACGAACCGTTTATATCCACTTTTCACCCCTTCGTATCTCAAAAACTATTTCACATAAACATGTCAAATTCGGCCCATGTATTGAGACTTGCGAGATATATATGTGCTCCAAATTTTATAAACACAATCCAAACAGTTATTTAAATATTAACGTCTAAGAATCGTCATTATTATCACTGACTGACCGATAGACCTGAATTCTAAGCTAGTTCTAGATGACCTAGAAAGTTCAAATTTGGCATCCAGATAGGTAGTTGGGTTAATACAAAGAAAAAAATCAGAAACTAATATTTTTTTATCATTTTATTATAATTTTTCAATTCATTGATTCTATTAGGAATACTTACTTATATCGCCTAATGTAAGAATAGCAGTTAAAATTGATGACAGTCGGTCTTTAATATGTGGATTTTAAGGTCTTTACGTGAATATATAAGGAGTGGAATACTACCCTTAATTTTTTTTAATCCAAACATATCAGTTTTGGTACTTACAACTACTTGTAAATAAGAGTATATATAGTTCAAGGTAAGAGTATGGTTCGCACTTAGTATTATTCAACTAATAGTTCGAATATATGAATTATATTTACTTATCTCGCAGGTTCTAAAGCTGTAAGTTCTTATTTTATTTTCACGAAAATTTGACTTACTGGTAGAAAGTAGCCATCGAACATAGGGCTCTTCCACAACTGTTTTAGTAGGTACTACAATTCGTATGTACGAACTAGCCAAACGATATTTTTATGTCATAACGACTTAGACGCATTGGCCGAAGAAGTGGAAGAGAAATAGATACGTCACAAGCCGAACGCTTAGGCCGATCGCGCCTCTCTATCGCTTGTTCCGCGCTTTCGCTTGCACGCTAGGCTCAGGCGGAACGTGACAATAAGTCATGCTTTGCAGTGTGTGTAGCAGGCATTCATCGATTTATAAGACGTTATCAGGTCAAAGATAAAATTAAATAGAAACGCAATATTTCGCCAAGCGCGAAATTCGCGCTGAGCATCAAAGGGTTTGGCAGGCTAGGTATGAAAACTCTCCTCAGACTGACCTCTGTGCGAAACCAACAAGATTGAAAAAAAAAAAAAATAGAAACGCAATTATTGGAATGATGCACTTCTTGTCAGTCAGTAAACGTGATCGATTATAACTAGAGCCGAGTATACTACACGATTTAGTGTCACCGACCTCAGTGTGACGGTTTACTGTTTAATGCGACTAAAGAAATTTTCACTTCGAAAACACGAGTGACACTTAAAGAAATATCTTAAAACTATAACGAACACGCAATCGTCAAACGTAACAGACGATGGTATTCAAACGACCGACGATCATAATAGATTCATTTTTATCTCATCCCATGATAGATCGGAGCTCGCAACTCTGACACTCGTGTCGGAAATAGATACAGTTTTTAGTACAAAACACTTACAATAGTAATTTATTTCACCGCAGATGACGTTCCTACACGATCGATATCGGAATCGAGTCGTAAAGCGTTTAAACACGATATTTTGATGACTTTAATACGTCACTGTCACGTGAAAGTGTACAGTCGAATAGAGTTTTAATTTTCTTATTATAATTTAATGGACAATTTCGTCTTAAGAAAAAAAAATTTGACCAATAGTTCTGGTAACTACTACAAAGTCCATTCCACTACAAATAAATAAATAATATTCAATTTTGCCCATGAAAATGCGTTTATGAACATTACAGCTACGATTGAATGGGAAAATAATCTAGTAATTGAGAAGAAGAATTGGCCAGGAACTCCATCTGATTTATCTTTTTACATATTACATTAATTTTTTTGTTAAACATGCTTTATAGTTATATCTTCATCTCGTTTATAGTGAATGTACACAGTAGGGTGTTATTACCAAATATGAAAATGTACAATTATTTAATCGTTCACACTAACGACATTGTTATATTTCTTTCTTTGTTTTTCATAATTTCTCAAAGATTTTGCAAAAAATGTTATGTTTGATTGTAACTAGAATTATTTTGCATTACATACAGCGGTAGCTCCAGTGGATTGCTGCCAGAATAATGCATCAAAATCAAATCTCTTTACAAATAGCGCACGCCAGTATAAATGGCGTTCAGTTACCGTTCATCATGAGATAAAACAACAAGACACGACGCCGGACATCTCTCATGTACTCGGTAACGTGTCGATACATTCCTGGAACTGTTTGTTTTCGTTCGATTTAAAATACCTCTACCAATAAACTCGTCTTAAGGTGTAGGATTGCGGTGGCATTTTTGAAGATTATTGAATAATTTTTACATCTAATTTAACGATTCCATCATCAATCCTCTTAAGTTAATAATGAAAAAGAACATTCGATTACGATGTAAAGTATTTAATTACGTATTTCGCAAAGGCAAAGCTACACTAAAAATGTGTATATACTAGTTTCAAATTGGCCGTCAATTCATGCCTTGGCAAAGTAATAAAAGTGCTGCGTCGTCTTATTAATACCAAAATTGTCCTTTACGTGTGTTATAAAGAAGAAAACACGTATATAAGTTTACATTAAAGAATAATCTAAATTTACCATTTTAAAATCAATATTTATAGATTTCTATTCTCACTTTGTTAATGCGTAATACTTAATGAAAGGGCCAATAAAATAAATGTCTTTAATACGTTACATATATTTTTTTAATATACTGATTTATTACTAAATACGGATAAATTACTAACACATTTTATAAGACAGAGAATGCAGAGAGCAAGAATAAAAGTTACTAGAAATTTCATACACATTTCTGATCCCTAAATAACGGGGATCCTCTCTTTGCATATATACAAATTAAATTGTATAGAGACCGTTTCTAATCAATTTAAATAGACAATTTAAAACCTATTGTTATATTTAGCGTTTTAAGCATTGTATTTTGACAGTTGGTACGAAAGGCGTTAATGAAGCTCGATAAATGCCAATTTCTCGCCGTTTAACTTTAAAAAAAAAATCATGTCGAATAAAACTGAGTGTTTTATATTACGTCTATCGAAATATCGGCGTGTTGTCGATGTCGAGTGGGCACATAAACGTCACGTATCGACACCAAAGCGATACAGCACTTGGCTCCGGCTCAAATTGATATTGAATTTATTTTCAATTTTAACGCGCCCTCCTTAGTGTCACAGAGTAGTGAACGTTTACAGATTACGCTGTTTTAGTATATTTGGTAATATCACTTCTATTTTTAAATATGTTTATATCTTTATTTTATAACTCTCTAAAAGTTTATAATTTAAATTTTAATTCCTAACAATTTGTAACTTTATCATATTTTTATTTCGAGTTTACTTACCTTATGCTCTTATGAAACATTTTCAGTATAATAAATAATTTTTACATATAGGTATGATACTTTAGCTCATTTTCTTTATGTCAATTTTGAAACTCAAACTTTTTTCTATGCCAAACGGCAGCAAACAGGCAGACTGCCAACCTGATTGTAAATGGTTACCGTCGCCTATGGACAACTGCAACACCGAACACTGTCTACCATATAGTGTATACAGTAGTAGCTTTTAAAGGCTTATATGGCTATAGATTGGTCACATATAATATGAATCACCTGCCTTTAAATATATTTTAATATAACACACAGACCAAAATAATGTTTGCAAAATCACTTGTCGTCAATCAAAGTCGTGGCAAGCTTAGTTGCTGTTCCGCTTATTCTGGAAACAGCGGATGTATATCCATTAATCAATCGTGGTAGTCGGATATCTGTGACCGACTGAATCTCTACTAACCATGCATACAACTTTATTTTAGTTTGTCACGTTTTGAGTTAAGTATCATATAACACATCTGTTCAGATGCTTATAGACCGCAACATTTGCAACAACTACCTATGCGTTGTAGATCTCTTGTCCTTGTTTTCAATCAATATTTTCGTGCATGAGAACAAATAGCATAGTTACTTACAAAAACAAAAAACGAGAAGTACATTGGTCTAATAAAAAACCCATATATATTTTAGCTAGTAAAAAAAATAACGAAGCGTTGTTTAGTTAGCTCGTTAAAATCTTTTTAGAAATATACGTATAATCTTAACAGAACTAATACATATATGACTTACTTAGAAGTACATATATGACTTTTTTATTTGTTTTTATGTTATTTCACACGCCATAACTAGACCTCAACCATAGATCAAGAAATTTGACAAATACGTTATTAGGTGTACAAATAGAGACTAGAATACCTTTGATATAATAACAAGTACTTTTCATTGAGGATAGAATACTATATCAGCACAATTTTCTCGAAATTATCAACAACAAAATACAGTATAGACTGACGCTGCAAGATAACCTAGTTATGCAATAAATGCTTTATTTCTTAATGCAATGTAGATACTAGAATAAATTAAATATACTAGTAAAATATAATTTACTTAAAGACGAAACCGCGAAGCATCGCTAGTCATTCCGAAAAGTATTTCTCTGCGCGAAATTACTCTCTAAAGTTGACAGTGAACAGGCGCCACCGCGGATACAAACGTCAAACGCTATTTCTGTTGCGACTGCGGTGAGCCCGATACCACGATACACCGCGACTACCTCACCTCCCCCTCTCCACGCTCTACCCCCTTTCCCTCCACGTGCCTCAAGTCCACCGCCCATGGAGTGTCCTGTAAGCAAGTGCCGGATTTTGTATAGATTTTTCGTCTATTTTCGATTTAGGTTAACTCTTACGAGCTTTACAGTGAGATTTAATTCGGCAAAGAAAGTTTCGTCTTGCTTTTCGAACGTTTAATAGTAGCGGCTGTAATAACAGTCAAGTGTGGTTCGAAGCTCTACGAGACTGTTCAAGTGAAAAAGTATTTTTTATGCAGGGGATAAATTTATAATTTCGCGTCATGACATGCTGGTAAGCCTGATCGACGGTATTGCGCTTGTGCGGCTTATGTCAGACTAACGACGCGTAGTATAAGAGCCTATATACATGTAATATTAACATTTTGTATTGAGATTTGCCCATTATACGTATAATGAAGTAATAAACTGTATAAAAACGTATATAATTATTATTCGGAATGTCAATAGATGTATAAAAGAGATTAATGACAATAATTTCAATTTACAAACTATGAAGGCTTAAATAATTCAATTAATATAAAAATTCAAAAGGGAACACAATTTCACAATATCTCATTGTTTTGAGTTTTCACTTTTGTCAGCAGTTTTTATGATTGCCTCGTTTTTTTTTATATAGCACGACATTGTGATTACATCGTCCTGGATTGGCTTAATTATATTTACACAATATAGTCCCAAACTACCGCGTCCAGCAAATTATCGCCAACCCATCGTCGGATGTCGATATTATGCCAATTGGCAAGCCACTCGATGTTTGATTGTACACGTGGCAAACTAAGAAATTAGTCATTGTGACCGATTTATCATCACATACATGGTTGTTCTTGTTAGTTACTAAACACAAACCAACGGAATCTGAAAGAGAAAATATCTAAGTAGTATGACAGTTGTTACACTAGGCTTATGCTGATCGAATATAACTGTCGTGTCCTACCACCTACTATACATAAAAGCCATAACGGCGACAAATCGGTATGACAGCAACGACTAGCAATATATTATAGAACACTTCTTAGACTCCACTGGCCTTGGTATCAAGTAAAGCTCAGCTATTTTGCCGTGCTTCAATAAAAAAGGGGTATTATATTTTGATATTGTCATTTTCTTTACTCGACCATATTCGTATCTTCTCTCTGTGAATTCATTGAAAGGGTGACCCGTCATAGATTACACGACTAAGTTACAATACAGATCTTTGGAGTGGTTCTGATTTGTAGTCTTTTCTTGCGTCGCGTCGCATCGGTACTGCGATATCGGGTGTAGCGATCTGTCACGTTTTTACTGTGACAAGTGTTACCAGGTTATTTTGTATTCCCCGGCACATAATATTCGGGTATTATGACCTGGACATTTTTAAAGTCTTTCAATTGAAGTTAATTAACGTTCAAACATATTCAAATAAAGACTTTCATAAAACCTTATTTCGGAATAATGTGTTTTAATTAATTATTAAAAAGTATAAGTTTAAGATCTTATTTTTATTATTGACTTCAAAAATCCATGTAATGAGTTCTGAAAATTTATATTATTTTCCTGGCAACACTATCATTGACTGAATCCGTGAGTCGTGAACCGCTAAGCGCACGGATGATATCTGTTCAGTTGTATCTCGGCTAGCCTTTGGACTTTTATGTTCTTTATTAGGTGACACATCCTTATCAGCGTTTCACGATCTTTATCTCTCAACCAGACATCTGGACATCTGTCTCGTGTACAAAACCTTGACCAGTTTATTTAATGGCCATTTACAAAAAGAGAAGTAAATAATTTCTACACAAAGTAAATTAAAATTGCAATAAAACCAAATCTTATATATTAATACGTGAAGCCAAAACTTTGTACTTCTTTTTAAGCGAATTGCGTGAACGGATGAACTTGAAATTTAGCATAGTTAAAGTTTATATGGCAGAGAAGTGCACAAAGCTATTTTTTTATATAAAATGCATTACAAGCATATTAAATTAATTAAAATATACATTACTCACACTACTGCCTGAATTTTACACAACATATACACACATGTAAATGAAAAAGATGTTTCGAACATCCTTCTTACGTTCCAATTACCTTTTAAATATTTTTAACATGACTGACGTTGCATGCCTTACAATATGCCTTTTGAAATCAACTGGTCAAATTGTAGGTTATTTTTAGAATAATATAATATGTAAATTCATAATATACATTAATATTAATTGATAAACAATTTATCTTTAGTAAATTTATGGAGTTACTGAAATAATTATTATTCTCTTTGGTTTTATTGAAAGTCAAAATTTTTAGGTGACAGGACGGACTGCTTTCACTTCATGTTGCCATAAGAATAAAGCAATATTTCCAAAGTCAGTATCAATATTTTAATGTTTAGTATTTCTTTATGATGTACTCACTTCAAATGATGATTCAATAAAAAAATTAGTGAAAAAATACTTTGCAAAATCAAAATAAGAAATTTTGTTTGGTCATGAAAGTAATCCATGACTTACATCTCCGCGGTTACAATGATGCAGTTCAACTTGATGTGTCAATCATATTTATTACAGTTGATGATGAATTATGAACAAAAATGAATTCATTTTCAAAAGTTAATGATAGTATTAAAAACATCTTTGTTTTGGATTCATCATTTGATTCTATTGTGTATCCATTACTTTTCCAAATGATGATACTGGGTATATCACTATTCCTCACAATGTACAGACTATATTTAATTCAATATCACACAGAAATACCACGCACCAATGGTGTCGTGTAAAATTAATTGAAAATTGTGTCATGAGTTGTGATAAATTTCTTTATTTTCGTAAAGTTATGTTTACTTAGTATTTGAGAGCTTTACCACCTTTTGTAACCGTCTGTTTTTTGTTTCAAATTTATAATTAATTTAAATTTTCATTTAGACATCGATTTTTTAAAATGTTTATATAATTTTAAAAAAAGTGGCAAATAACTGAGTAGGCATGACGAAAGCCTTTGATTACAGAGGTTACTATACCCTTTGATAAAAGAACCCTCATAAAGTTCAAACTTTAAAAATTCAATGAACTATGGTCGAATGTCGACCGCTGGGCGCCCACTAGTTTATATAAATATGTTAATAGAAGTCTACTGTTATCCGTATCAAGCACAAACTACTGAACAGATTTCAATTTATCTGTTTCTTTTACTTCTCAAATATTTGGTCCTTATCTAAAACAAAAATTAACACGATATCTTTAAATGTAAGGTACTACTATTTTAAGAAACTACGATTTTTACTACGCGTTCAGTTATATGTAAAGTGGGCAAACACTGTAGTGCTTATGTTTTTTCTTCTGTAAATATAATATACTATTAAGATAATAAACAACATAGACAAAATCGTGGGTATCGACTAGTTGGAAATGAACATTCAATTTAAGATTTAGGAATTTCGCAGAACTATCAGAAGAAATATCAAACAGTAGTAATAGCAAATAATTTGAGAATTCTTCTAGATTCTACTTAGATGGAGTAAGAACAAAAGGCAGAAGACAAAATGTGATTTTCAAGGTAGTCCGGTGAAGCTGTAAAGACCTTGCCAGGTCAATAGTATAGTCAGTTCGCAAAAGAAATAAGCGAATTTCAACACCACTCACAGCCAACGACAAACTACCTATACCTCGAAAGCAGTAACACTCTTGACCTAGAATATATTGACTGTCAAATGCCGCTACCAGAAAGGACTTAACAAACTAATGGTTTCCTTCGTCGTAATTTAGTTAAGAACGTTTTCCCATCAAGCTAACCATAAACTAAACTATTTAGCTATTTCTAGATCCTGGTAGCCAAAAGACCAAGATTAAAAAAGACGACGGCTTATTAAGTTACTAGAAGTAATAGACGGTAAATTTATTGTCAAATCAAATCAAAAATACTTTATTTAATTTAGGCCCTAATAAGGCGTTTATGAACGTCAAAACTACCAGTGTAACCAACCTTTTAGTGTTCAAAATTGAATCTACGAAGCAGAATATAAATGCGCTAAGAAAATCAATAAAAACTGACATTGAAAATGTTCCAAGTTGTCCGTTTTATTATAGAACATGACATAAAGAAGTCAACTCGAACGTCACATAAAACCATCCCCAGTAGACGGGGTAGATATGTCAAAATATCACTTCCGCGTGTCGGGGCTGCCGCTAATGTCGAGAGAATTTTGCATATCGTGAACGGTTCACGCGACTCCGGTAATGTGACAAGCGAAAACCCTACTGTTTGTGTGCAAAATGTGTATCGATATTGGAGTACGCTTCAACTTGGGATATTTTAAATTTTCCATGCTTGTAAAAATTGAATACTATATGAATTACGAATTATTATGAATACTTAGAATATATATACATAACCAATTACCAAATGTATTTAAGCGCATCACTTCAGAGCGACTATTTGGTTAAAAAAAAAACTCATGTTTGTAACCGTCTGGACAATATTTGTATGAATGAAAATGTTTTGAAAATCGTACGGAAAAGTAAAAAAAAAATAGGGAAAAAAATGCCAATACAAAAACTTGGCTAGTTAAGTTATATTTGAAAACTACCCCGTCAATCCGCACGTATCTAAGCAATATATAACTATGTGCGTTATCGTATTATTTGTTTTGTCAAAATATCATGTAGATCTCTTTTTTATATCATAGAAGGCAACCGAACAGCTGGGTCATCTGATGTTAAGTGATCACCACCATCCATAGACACTAGCAATACCAGGGGAGTCGCAAGTGCGTTGCCAACCTGTGTATGGGGGGCGGGAAGGGGTCGGGAAAAGGGGAGGAGGGAAGAGGAGGTGGGCCACCGGCGCCCTCACTGACCGAACGAAACCCAATAATGCAAGATCTGTTACTTCACGTTGGCTTTCTGTGAGAGGGTGGCACTACCCCAAGCGATGTCCATACTTGTCCATACTTTTTAGACTCTTGTAAATAATATGTTGCAGATGTCTTAGAATAGGTAATAAACTACATTTCAATCATGTTTAGAAATGTCTGTCCGTATGTCTGTCTGAACACGCATCACTGCTATAGCACTTCGCTCACGATAAAATCTTATCCAGAAAATCATAAAGCATATCCTCGAGTAACATATAGTCTTGATTTCTTTAAAATCAGATCACTATATCAAAAGATAGTAGATAAGTAAATGGACTTAATACATTCAATTGGTTTTATTAGTCACTGTTATTTTACCTTAAGTTTTCACGCGGACGGAGGCGCGGGCACGGCTAGTCTAAAAATATATCCAGTAACGTAGGTATATGTTGAGTCAAACCAGACACATGAACGCAACCCCTTGCATTATAGTGTATTAGTAACGCTCTCATGGCTTAGCACGGGATTTATCACGTTCACCCTTGCAAGGTTTTATAGTTATCTGCATTTTATTGAAGCAGTTTTTTCCACCACGCAATACAATATTTTTTATAAATTTCGCAACATTTGTTTGATTTTCTTAGAACGATTTTTGGAATAAAATGAGTTCGTGGAAAGCTAATTTATTCCAAAATTAGTCATGCGTTTTCTTTAAAAAAAATCGTTATTTCTATTATGTAGTTTCTGGAAAATTAATTGACTTTATTTAAGTTAAAAAAAAGGTTTATGCGTTTATAAAGCTTTATCGATTTTCCTATAAGCTGAAAATACGGCTTAAGATTTTTAACTCAAGGATAGTACCTAGCAGGATGGAAATTATATACATTTTCATTGAAAACTCCAGATTATTCAAGATTCCAGTTTACTTTAATCAACACTATGTCTCTTACCACTAACCTATTATCACATCCTTTTTATTCCTAGATCAACTAAATATAAACTTATATAGTGTCTATAGATGTGTTTGTGAACTTGCTAAACCATAGCTTGCTATTTATACCACTGTATGTGTTGCAACCATTTTGACAAACCAATATAAATAATAAAAGTCAACCTTGAAGGGAGAGTATAGAGTTTGAAAAACCCTAAACAAGATTAAGTATCTGTTAATTGTAATATTCCCATAGATAGCCATACCCCATAACAAGTAAAACTACGAACAACCATCTAAAATACATCAAAGTCTTTATTTTATTTAAACTTTTTTGTATATCAATTATATACATTAATTTCAAAAACATTTCAGGTTTTGTTAATGGTACAATGGGCGGCCTTATTGCTATTAGCAATTTCTTCCAGGCAATCTTTGGATGGATTTGTTGGTGGAATAATATATAGACTACATGAATATACTTAAATAAAAACAAGATATACACATACACATAAGGGAATTTTAAATAGATAAATAGTGTTTTTTGACCGAGTTTCTAAAAATGACCATCGTCTGCGCCCATCTTATAGAAACCGGTAGAGCATTCTATACTCGGACAGCCTGAATTGTGAAAGACTTTGCGCTGAAACTAGTGGAATGAGCAGGGACTTCTAACGTTATATCATCTGATGACCTTTATCTGAAGACCTTTAAGTGTTTAGGTCATCATTAGACAACGAGCTGATATCTTGCAGGTTTTGGAAAAAACCAAACATAGAATGATGCTTCATTCTAATATTTATATAATTCTCTTAAACGTAAAAAATCCATAAATAACCATACTCTACACCAAGTAAAGACACCAACCGCCAGAAAATACATCGAATTTATATATAGACAACACAATTTTGATTAATTAGAGTTTGCTCACAATGGCCCCCAATCATAATGTTAGTAGACCGAATAAAACCCGTGTAGCACCTGCAAATAATTGTATCAGGTAAATGAATTTAATACATGAAAATATTAACTAGCATTTAGATTATTGTCTTGTTACAGTTTCTAATTAAGAATTCGTCTGAGCAAAGCGGAAAGGAGCGTTAGGCCTGAGGGCTTGCTTTAATCTTCCTTGTCTCTTCCAAAGTTACGCTAACTTGTACAAACGTTGGCTTAGTGAGAATACCTAATGATTCTTTTAATCTCTTTAAAAATTCTTAAAGGAGTTCAAAGGTTACGGGAAATTACTTATTAGCTTCGAGTCCACTTTGTTTATTTCTTATATTGTTTATTTTAATTCATTACGGTAAGTTATAATTATTATAGAGCAGGCAGGGAATACAAAAATGATATTGTAATATTGATCCATTTCTCCATTAACTAAACATTTACCAATAACGGTTTTGGGGTTCACACGTTGATCGGAAAGAAAAAAGAACAATGAAAAGACCAGCACACTAGAGAAATTAGCCCGTCCTTACAGAGGTATCATTTCCAGAGAACGGAGTATTACTTACTTATGTTATAAATAGATAAAATCGCTGAGTGCCTTAAACGCTCGCCTTAGTAGTCCGGTGAAGCTGTTAAGGCCGTACTAGGCCAATAGCGTAGTCAGTTCGAAAAAAAAAAACTATGATGTGGAGATCCGCCACACGAATCCACTATTGATTAAAAAGTAAAATCAAACAGAATCTGTGAAGCTATATAGTTTGTTTATTTGATCATAATAAGCTAATCAAATGTCAAGCGAATTTGAATTCTTTTCGCGTTACATAACCCATTCAATAAGGAAGATTTTACAACTTCATACTCTCTCTAAATAGTAGAGTAGACATTTAACACTGATAGAAACGCCGGCCACTGTATTATATCCATCTAAATTAACTTATAAAACTATATATTATAAAAATAGGTAATTTGATTTTTTGTTATCTAGTAATGAGAAAATACTAAGTGTTCACAACAAACCTACTCTCTGTAATTAATTATAACTAATCATAGTATATAGTGGCTATAGATTTTTGTATACACAGATATAATTATTTGCTTTCATGTTTGTCCAGATAGATGTCGTTTAAAACATTTTTTTAAACATCGAACAAATGTCACCAGTGTGGTATTTTTTTTTAATAAACAAAAGACAATCAACCTATAGCATAGCATACTTCCATCTATAAGAAGTAAACACATTTTTAAATAAAGTATTAGAATTGGCAATCATGTTCGTTATACAAAAGTTAATTCTGTCCAAAAAACTCAACCTTTCTACTTCAATCACTGCGTCATTTTTATTGTTATAATTTTTTGTCTCAAATTATGAATATTTATTCGAAAATAGGTCCCATTTTAAAATACATAGAACGTATTAATTTAAAAAAATTGAGCCGTCATGGGACGCCTGGCAGATGTGAAACACATGTGTAACGTAGTAAACAATACTGTATACACTATAGGTAGGTATGCGAGCTCAGTGCGGTAAGAGAGATTGCGCACAGTCACTTGCACATGGCATCACGTCGCCACGTCTCGCCACGCCAACAATCAGGTTTACCCTCGCCTATAGATGTTTCACATCAAAAATATAATAAACTAAAATTTAAATGTAAGTTACATAAAACATGTTGTCGCTTACACGCTTTTACGTTAATTTCCCATACAATGTGCTAATCCGCGAACAGTCTTTGGCTCGAGTCACGATTAGCATCCTTTGTACATTCTGTCAAATGTTAATTAAGAACATTTTGATCCCCGAAACGAGTACGAACATAGTTATCTTATAAATTCCGTAATCTCGGTAAAGCTTGGCTTATCTTTGAAGTTATTATACCTGCCATTATTATGTTCAAAAATGATACTGAATCGTTGGATTATAAGAATAATATGAAAGCTATATTTTTGAAGTTATACTTCTTTTGGCGCGTTAGGGAAAAAATATGAGAGTAAATTTTAACGGTGCGCGCGCACACCGTCACGAAAAACCGACATCCTGAAGTTATTACGATGTGCGCGCACACCGTTACGAAAAACCGACACCCTGAAGTTATTACGATGCGCGCGCACACCGTTACGAAAAACCGACTCCCTGAAGTTATTACGACGCGCGCGCACACCGTTACGAAAAACCGACAACCTGAAGTTATTACGATGCGCGCGCACACCGTTACGAAAAACCGACACCCTGAAGTTATTACGATGCGCGCGCACACCGCTACGAAAAACCGACACCCTGAAGTTATTACGATGCGCGCGCACACCGTTACGAAAAACCGACAACCGACACCCTGAAATTATTACGATGCGCGTGCACGCCGTTACGAAAAACCGACAAACAACCGTTATAATGAACACAATATTTTAGCAGTGACGCGTGTGTGTGCGTGCAATATTTTTTTTCACAAAAATCTAATTGTACAGAGGTACAGACACTTTAGATTTACATTCTTATTATATGTATAGATATTGCATGATGAATTGAATACACATATTTAATTAGTATAATAAACCTAACAATACTGAAATGTGTTCTCGTCTGCATAGGCTTACCTGTAGGAAGAGTTTTGTATGACGTAAAGAGACAACACTGTCGATGTTTTTACGCAAGGTTATGGTTGCTACATAACCTAAAAATTGTTAATTTAAAGAGAATAGTTAACAATTTCGCCTATCTCTTTGCTCTCATGAAATAGTTCTATGTCCATACATGTGGCAACCCTATCCGAAACGTAACCGCATAGTTTGTCAAGCCCCTAATTAATAAACTAACTCTCGGAACGTTAAACAAACTAAGTTAGCGAACCGCCCTCGGGCAATGTCTGCGTCTTGTGTCTACTGGAATTAATATTTGAAATGGTTCTGTGTAAAACATTATGACATCGTACATTCAACCATCTGTTATGGGAGTTCAAAGGGGATTATGTTTTGTTTGACAATTTCAACTTACTTTATAATTTAACTAGCTTCGCCTACAGTTTCGCTTGCGTTAACATTAGTAACAGTGTTTTTTTTACTCTTGTACTTCACTATCATTACATAGTATAAAACAACGTCCTCTGCCACGTCTGTCTGTCTGATAAGCTCAAAATTACTGAACGAATTTTCATGCGGTTTTCATCAGTAGATACTGTGATTGATGAGGAAGGTTAGGTATATAATTTATCAAGGATTTTTATTATCAGGCCGAGACAGTGTTCGCCGGGCCCGCTGGTTACGTATAAGTTATACGTATACATCATTCGCGAAGAACCTGTAGGTGTGTTCCGTGTTCCAGCAGCTGCACTTGATAGCCAGTCCCCTCTCCAAGTTTAGCGTGTTTACCATATCAGATATAAAATCAGAGAATCGAGTCACAACGCTAAAATCCATAGAAAAAAAAGTCAATATGAATATCAATATAAACTTTTTTGTTGTAATCAATTCGCCACAATAATATACAAAAATTATTGCGTCATCCTGTTATGTCGTAATTTACATTTATAAATAACTAATTTATGCTCGCGGCTTTGCTTACTTTAACGCAGATTCGACCTATCGCTCGGGAGCCGAACTTTTTTGTGAGTGGAAGGTACCCTATGTCCATTTTTATGCTTATAACGACGTGTATGCAATATTTCATAACGAGGGATTGAGTAGTAAGGGCGAAGCGTTAGAAGCAAACCAACAAACAAACCCACAATAGCATTTATAATATCTATTAGTTCTAATGATAACAGGTCTGTAGACTCAAAATAACATTTGTTAGAAACAATTAAATAAAGATTTATTATGCTATGTCTGAGTATTTATTCTCTAAAGTATTATTTTATTATTTAATCGTGTGGCTAAATAGAGTATCCAAAATTTATTACCGTCGATTAATCGATTACTCATTTGTAGTTGCGAGGTTCAAGTTATATGGAACAGTGCAGCGGACACAAATATGTTACTCTTTAGCAGCATCCGAGGAGCACATGCAATGGAATGAGAGGTACACTTCTTGCGGCCGAAAGTAACACCAGCCCTAACTAACTGCATACTCCATAGACACTTGTCAACACCAGACCAAACCTCCTTTTATATGTTCCCTGCTCTCTGTCCTCAGACATACGTCAGAGGCTTTTCATAGCGTTGAAAAGCGGTAGCATGGGCTTTTTTTCACTAAATTTAGTGCGCTGTAACTATAGTAGTTACAGCCTATATAAAGTATACATACAAGATAACTTAAATAAAAATGCACTCATATATATGTATCCGTGGTTTGTGACTGTGGAAATATCATATTCCCAGTCTTCCTTTAAGATGACACTAGAATAATGTTCGCAATAATAAACCTCAATAGCCCTCTGCCACGTCTGTCTGTCTGTCTATCAGTCTGTTCAAGATAAACTCAAAGACTACTGAACGGATTTTCGTGCTGTTTTCACCAGTAGATAAAGTGATTCATGAGAAGGTTTAGGTATATAATTTGTCTAGATTGTTTTTTTATTATCAGGACAGGACAAAATATATACATAAAAATATATTAGATGTATATATAGGATAAATAAATGACAAACAAGCAAACAAACACATAATGTCTAGCATAAGTATAGTATGTTAACAAAAACAGTATGTAATATAAAAATATTCGACTATACATCATAGAACAGAACAGCAGACGTAAGAAAAAACCCCCAAAACAATTAAAAGTATAACAAAAACAAATGATTTTTTAAATCCTTCAAAGCGTTTTGTCCTACATAACAGCGTGCAATTAGTGGACTGTGGTAAAAAACACCATCGCAAACCGAAACCTTGATGAGTTAATAATAGCGGGCCTTTTTCATTCGGTATGCAACTGAGAAATATACTCAATATTATAACCGTAGTTCACACACACAACCATAAAGAATATTTATTTAATTTCTTACTAAATTAGACCAACGTGCTAGGAGCTAGAGTGTTTGTACTTGACTGGATGTACCATTATACATATGGGATGTCTTTTGGGTTTAAATAATGTATATCCAGCTACCGATAGATCTGCACTCCAACGTTTATAACGCACGCATGAAACTTCTCAAATAAAATCTCAGACAACTAATCAAAAAATATTATTAGTACAATGATAGCAAGATAAAAAAAAACATCCTGGGACACCCAACAGACGTAAAACATTGAAATTAATTGTTGCAAGAAAATTTACAATACATAACAAAAACGGAATTAATAGAAGTTAATCTTTTATATAATAGGGAAACATTTTAACTAAAAACAGGATGCGTCATAAAGACTTAAGGTAGAAGTGATACTTTTGTATTACAAGGAAAAACCCACCGTCAGGCAGTGTTACCAGGCGGTCACCCATCCAAGCTCTTACTGACCGCGCCCGACATTGCTTAGCTTCGGTGATCGGATGAGAACCAGTGTTTTCAACATTCTACCCGACACAGTGTTTACCCCTACCATTATTCGTCACACAAGATTCAATTAATCAAAATTTCAAACTACTCCCATGAGGAATTTCACTTCAAAATTCGTCAATTTCGTACGTAAAAATCAAGATATGATAGGTACCTATCAGTTATACAACTAAGGATTCGCAAAAGTCTAAGGTCATGTTCCTAACAAATAATAAAAAATAACTTGAGAGTTCTAAAGACTGAGGGAACGTGGATGACATGAAAAACGAATTTTCTAATTACATAAAAATCTCAACTTTTAACGATGTAATATAAAATTAGAGGATAGATGGTGTTCAAACCAAATTTAATAATTTATTCAATTTACCAGTAATTAATAGGTCTTTACCTATGAAATTGCCGTTCTGCAGTACAGGCCATTTCAAATCAAAATAATTTTTGTTTGGCTAAGAATTCTAATTTCAAATTAATTTTATTTTAAAAACATGGAATTCTTTTTCCAAAAGTAGTCACTTGTTTATTGTTACATTTTCATCGCATTTCAATCTTTTTTGTTATCATGGATACGTTAAAAATTCGAGTAATTATGGAATATGAGTACCGTCGTGGCAGCAACGCGGCACAAGCGGCACGCAACATCAACGACGTTTACGGAGCTAACACTACAAACCAACGCACCACCTGTTATTGGTTTGCTCGCTTCCGTTCTGGGAATTTCGACCTGAAAAATGAACCTCGCGGTCGTCCGAAGACTTTGGTCGACAATGACGAATTAAAGGAGATTGTGGAAGCTGATGATACACAATCTACGGCTGAATTAGCAGCAGCTTTCGACGTTAGCGTCAAAACAATATTGGTCCATTTGCGTCAAATTGGCAAGGTAAAAAAGCTTGACAAATGGGTGCCCCACGAACTCAATGATCGCCAGCGTGAAGTACGCGTCGAGACGTGCCTTGCACTGCTCAACAGACACACAAATGAAGGAATTTTGAACCGCATTGATACCTGTGATGAAAAATGGATTCTGTTTGATATCCGCAAGCGCTCAGCAAGTTGGTTGGATCCTGGTTCAGCACCTAAACAATGCCCTAAACGAAAACTTACTCCTAGAAAAGTGATGGTCACTGTTTGGTGGTCTAGCGCCGGTGTGATTCATCACAGCTTCTTACCAAACGGGGTGAGCATTACTGCAGATGTGTACTGTGAAGAACTGAACACAATGATGGAGAAGCTGGCACATCTCCAACCAGCATTGGTCAATCGCTCGTCTCCGCTGCTCCTGCACGACAACGCGCGACCTCATACTGCACAGTAGACGGTCTCCAAGTTGCAAGAACTGGGGTTGGAAGTTCTCCATCATCCGCCCTACTCACCAGACCTTGCGCCTACAGACTACTACTTTTTCCAGAATTTGGATAACTCCTTGGCGGGAAAAAAATTCAATACCCGAGAGGCAGTACAAAATGCCTTTGAAGAATTTGTTGCCTCCCGTCCAGCTGATTTCTTTAAGAAGGGCATCAATAAACTGCCACTGTGTTGGCAAAGATGCATTGATTGCATGGGTGATTACTTCGATTAATACAAATAAAAAATACATGAAAAAAATTCGTTTAAATTTTTTCATACAAAACGGCAATTTCATAGGTGAAGACCTAATATATTGTATCGATTTTAGAACCAATCGTGTCCCATATCAAACATTGTTACAATGACTCAAGTCGGCTTGTCACATTTTTGGAACATGCTGGTTATGACATTTTTTCCCAAAGCTTTGTAAAACACACAGACAACGCGCGAACCCGAGCATGTATTATATAATACATAAAAATGTTTAATTGTTTAATTTACAACCAGGAAACTACTAATATAAAAACACTGTTTAATGTATTCCACATCATTCTCTAGCAAGTAAAATCCTATAGATGTTTTTTTTTTATAACATAGGAGGCAAAGGAATATGTGTGTCACCTGATTTTAAGTGATAACCATCGTCCATAGGCACTTACAACACCAGAGGAGTCGCAAGTGCGTTGCCAGCCTGTGTTTGGGAGAAGGGGGAGCGGGGAAGAGGGGAGGGGAGTTGGGTATCCGGCGCTCTCACTGACCGAACGAAACGCAACAATGCAAGCACTATTACTTCACGTCGGTGTTGTTGTGAGCGGATGGTAGTACACCGGGCGAGCCGACCCATTCATGCTGAAACCTGTAATAGCTTCAGCGTGGCTCTACCACCTACGACTGCATACGTTTGTCTCTTTTTAATATCAGTTTTTCCTTTTATTAAGTTTCAAATCACAACGAGTGCAAAAATTTTTCTCTTCAAAATGAAATTTAAATTAAAAAGAGATATCCATAACGAAACTTATATATTATTGACGATTATTACCTATGATTTAAAATGACATTTTAAATTACGGTTAAACCATGGTTTTTATTTTGTTTTTAACGATCTTGACATTTGTCTTGAATAGTTACATAATAATCGTGATCGCAGTAAATTTTATAAACACGCGGAACGTTAAATATTCAAACAAAATTAAATCATCAAATATACACCGCATAAATATTCAATTCCATTACTAAGAAATTCTTTTTTTTTTCGCAGACCACTTCAAATATCAATAGAGCCATTTAAATATATATAAAACAAATGACTAGCAGTGTGCGCGACTCCGTCCACATGGAACCTACTGTATAAAACAGTGACTAAAAAAATCATCCGAATGTATTAAGTCAATTTACTTATCTACTTTTCTCTCATACTTAAGTCGCGTCGTCATTAAAATTACAATAACTTTTGATAGACTGAACCGATTTTAATGATACTAAGACTAAATGTTACTCGAGGATATGCTTTTATTGATGGAGTTTTATTGCGAACGCAGTGTTTTAGCTGTGATGCGTATTCAAACAAACAGACAGGCAAACAGATAAACATTTCTAAAAATGATTGAAATGTATTCTATTACTTATTCCAAGACACCTGCAATCATTTTCATCACAAAAATCTAAAAATTACAGATTCAAATTCAAATTCAAATTCAAAACACTTTATTCAATTTAGGCCCAAAGAAGGCACTCAAGAACGTCAAAACTACCACCGGTTCGGAAAACAACCCAGTCATCGAGAAGAACCGGCAAGAAACTCGATCTGGTTTATCTTTTTAACAAATATATATAATATTTAGAATAATAATATATTCTATATAATAGTAAATTTCACAAACGTTTTTAATGGATGCACAGAGATGAGTCAATTCCAGACATCACCATCGTTCACATATTGATCCACTCTATAATAGCCTTTTGACACCAAAACCCGCTTGACATGGCGCTTAAATTCACAATCCGGCAAATCGGTAATATCCTTTGGGACTTTGTTGTAAAATCTAACACTATTTCCCAAAAAACTGTTACTGGTTTTACTAAGTCTAAAACGTGGGACAACCAGTTTATCACAGTTTCTAGTATTTAGATTGTGCCGGTATTTTACGAAATCTAGCTTTTCTAGGTTCTTACGGACATACGTTAAATTGTCAAGAATGTATTGGGAGGGCAGAGTTAAGATACCGTACCTTGGTCTTTAAGGATTCGCGAGGTCTCATATTGTAGATTGCTCGAACTGCTCGTTTTTGTAATAAAAATATGGTGTCTACCTCAGCTGCTGTCCCCCACAACAGAATGCCATAAGACATTAGGCTATGGAAGTAGGCGAAGTAGACTAACCTAGCAGTGGCAATATCAGTTAGCTGGCGATTTACATTTACAGTTAGATTTACATTCTTATTACATGTATAGATAACAATCGCATAACCATCTGTAATACTCACTATAGCGGTACACCTGTTTTTTCGAACAGACTACGCTATTGACCTAGCAAGGTGTTAACGGCTTCACCGGACTACATATTGGTACACTTATACATGAAACGTCTTAAGAACAAACTGTGTAAATCCAACGACTTGCAGATTGCCATGACTGTTACGATAAATCGCCAATAGTGGTATTCTGTGTTCTCATGTGATTTCAGTGTTTATAATATAACTAGCGGGCCCGGCAGACGATGTCCCGCTTTGATTATGAAAAAATCTTATACTAAAACGTTCCTCATCAATCACTCTATCCACCGGTGAAAACCGCATGACAATCCGTTCGGTAGTTTTTGAGTTTATCGCGAACAGACAGACAGACAGACGCGGTAGGGGACTTTGTTTTATACTATGTAATGACTAGCGGGCCCTGTGGGCTTCGTTCTGACTGATAATAAAAAAAAACCTTCACAAATGATATACCAAAACCTTCCTCATGAATCACTTAATCTACTGGTGAAAACCGCATGAAAATCCGTTCAGTAGTTTTTGAGTTTATCGCGAACAGACAGGCAGACAGACGCGGTAGGGGACTTTGTTTTATACTATGTAATGATATATTTTATAAAGATTTCAATGAACTACGAACTTCCCTTAAACACTTATTTTAACGTATTTTTGTTACAGTAGTGATGATATTTTCTACAACAAGCAATATAATTACACTACTTATTCCTACCTTAAAAATTGACTTACGTTTAATTCGTATGGAAGATTATTCTAGAAAAACAATAGCCATCTGAAATTTATTTTTAATACATACAAAATTATGTTTGAGGCTCCACATTAAGACGATATCTGTAAATGTTTCATGATTTAAGAGATATAATAATTAATCATGTTTTTCCTACTGTAAGTTATCTCCTTAACGCTTAAGGTCTATAATCTTTTACCGATTTTAACTTACCTTCGCTACATTACGTCAGTACATTACTGCTCACTCCCTATGGATATATCTTTATATATAAATTTCTTCTGTACGTGTGTGTCACTGAACTCCTCCTAAACGTCTGGATCGATTTTGATGAAATTTTGTGTGCGTGTTCCAGTGGATCCGAGAATGGTTTAGATTCACAATTGGACCCGGTAGGTGGCGCTGTGGTTGAATTTTAGATTTTTTTTATTATCAAGGCAGGACAATGTCCCCCCGGCCCGCTAGTCTTTATATATAAATTTCTTCTGTACGTGTGTATGTCACTGAACTCCTCCTAAATGGATGGATCGATCTTGATGAAATTTTGTGTGCTTGTTCCAGTGGATCCGAGAATGGTTTAGATTCACAATAGGAACCGGTAGGTGGTGCTGCGGTTGACTTTTAGGATTTTCATTTTTTATTATCAAGACACGACAAAGTCCGCTGGGCCAGCTAGTATATATATATATAGCATAATGATGTGTAAGTAGCCTAAATAATACTGTGAAAATTCGTGTATCTGTTAGTAGAAGTTTAATCAAAATCGATTCAGCAGTTTTGAAGATTAGCCCAATTAACTACACATATTTTATATTTATATTCATTATTGACTATAATAACCATGTAAATATAAATAATTCAAAAATATTCGTAACGGTACTTACTTTTGCTAGCGGCTTCGCCCACTTTAATATAGATCTAATAAAGCATAAATGGGTCGGCTCGCCCGGGGTAGTACCACCCTCTCACAGAAAACCGACGTCAAGTAACAGTGCTTGCATTGTTGCGTTTCGTTCGGTCAGTGAGAGCGCCGGAGACCCACCTCCCCTCCCCTTCCACTTTCCTCTTCCCTTCCTCCCCCCCCCCCTCCCTACACAGGCTGGCAACGCACTTGCGACTCCCCTGGTGTTGCAAGTGTCTATGGACGGTGGTGATCACTTACATCAGGTGACCCACCTGTTCGTTTGCCTCCTATGATATAAAAAAAAAAAAAAAACCTTTCGCAAAAGCATTTCTTCCGAATTAAGGGCACCCTATACCTTATTTCATATTGTTAATAAAGTTTATGCAAAGTTTTATGATAATCGGTTGAATAATTAATATGAAAGCGTAACAAACAAACACATATTCGCAATTATAATTAGTTAGGATCATGAGATGGGTTCGAGAAAACATCTCGGTGATTTATCATCACGCTTGTCCATTCGTACTAAGCAATAACAATAAAATTTCTATTGCTAACTTCTAATTCCTTTGAAAACAAAAGAATTTTCATGTGAACGACGCCGCGAGTACGAGTGTAGTGTGTACGACTCCTATATGAATTTACCCTACTTCATGTCAGCGTACAAATGCGCCCACACTAACGAATTAGCATTTCGGACGTCGCCCTGTTATTAAATCGTAACCTGGGTTATTTTCTCACGGTACAAGACTTGATTAATAATTGCAGGTATTAAATCGTCAAACAATTCTTTTCCGATCGAAGGAGGTCGATTGGTCCAGTAAAATTTAGTTTTCACTTTTTTTTAAGCGAAACATTATTTAGGCGCATTGAGCAGTATTTTTGGCAGGATATAGATTAATGATTTCGCGTCATGACATGCTAGTAAAGCGTGACAGGGCGTGTTGCGCTTGTGCGGCTTACGTCAGACTAGCGACGTGTAGTATAGTGTTTACTATATAGACAATTATAAGTCCAAGGTAACAGCCCAAGTCGAGGTTTAGCCAATTTGGCACCCTTGTGATTGTTGCTAAACGGGCGAGTGTCATAAGCGCTAGCCTCAGTAGTCCGGTGAAGCTGGGAAGGTTCATCAAACCAATAGCGTAGCGTCCATTGGAAAAAATAACAATTATAGACGACATTACGTACATTTTCATTGCAGTGTATACAAGAATTATAAAAATTAAAGATCGAAAAAAAAAACATTTGTAAAGAAATATATACAATTGTGCTTTTTCCGACGAGTGTAAACAAAAATTATAAAATTTCAACAGATACAATTTAGATAAAAACCTTACAAGTTCTAACGTCAAGAGAGTCAAGTCAAGTCAACAAAATTATAAACGAATACAGCATATTTAGACATGTTAAAATAAGTGATTCCCACTAAACAGCAGAACCAAAGTGACCGAGTACAAAATCGCAGGTATTAGTTAGTTTAGTAATATTCATATTCAACGTTTACGTAACGAACGTTAGTAGGTGGTAGAGCCACGCTGAAGCTATTATTGGTTTCAGCATGAATGGGCCGGCTCGTCCGGAGTAGTACCACCCTCTCATAGAAAACCGACGTGAAGTAACAGTGCTTGTATTGACACGTTTCGTTCGGTCAGTGAAAGCGCCGGAGGCCCACCTCCCCTCTCCTCTCCCCCCTCCCTTTCCACCAAACTCAGGCTGTCAACGCACTTTCGACTCCCCTCGTGTTGTTAGTGTCTATGGACGGTGGTGATCATTTAACATCAGGTGACCGATATGTTAGTTTGTCTACTATGACGTAAAAAAAAATTAACTTCAAAACATCTGTATAGTGTGAGTTATAGACGTCTGCGAAAAGCATGAGTATTGACCCTTTTTATCTCTTGTATGAAGCAATTTTTTTTTTGAACCCAGATTTTTTACTATAATCATAACTTACTTTGCGTCTATCCATAGCATTACAGTTAAAATGCTTACTACAAGTAAATGTATTTCCACGTCCTATCATGGTTTGATATAACGTACTGGTCTGAGACACGTTCGAGCTTTTAACTAAAATTAATATTTTTTCCTTCACGCATAAAACTTGAAGATTTGCTTGGTATTATGTATTTATACATAGATTTCTCTATATTGAAAATAAGATCAGATCCTAATTGATTTCCGAAATGATAACAAACGTAACAAGGAAAAACAATAAAAGATCCCAGTTAAAGCAGCACGTAGCGCTATCTATTAACTCTTTTGAATAACTTATTACTAAATTAAATTTTTATTATTCCTCTTCTATTTTATTTTTGGCAACCAGTCTTCTAGTAAACTATTGTCAATTGAATAACGATATTACAAGTTTCTTGATATAATTTTAATGAACTAACAAGATGGTGGCCATCTTGTTAGAACTTTCCATAGAGTTTTTGTGGCATCTCAGAACTCATGGCCCGTGGTATTATTTTCCATTCACTTCACGTATGCACAATAAACAAACTATATTACATAAAACACCACCAATTTTACACAATATAGAGTCGAGTAACACAAGATTATGAATAAAATATAAAATCCACTACATGACAGACCAAAATCCCGCCAAAAACTCCCATTGTTAGAATTATCTACATCGGTGCTTTTTCTTCACTGACAAGGCAGAACTATTTGCCAATATCAATTATATAATTCCGAAGTTATAATTCATGTTTATGACTAAAACTATATTTCGCTTTTTCACTACCAGCCTACTTTAAATTCGAATAAAATGCTGATTACCTTGGGACTTTCTAGATGCATTTTAGCTTACTATAAAATTCACGTTACGTCTTTTTTCTGAAATAAATTACAGAACCAGACTACGTGTAGCGAAGAACTATACAAAAATACAGTTTACGGGCCCAAAGTACGACCAGCCAGAAGAATAATTTATGAGTCCCACAAATAATTATTCTGTGTGAAAATGGAAACCCACAACACTAAATCACTGCGCTATCCATACAGTAAGTAACACATTGTATAAGTTGCTTCACTTCAGTGCGTAAGTTCTCACCAAAAATCCGAATACAAAAATTATTCGACATTTTTTTAAGTAAAAAATTCTTTAAGCCTCGTTGAGCCTTTTAAAGAAAAAAAATGATAGGGGAAGAATTAATGGGTTCGGGTCACCAATGACCTAGCATGCTCGTGACGCATTGCGTTAGTGCTAGACTAGCGACTCGTAGTATAGCGGCCTGTGTACATTTAATACTGATATATTGTTTTGAGTTTGTGCAGCGAGTCATATGTTTGATTAATTAATAAACTACATTTAAATGTATATAATACATTCGAAAACTAGAGTGATATTAATAATTTAATTACATAGTATAAAATAAAGTCCCCCACCGCGTCTGTCTGTTCGCGATAAACTCAAAAATTACTGAACGGATTTTCATGCGGTTTTCACCAGTGGATACAGTGATTCATGGGGAAGGTTTTAGTATATAATTTGTCAAGATTTTTTTATAATCAAGGCGAGACGGCGTCTGCCGGGTCCGCTAGTCAATTTATAAATGATGAAATTTAAATAATTCAGACTATAATTGATATAGGAATGAAAATACACAGTTGTTCAGTTGTTTTGAATTTTCACTTCTGTCGGCAGCACTTGTATCAAAGTTTTTATTTTTTTATTTTTTAATAAAATTTATCTACGGATTATTTTCCACGCTACACTTAAATATTTACTTTTCTACGACCAAAATAAGAACATAAGTCCGTTACCTTACTGTTGTTATTTTTAAATTAATTCGTAGTTAATTATCACATACCTAACCCAATAATAAAAACTAACTTGATTTTAAATAAATAAATCTCTATTAAGCCTCACCTATTGATATTTAAATAATAATACTATAATAAATTTACTCGCATAATAAAAAAAACCTAATCTCATAATTATAGCATATATAATTAAATTGTTAACACAAAAAAATGACTTATTCAAATCAACGTTATATCAATTCCGTTATGATTCTCCTTATATAATAATATTTACATACGATATACTAGCAAACATCTGTGACTTCGTCCGCATTGAAAAAAAAATCCTATCATTACGTAGCAGCGAGGTATAGTAAAATGGTTGGTATAAAAAGTATGACAAAACACTTAAGCATGACAATTTCTATAAAGAGCATTAAAAAGTTAATAACACAGGTCTACAAAAAATAAACTTTTGTTTGGTGCCGCTAATTTTATGTTATAATTTGGTTAATCAGTCCGCAAGACGTCGTGGGAAGCTGTCAAATTCGCGAAGCTACGTAAATAAAATTACAAAGAATTAGTTCAAAAGCTGTTAGTTAGCTTTAAAAATCTTGGACGTAATATGAGCATAAAAGTACACATCTGGATAATCTTATTGTCCTGAAGACAACCATCGGAGAAAATGTAAAACGAGGAGCCTCTAACCTGTAAAATATCGAGTAATTAAATGTATTTAAATGTTTTGAATTAAATGTTCTTTTGTTTTTTGATAAATGTATTAAATTCTTTTTAATTTATTTACCCTTGCGAAATATCGAAAACTACTCGTAGCATTAAAAAAGTAAGTATCAATTTTTTATTAGAGTACCGAACGTATTTGTAATCAGTTTTACTTTTAGCGGCACCAAAATCATTGTGGGCCTGTGTTATCGATCTCAGAAATACTAACATCAATTTTTATATCTAGATAGATTAGCTGATATCCGCGTGTTCGTCTGCGATGTTTATCTTAAGAGTATATCTTATATACAGAAAAATCGAAACAAAAAATTGTACTTTGCTGACAACATTTCTTTGTAAACAATGCTTACTTCGTCTTACCTGCGCATGCGCATCACACCGCTTGCCCCACTTCTCAACGATCAACACCTAGCGCATCTAAAAATTGTAGTTTTATAAAACTTTTAAATTCATTTATGTGTGTCATGATATTTTTTTTGGGATAAGAGCCAAGAGTCTAAGAAGTAAAAGTAAAAGGAGTTTATCAAAATTTATCCAGTAGTTTTTGCGTAATAGGCGCAAAACTACAACCTTTATCACTTTATCACTACATATTGTAAAACAAAGCCCTCTGCCACGTCTGTCTGTCTGTCTGTTCGCGATAAACTCAAAAACTACTGAATGGATTGACATGCGGTTTTCACCAGTAGATAAAGTGATTCGTGAGGAATGTTTAGGTATATAATTTGTGAATGTTTTTTTTTATTATCAGGGCGGGACAACCTCTGGCGAGCCTGCGAGTTTATATATAAGATATGGATGGATTTGTAATATATATATGACATTTTCGTCATAGCTATTTGAAAATTTACCCTACCTCTTTAGCCAAAGTCATAAATTGCTTTCTCCTAATCAGTATTAACATACAAATGGCTGTATTCATTAATGTATTGTACATAACAGCTACTGTAAATTATTTATAGACACCATAATGGAAACAAGTTTGTTCATCATTTATTCATGGAATCAAATCAAACGTTAAAAATCAAGTTTATGTTCCTATAGTTTTAATAACTCCGAATGGAATTCAAACGATCGGACGATTTTAATGACACAATTTACGGATCGACGAAACTTTCTGTACAATCATTGACTTGTTATACGTTAATTGAATTGCGAATTCAGTTCGTTAGTAAGATGTTCTGATAGTAATACTAGCAAATTACCGCGTTTTTGTCCGCTTTAAATATCTATACATATAATAAGAGTGTAAATCTAACGTGTCTGTACTTCTTAGATTTTTGTGAAAAAGAAATGTTATAGGTGTCTTGGAATAAGTAAATACATTTCAATCGTTTTTAGAAATGTCTGTCTGCCTGTTTGTTTGAACACGCATCACTGCTATAGTACTGCGTTCACGATAAAACTTCACCAAGGAAATCATAAAGCATATCCTCGAGTAAGATTCAGTCTTAGTATCATTAAAATCGGTTCACTCTATCAAAAGTTATTGTAATTTGAATTACGGCTCGTGGTATGAGAGAAGAGTAGTAATCTATACTAATGTTATAAAGGTTATTTATTTGGTTGAAGGCGCTAATCTTAGGAACTACTGATCCGATTTGAAAAATTATTTCAGTGTTAGATAGCTCATTTATCGAGAAAAGCCATAGGCTATATGTCATAAAGTTAAAGCCAATAGGAGCGGAGCATCTATGAAGAATGTTTCAAAATCGGAGTTTTTTTCTTTTGAGAGCTTCCACTACGTATTAGCGTTAGAGCAAAGTAACTATTCCACGTGGACGAAGTCGCGGACAGAAGCTAGTATATAATAAGAGTGTAAATCTAACGTGCCTGTAATTTTTAGATTTTTGTGAAAAAAAATGTTACAGGTGTCTTGGAATAAGTAATAATATACATTTCAATCATTTAAAAAAATGTCTGGCTGCCTGTTTTTTTGAACACTCATCACTACTAAACTACTGCGTTCACGATAAAACCTCACCAAGAAACATAAAGCATATCGTCGAGTAAAATTTAGTCTTAATTTCATTAAAATCGGTTCGGTCTATCAAAAGTTATTGTAATTTTAATGACGACGCGACTTAAGTACGAGAGAAAAGTAGGTAGGTAAATGGACTCAGTACATTCAGATGATTTTATTAGTCACTGTTTTTGTTTACGTTAGGTTCCATACAGACAGAGTCGCGGGTACAGCTAGTATATAAATAAAAATCAATTCCAGTACGTGTGTAAACGTATGATTTCAGAACAGCCGCACCTACTTGGCCAATTCTTTTTTTTTTGTTTATAACTAATTGTCAGGACAAAATTTGTATAAAAGAGAATGATTGTAAAACCGTCCCAAAAAAACAATTGCCTGACACAGGAGACGAAACAATCAATTTCGCTTTTCGCTGACGTTTATAGCTCCTAGACTATAGAAATGTTCTGAAGTTAAATCTTGAATATGAATATTATTAAACTAACTAATGCCTGCGACTTTTTGTCGTCAAAATGGCTCTGCTATTTAGTGGGAATCACTTATCTTGGTGAACTGTAATATGCTGCATATGTAATTATGTCATTATCACTTGTAACTTGTAACGTTTTTACCGATGTCAATTTACATCTGTTAATTTAATAGTTATCGCTTACACCTCCATGGAAAGGCATATAGACATATGAGTGAATTCAATTTACTGCACAATTTGAAATAAACTAAATCCAATATTAATCGTACATATAACATGTTTATTAATTTTTTATTTCAAGTTTTTATACACCGAGAATAATGTTCAAATTTCGCTACTCATAAGGTTTTTAGTTTTTCGAAGTGAAAAATTTCTTAAGGCGCGTTGAGCGATATTTATTAAGCAGGAGATAAATTTATAATTTCGCGTCACGACATGCTAGTAAGCGTGACTGGCTGTACTGCAATTGTGCAGCTTGCGTCAGACTAGCGACGTGTAGTATAAGAGCCTGTGTACATCGAATATTGAGATTGTATAGCACAGATATGTTAGATGAGTTAATAAACTGTACAAAAAGTATATGACTATTACTCGGAGTGCCAATAGATGTGAAAGAGAGAGACTAGTAATAATTTCAATTTACAAATTATAATATTTGAATAATTGACACCATAATTAATTTAAAAAATTCAAAACGGTTTAAATTCCAACACAAATTCCAACAAATAAAACAAAGTTTAAATTCCATTGAATCGAGACTTCCTCGAATTCTTTTCATGATAACATTTCACACGTACAAAATTTGAAGATCTTGAGTAATAACGTAAAATATTAGGAACGGCTAGAATAGGATTTAACTTATTAAGAAATTTAAACGACAATTGTGTCGTTTATATATCCGAAAACATTTCTATATGCACTTTCAGAAATTATCCCGAACGAAAAACAACAGCGATATCAATTTTAATTTGTTTAAAAAAATTATATGAAAATAAAACGTGCGTGAGGAAAAAGTCAATAGAGAAATCTTCAAAAATATTAACAGATCGATGTCCAGTTGTTGTCATTTTATTTCTATATACGTGGTCGTACTGTAGTAAGAGGAAGAATCTGGTTCTTGGTAAGTGTACCCGTACAAAGCCGGGGCGGACAACTAATTGCAATATAAAAGTGTGGCATCTGCAATGGATATCTGTCAAATAGTGTAATTTCTACGTCTGAGATGTCTCAAAAACCAATCTATACTAATATTATAAACAGGTAAAGTTTGTGAGTTTGGATGTTCGCGGAAATCTCTGGTACTACTGATCCGATTTAGAAAATTCTTTCACTGTTTGAAAGGTATATTATCCCTGAGTACTATAGACTACTTATTATTTTAATATATATATACTGTCAATAAATAAAAACACTAAATGTAATTGAAGTCCCAAAACTCTATATGGCGTGTACTACTTCAACGGTTTGAAATAAAGGAATAAAACCTATACCAAAAAATATTCATTACTTTTAGCTTTACAAAAATGTCCACAACACCATCATTACATAGTATAAAACAAAGTCCCCTACTGCGTCTGTCTGTCTGTCTGTTCGCGATAAACTCAAAAACTACTGAACGGATCTTTATGCGGTTTTCACCATGGCTAAAGTGATTCACGAGGAACGTTTTGGTATATAATTTGTCCAGGATTTTTTTATAAGCAGGGCGGGACAACGTCTGCCGGGCCCGCTAGTATATAATATAGATTGCGTACGATACGTATCTACGCATAATATAGATTACGTACGAACCGATTTTTATAAAAAAAATCCACACGTGTTTAATTTGGTCCAACTTGAGATATACAGGATAGTTTTTTTTTATCTCAACTGGACCCGATAGGTGGCGCTCCAAGGGAGTTGAAGTTTTTTTTAACGATTTTTCGTGTTTACAGTTTGCAGACGAATTTGCGCGGGTCTGCTAGTTAGACATATGAAACATGGCTTTATGAAGGCCCCCGAAAATGTTTTATTTATAAAAGCGAAAAATATACCCTAAAATTTGATTTATTTGTAGAATTAACTTTTCCAAATCTTTATTGTTAATTTAATCAATTCTATTATTATTCAAAGCTGCCATTCCAATACGAAATAAAGGAAGAAACGCTCTAAATATTCATTATTTCCAATAAACACTTCTTCTCATTAAAATATATCCTAAATATTTTTGTACGAAATTGTTAATAATGACTAAATAAACTTCGCTTAGATTTCACAGATGGCAGTGTTACATAGTACGTCATATTGTAAACATAAAATTGTATTTAGTATTTTACATAGAGCTAATTACCAATCAATCTAGAAGTACCTATAATAAATACTACAGTAAATTTCAGATCTAAGCATTGTTTTTTTTTTATAAAAAAGTTAAGAAGATACAAATAATTGTCACCTAGTAAACAGTACTCGATTCACTCGTCCTTAAAATGTTATAAGCTGATTTTTGTGGAAAATACAAAAAAAAATTAACGTCGAATCAATGTACAGTTTAATTGTGTTAGTTTGTTTCAAATATGTCGTCAGGTATTTGTAAAATGTTCTTTCTTTGAAATTAATTTAATATTTTTTTTTTAATAATTAATGATATAATAATTATTTAAGTGATTAATTATTTTAAAATGTTTAAAATAATATTATGGAGTTTCGCGTATAACTTATGGCCATCTTGTTTCTTGATGACTGACGTTTGATTTTAAAATCACTTGTCCTACACATTTTTGAGGACAGCAATATTAAAAACTTTAATTCTAAATTGAAATGAAATAAATAAACGAATTTCTCAGTGACTACGTATTTTTATAGGATGTGGTCGGAGCTGAAATCTCCTATATCAATTCAACAACAATTAGCTAATAAAAGCCATATTTATGTCTATATAAAAATTTTCACATAGTTACCAATGTCATATCTTTATCAGCAGGTGATATTTTCGGCGACAAGCTGATGATAACCCCCATTTTATCTTATAGAATCATGTCTTGAAACAATTGCAAATTCTGTATAAATAAAACGAAACGTATATAATTTCCTCAATGAGTTTATTGCGCCAGAACAATAAATGAAGCTGATCGTCATAACGTTTACTTTCAACACCAATTACGAATACTCTACACGACATGAGGCCGTACGCGCCGAGTCCATTAATATTTATAATATCCGAGTTCGTATTGCACTTCGCATCACAAACGCCAACTGAACAACCAAGCGGTACAATCCCTATTAACTTACAGTTCGTGGGATCAATAATTACGATAATATTTGTCTAAATATCACAAGAAATATACAAAACGAAATACGATATACAATTAACACGATAATTAAATTTATTAACAATTAAATATATAGCGTGTTCCGCACGCCGGTGGTATCATGGAGTGAGGTATCACCACGGCGAGCGCGGGTACCGACCGCGTCATGACACGGGGACATGGTGCTGGTACAGCTGTTCCTGACGTTCACAGAGGGACGTCATTTTCTTGAAGGTTTCGGAGCTCTCGCGAAAAAGCAGTTTCGCGTCATCTCGCGGACGGGCGTGTGCCGCGTCCAGTCTACCGGGCGATATGACCGGGGGTGATGATGCTGACAGCGGCGACAGAGACTCCCGGGCTGTCTGTGCTCCTGCGGGCGCTCCGTAAGGTCCACCCGCTTGTAGCGCTCCATTATTCATCAGAAACGGAGAAGGAAACATACCCCGTTCCCCAAATTGCGGAAGAAATCCCGCCTGCAACGCGCTCAGGTTTCTACTATAAAATTTCATCGTTTCCGTCACATAACTCGGAAGCTGCGAGGCCTCTTCGTTCCCACCGTATCGTAAGCTCTCAAGGGTGGACGCTAATCCTTTTATATCAGCGTACAATTTGTTGAGCAACTCCGCGTTCACTTCAAACGACGGTCTTTGATCTCGTACGTCAGGTGAGTTCGTCGAGAGCAGTCTCCGATGTAAATCTACATTCGAGCTGTGCCTGTCTCGGCTTCTCCGCGAAGGGAATGCGGCGTCACAGCCGTTCACGTCACACGGATGGTGCAGTTTCAAATGATCGTTCCTGTAATGCATGCGCAATGTGAAATGGTTTTGAAATATTTTACTGCAAGCGGTACACCGGTCGGGATTTTCATCGTCTATTGGGATTTCGAGATCGTTAATATCGTCGGTTCTGTCACTGCTTGCGGAAGGCGATCTCGCCCTCGCGAACCGATCCTCCAGTGCGTGCAGGTCGCTCCCGCTGTCGCTGGGCGTGTACAGATCCGAACGTAATCTGAGACCTTCGCGGACGACACTCGGGGAACTAGATTCGTTGTCCGACTCACTTTCGGCCTTGACTCGCGTCATTGATTCCGAGTCCAGAGTAGCTTCTTCGCCGACCTGAAATGTCTGAGCCTCCACAGGTTTTTGTTTTTTAAGAGACAACGGTTCGTCCTCGGCTCGACTCGAGCCAGGAGTTGAGAGATTTCGAAATAAATCCCCCTGATATTCTTCATCAGATACGTTGTATTCATTACTCTGTGAACACCGGGTCGGATTACCACTTTTCCTTTTACGTTTGTTTGGAACGAGCGAAGTTTTGTCGTCCGACATGGTAGGGTCTGTGCGACCGCTCACATTGTCCGGTAACGATTCCACAGTTTTGTTATTGTCTCTATTTTTATTTACACTTAAATCTTCGGGTTCATCATCGTAACTCAACCTTTCCGTCACCGGAGATTCAGAACTTTCAGTACACTTATCATTATCCTTATCGTCATCGTCCGACGCGTCGTCATTATTTTCGCTGCAGTTATACGACTCGTCTCCGTGGTTCACAGGGGGCTTGGCAAGATCTAGCACACTACGGGATGGATCTTCGGGCGGTGGTATCTTCCTGTACATTTTTTCAATTTCACTAAAATTGCGAAGGTCTTCAAAGGGTACTCGTGGTGGAAGCGGCCCCGGTCCAGGTGGACAGGAGAGCGGTGGCGGCAGCCTGGCCGCCAGCTCATGCGGAAGGAGCGCCGGCGGCGGTAGTGGCAGCCGCGTCAATGCCGGCAGTAATGGAAACGGTTGTGCGGACCTACCGTCGTGCGCGGATATTTTACGTCTCACGTGTGGTGAATGCAATTTAGGATTCGGGTTAGCACTATGCCGGTTCCTGGAGCGCCGCGAACTGAACATCATGGTACACCCCTCCACCGTACATTTATGCATCTCTCGTAAATGCACCGCAGAGAAATGTATTTTTAGCGCGCCTTTATCGCAGAAAGTCTTGAGGCAAACGTTGCACTGCACTCTTTTCTTTCCGGTGGCGGGGTTGACGAACTGGACGCCGAGTCCGAGAGGCCAGGGCGCGGGCGGCGGGTCGCGCCTCTCCGGGTAATCAGGTGTCCGCCTCTCTTCGATTCTATCATCATCTCGTCCGCTGAAGCTGGCGCCTAATTTTCTGAAGTCGAATTGTGGCACAGGTTGGCTGATGCGTGGCATCATGAAATAGTCCAGGCCGGCCGGCAAGCCGGGCACCGCACCGAACTCTTTACCTTCCATCACGTCACTGTCATAATATAATAATGCGCGATACAAAGCGGGTGGCGCGCGACGCGGCCGCTTTGCGACTGAGGACGTGCGACACAGGTGACCGCGCGCGGGCGTCGTACGACAAAGGTTGGCGAAGTGAGGTGCGGGGGCTACGAGCAGGGGGGGTGAGGGAGCGCCGGGCGGCGGTGCGGGGGGGTAGAGTAGGAACGCAGGTGGGAGGAGCGAGCGCTGGGCGGAGCGGATCGATGCTCGGTGGGGACAGGCGACACTCGCTCGCAGACCGACCACTGTAAACACTGGAGAACTAAAGCATCGCTGTTACGTAACTAGACACATACGTCGCCCGAGAGCACGCATATATACGTGACTATGCTCTGTATGGATAACATCTACGGTGAATTATTCCGAGTCATTAAATAACTGTCTGTAGAAGCTTCAAATACATTACTTCGGTATTTAGATTAAAAGGTGGAAAAAACAAAGAAATCCTAAACCTTTATTAGAAAAGAAAGGTAAAGTAAAGAATATCTCTAAACAGATTGAAATAGTTACTGGCCAGATTATTTCAGACGTGGATTCGCGTGGGAACACTTTGTAGTGGGTAATAGGTCGGCTCTTATGTTTTTGATAAACAATATCGCCCACAAACCGGCGAAATGTTCTGATTCCGCGCAGTCACGAGATAACTAAATTAGCTCTGTAAGAAATTTAACCTTTTTTTCATAAACAATTTTTACATAAACATATTCGTCGATCGTGGACGTGCCGTAACAATGATGATCCAAGTAAGCTTTCGTATAAATTTAGACTAAATAATTTTTAACACAAATAAATATACCAACGCATGATACGGTTTTAGAGTAGCGCTGACTCGACAGTATTGTTAATATATTAACTATATACATAAATATAGTAAATATGCTGCAGAAATGTTTATTAGTGGTTAACTTTAAACAAAATAAATAAGCACTTCGCTACCCGCCGCTGCTACTACCTACCCAAAAACACTGAATTCAATTAAAATTTAAAATTATGTAATTTACCTACCCACTTCCGTACTATTTTTAAAGAGATTAGTGTCTAAGACTTTATTGCAATACGAAATATAGTAGAGATATATTGTATCGCAATACAATAGTGAAATGGAGCAATGGACAATAATATCTTGATACCAGATGCCTTCAGCTTACTAATAAGGTTATTTGCAAGTCGAATTTACATATAACACAGACATTATAATAAATATTAATATATTAAAATTTAAACAATTAAATAACATTAATTATGTATTGTGTTTGTTTATTATTTTGCATCTTAATCAGACTTGATGCAGCCAACGCCATCTAGATTCTGTTTGTGTAAACGTATACAATCGATGAGGGGAAAAATAATAAAATTGTTTTAGTAAAATTTAGAACTAATCTGACTGTTTCCTATGTATTAGTTAGGAAGGATTCAAAAGGGATTTTAAATGGATATAAAAGTAGTGGATGGAGTTCGACTCCAAGATGTAGAGTTACTTTAACTATTTGGTGATATTTATTTTAACATTTAAACACAATCTCATGAGATGGTAAACGAAAATGTGGTGTGAGATAGTAGATACGCTAAACCTAGAAGAGGACTGGCTTGCAGATCAAGCTGCCAGAACATATGTATAGGCGCTTGGCGGTAAATTTTCAACTTGCTGGTGGTAGTCAACTAGGCGAGCTTCGAATTAGCCCTAACACTATGCTATAATTTCACTACGAAGTACTATAATTTCTCCAATTACATATTCTTATATATAAAATTCTCGTGTCACAATGTTAGTTACCGTACTCCTCTGAAACGGTTTGACAGATTTTTATGAAATTTTATAGTTGTGTACAAAACAGTGATGCTAATAAAGTCTATTTTTCATACCCCTAAGTGATAAGGGTTGTCCACCCCTAAAATTTTTTTTTTTTTTTTTGGAAATTTTTATTTTTTTTTTTAGTAATGAGGCATTAAAAAACACTTACAACCCTAATTTTCACCCTTCTAGCGTCAACCCTATTTTTTAATAGTAATTTTAGTAATTATCATTTTTTCCACTCGATAACTGATCAATTACTTGGTAAGTTTCCAGAGAAAGAGTTAATGAAAACCAAGTCGTCGCTTTTTTGTGAATGTTTTGACTCTATTTCGATTAAAATTTCCCTGAGCTTATGGCAAAGCTAAAATTTTTGTACAAAAAAAATAGTCATTTTTATTAAAGTATCAAGGCAGTTTATTTCTGCTATACTTAGTACTAGATTTTTTTAAAACTACTGAACGGATTTTCGCCAGTGGATAAAGTGCTTCATGAGGAACGTTTTGGTATATAATTTGTCAGGTTTTTTTATAATAGGGGGGAAAGTCTGGGGAGATATATATATATATATAATATAGAAGTGCGGTTGGAGGAAAAGAAAAAAGGAAAAAGTATCTGCGTCGTCATTAAGTTTTAGTACTATCTACTTTTCTCGCGTACTTAAGTCGCGTCGTCATTAAAATTACAATAGCTTTTGATAGACCGAACCGATTTTAATGAAAATAAGACTAGATGTTTCTCGAAAATATAATTTATGCTTTAGGATATATCATAAACGCAGTATTTTAGCAGTGATGCGTGTTCATACAGACATTTCAAAAACTGTTTCAAATGTATTTCATTACTTATTCCTAGTCACCTGCAACAATTTTTTTACAAAAATGTTAAAAGTACAAACGTGTTAGATTTACAGTCTTATTATATGTCTAGATTTTTAATGTGAAGTAACTATAGCGGTGGATCACAGATCGACTGTTTGCGTCGCCACGCTATTTTGAATCTTTGTATATAATGAAAATAAATATTTATTGAATAAATAATCACTTTTTTCTTGAATAAAATTCTTAATACTTTATCTTTTATTGCGCCATATTTATTTCCTGTCGTAAGCTATTCTTTTATGCATATTATACCTGTACAAAATAATTTCGACGTGTTACGTCTGCCTACGTCCCGCGACGACTCAAAATTTTTATTAGATATAATTTTGTGTATTATAGCCGTGAAAGGCGTTTTCTTCTATTTTTACTATTATGAAGCTCAGTGGAATATCTGCCCCAAAGTGTAATAGTACGAGAGACAAGGGTTCTTGTCAATCTTCATGACGTTATGTTGTCTGCGTGTTGATATGCCATTAATAGCTTCTTAGAAGGACGTTAGTTAGAAGGACGTATACGATGTATGTATGTAATAAGAAAGCCTGCCTACAGGCATGTAGTGATATATTTCAAGAATGTTTTAGATTCACAACTGAACTCGGTAGGTGACGCTGTAGTTGAATTTTAAGCTTTTTTGTATTATCAAGGCGAGACAACGTCCGCCGGGCCCGCTAGTATTTAAATAAAAATCGGTAGCCAAATGTACGTAGTCACTCTACAGATACTTCAGCACATATTTGACTAATTATTTTTAATGTTTGTAATTGTCAATACAAAATTTGTAAGTATGAAAGGAAATATTTGAATGATGTTATAGAAAAGTGATAAAATTGTGATAAAAACCGCCATACAAAAAGTGAATGACGAAGACATAAACAATAGAGATATCTTGAAAAATATCGACAGTAGGTACGTTGTCATTTTATATAATTTATTATGAAACGTTACAAGTTTTTTATTATAAGCGCTTTCTCTTATAAATTACAGCAATTTTACAATAATGCGTATATAAAAACAAATTACAAGTGAAATCATTCATAAACAAGTCCTTTCTCACATTTGTATTTGTGCTTTTGCTATATCATAAATGCCTTTGTAGCTTGTAACTTGTTACGAAAGACTTGGACAGCTTTTTTTAATTCTAATATTGGTTGTTAACGTACAAAATCAAATTATTTCATAAAAGTTTCACTATTACCATTAACTTGACTAGTTATTGTACTGTATTTTCGACCTTATCGACCTATAAAACGATACAAGAATCATTTTACAAATTAGCAAAAATTAAATCTCGTAAATTAAAAATACAAGTTCACATAAAATTGTATAAAATGTCCTTGTATATTGTAGGTTTGTAGACCCGGAGCTATACTAATATTATAGAGTTGAATAATCTCAGGAACTATTTGGTCCGATTTGAAAAAATCGTTCAGTGTTAGCTTATTTATTTAGGCTATGTATCATCACGCTAAGACCTATAAGAGCCGAGCACTAATGAAGAATGTTTCAAAATCGGAGTCTTTTTCATTTTGAGAGCTTCCGCTGCGTGTTAGCCTTAGCCCAAAGTAGCTATTCCACGCCAGACGAAGTCGCGGACAGAAGCTAGTTTTTTCATAAACGTAATGTACAAACACTTGTAACTTGTGAGCTTCTAGACTTGTGCCGTGTTATTACAAAAAAGTTAAATACGTATTAAATAGTTGGTTTAAAAAAGTTTTCTAATAAATGCACCGCGCTCGCCCGAGGCAAGATCGCGTTATCCTTTCTCACAAGTCTAACCTAACGTAACCAAAGCGAGACAAAAAAGCAAGGTGGCGAACATTCAACGACCGCGGTGCATTTAATATGAGACCTTTTTAAAGCCAAGGTTCAATACGTATTTAACTTTTTTGTAATAACACCGGTGAAGTTTGATAAACCAGTGGTTTTGGTTTCTTCATCGAGACACCCGTGTCAAGCCGAAGCGAGCAGTTAGTAGGAAATAAAAAATAGCCACCCTACTTTAAAGTACACGCTGTTTATCTGCTTTCTTCTGTAGAAACACCCAAAAGTATTTGCCTGGTAGTATTCCCTCTTTGTACTTTGTAGACTCGGGCGACAAACCCACGATCTTAAGGTAAATACACGCCTGTATATTATAAGAAGCCTAAGCATAGTCTAAACTAAGTCAGCTACTGTTTGTTAAGGTCGTAATGTAAATATCTTACACTATATTGTTTTGATATTGGAGGTTAATTTATGTTAGCTGTTACTAATCTCATTAACCCCAAGTGCTATAAGCTATGTTTTATTAATATTATGCTAATTAACATTATAAACGCGAATGCGTTCGTCTATTTGTTACGCTTTCACGCATTGACTATTCAGATGTACGAAAAAAGAGGATAAGGTACTTTTCATCCAGAAATTAAGTATGATTTCCGAGAGATAAATCAAATAATAACGCGAGCGTAACCGCTAGCAAAATCTAGTATAATGACGTTTGTCAAATATAGTAGCTTCCTTTTTTTTAAATTTAATCCGTTCCATAATCAAAACAATCACGATACATTTTTTTAATATAAGATAATTATTAGAGTTTTAAGAAAACAAAGATTTTTAAATGTACAACACATTCAGCGATGTATATTTACTTGGCGCGTAGAATTGGGGCAAGCGGTTTAGTGCGCATGCGTAGGTCACAAAGTCGCGTTTATCAGTAAGTTATAAATATTATCTTAGGTAATCTGTTACTTTTGCTATACTATACAACAGATATAAATTAACAAAAAAAAACTATTTAAGAAACTCTTGAAAAACTATCAAAAAACCTGAATACCACAGCATCCTCTAACTACAAAGGATAACTTATATTTAAATATCCAAATGGTTTTTGTGTGTTACCTATCTGTTATTTCTGGACCTTTCCATCCATCAAAGAAACGTTAGATCTCTAAATAAAATATTCTAAACGAGTTTGAGGCGTTGTTCTACCTTTAAGTAGTTATCATTTGGTCAAGATGGTAACTTTTAAAAGCGTTTTAGATTTTTATCCTTTTATAAAACAGTAGGTATATATTCATAGGCGCCATTTTAACACGCTTCGTTTTTTCATATTAAATTACTACATTATTTTTTTATCCATTCTTTCTTTATTTTTGTATCTTCCAAATATGTTAAAAAGCTACTTGTCCTAATATTTATATGTATTAGAGTCCGTCTAAGTATTAGGTTAGCAAAAGATATGTAAACTTTGACTCTTCCCTTCCCCTTGTCAGCTAAACTAAGCAAAGCTCTAATCCCTCCTCCTATACTTATCTTACGCAAATATTGATATAACGAAAAATGTTGGAAATTTCATTACGACTTAAAAAAAAATACGAAAGGAAATATTAGTGACGCAATCGCTAATCAAACTCTCGTTCCTCGTGTCAAAATAATCAAAGCTTGAACCCCCACCACCCTTTCTTACAATAACAGTTGGAAGGCCTCTTTGATACAATTATTACAAAGAATTAATGTTTGTAGGAAATAACCTCCGGGTCCATTAGTCCGATTCTAAGAATTCTGTCACTAATAGGAAGCTACGTTATTCCTTCATGACAAAGACTATGACGCAGTGGTTTAAGCCACCCTGTCACAGTAGCTCGTGGCTTCAAATACTGCATGTGTATTTTGTGTTTATTAACTACTAGTCTCTGCCAGCGACTTCGTCCGCGTGAATAGTTATTTTGGGCTAACGCTAACACGCAACAAAATCTCTCAAGAAGAAAAAAACATTTTGAAACATTCTTCATTGGTGCTCCGCCTCTATTGATATTAGCGTGAGAATTTTTCAAATTGGACCAGTAGTTCCTAACATTACCTTTTACAACGCCACAAACTCACAAACTTTACCTATTTATAATATAAGTATAGATGAATTTGTACAGTTCCGCATGATATACGGTTTCATACAAAGTTGAGGAGTTAACTTAAAAATAAAATCGTGACACATTCATTATTACTTCATATAATCAATACAACATAATAGAAGTCGATCTCAAATATTTAGAAATAATAGCTATTAGTCTATATTTCTCCAGTTAGACAACATTTCTATGTGTAAAATTCTGGTACCTATAATCGTAAATTTAGTTCCCTTAAATAATTTGACGATTTTAATTTAAAAAAATATACTTTTGGATGGATAGTTCTTAGTTATAAAAGAATATGGTAGGTAGCGCTGTTGACGAGAACCATTTTTTTTAAATTTAAATTACTCACATAAAAAAAACATAATGCCCTTTCAGGCGCCACTAAACATTATTTTAATTCCAAATGACAGAACCATTGACATATGACACAAGACACAAGACGCACAGTCTCGACTAAAAGTAGCGCTCAAAACCGGCGGCAAAAACTCCCCAATATACATACGTGGTTATAGTTATGCGATAAACTTATGATTTTGCAAATTCAACCTTACCTGAATGATTTAAAGTTGTTTTTAAATGCGCAAGCGATGCGAGATTATATGAAATGACTGCATAATCCAAAATTATGCACACATTTCTGTGTGCCGCCTGTGAGACGTTAAGTGTGCGTCTTGGGTTTTGATAATAGGTCTTTACCTATGAAATTGCCATTCTGCAGTACTGGCCATTTCAAATCAAAATAAATTTTGTTTGGCTAAGAATTCTAATTTCAAATTAATTTTATTTTAAAAACATGGAATTCTTTTCCCAAAAGTAGTAATTTGTTTATTGATTAGTGTTACATTTTCATCGCATTTCAATCTTTTTTGTCATCATGGATACGTTAAAAATTCGAGTAATTATGGAATATGAGTACCGTCGTGGCAGCAACGCGGCACAAGCGGCACGCAACATCAACGACGTTTATGGAGTTAATACTACAAACCAACGCACCACCTGTTATTGGTTTGCTCGCTTCTGTTCTGGGAATTTCGACCTGAAAAATTAACCTCGCGGTCGTCCGGAGACTTTGGTCGACAATGACGAATTAAAGGCGATTGTGGAAGCTGATAATATCTAATCTACGGCTGAATTAGCAGCAGCTTTCGACGTTAGCGTCAAAACAATATTGGTCCATTTGCGTCAAATTGGCAAGGTAAAAAAGCTTGACAAATGGGTGCCCCACGAACTCAATGATCGCCAGCGCGAAGTACGCGTCGAGACGTGCCTTGCACTGCTCAACAGACACACAAATGAAGGAATTTTGAACCGCATTGTTACCTGCGATGAAAAATGGAATCTGTTTGATAACCGCAAGCGCTCAGCAAGTTGGTTGGATCCTGGTTCAGCACCTAAACAATGCCCTAAACGAAAACTTACCCCTAGAAAAGTGATGGTCACTGTTTGGTGGTCTAGCGCCGGTGTGATTCATCACAGCTTCTTACCAAACGGGGTGAGCATTACTGCAGATGTGTACTGTGAAAAACTGAACACAATGATGGAGAAGCTGGCACATCTCCAACCAGCATTGGTCAATCGCTCATCTCCGCTGCTCCTGCATGACAACGCGTGACCTCATACTGCACAGCAGACGGTCTCCAAGTTGCAAGAACTGGGGTTGGAAGTTCTCCGTCATCCGCCCTACTCACAAGACCTTGCGCCTACAGACTACTACTTTTTCCAGAATTTGGATAACTCCTTGGCGGGAAAAAAATTCAATACCCGAGAGGCAGTACAAAATGCCTTTGAAGAATTTGTTGCATCCCGTCCAGCTGATTTCTTTAAGAAGGGCATCGATAAACTGCCACTGCGTTGGCAAAGATGCATTGATTGCATGGGTGATTGCTTCGATTAATACAAATAAAAAATACATGAAAAAAATTCGTTTAAATTTTTTCATACAAAATGGCAATTTCATAGGTAAAGACCTAATATATCAATGGGTAGGACCGTTAGTATTTTATAAATTTTGTATTTCAAATCCATTGATTATCATTGAAGGTTTTATATATATATATGGAAAGAATTTGCACGTAATCGATTTAAATAATAAATCATTTTCTTGAACAAAAATCAAATCTCATACTAATAGTCCCGTGAATAAATCACTTCTTAAATCGTCCAATTTAAATCGAACTAATCCGCTGTTAAACTGAGTACAAAAAGAGTTTCACGTGAAACTGGAATTTCCATAGTATACCTATTCGATTAGTTATCTGTTATTTTCCCCTTACGTAATCCGGTCTCATCGCAGACGCCAGTGACTGCGCGATTTTTTTCCCCGATTTCAATTAAACGTCTCGTTGGAGGTACCCGATCGGCCCACGCCACGCCCGATCACCATTCCACTCCTGTTAGATGTCGTCTCGCACGTAATCAACGTTCTCGATTATTCTACATCTCGGAAATACTTACAATTACCCGACTATCGCTCCTCTATCGGTCGGCGTAAACATTACGCTGTCGTATGGTCCAATTCATAAGGGAATGCTTGTGTTCGTTACAAACGTAACTATTATTACGAATTATTTGATAGCTAGTTTCTGCCAGCGGTTTCGTCCGCGTGGAATAGTTACTTTGGGCTAACGCTAACTTTGACTCGCGATTTCGTTTACGTAGAATGTGTTTTTTTTTTATAATACGCACGTTTACCCCGATTTTGATACATTCTTTGTTCATTCTTTCATTCATTCGTTGATGCTCCGCTCCTATTGAGCTTAGCGTGATGACCCTTTCTTGATAAATGAGTTATGTGACACTAAAATAATTCTTCAAATCGAACCAGTAGTTCCTGAGATCAGCGCGGTCAAGCCAACAAACTCTTTAGCTTTGTAATAGATCATTACATAGTATAAAACAAAGTCCCCTACTGCGTCTGTCTGTCTGTCTGTTTGCGATAAACTAACTACACAACGGATTTTTATGCGGTTTTCACCAGTGGATAAAGTGATTCTTGAGGAAGGTTTTAGTATATAATTTGTCAAGGATTTTTATATGATCAGGGCGGGACAACGTCTGCCGGGCCCGCTAGTATTAGTATAGATTATAATTATGGAGACTTATATTGATTTGACGTAATATCGTTGTTGTAATTTTACCGTCGTCAGTCATACTCAATCGATCAGCGCCCTCATTGGCTGAATTAAGCCACGTCGCTTTTAACGAGCACCGCGAAGTTACTGAATCAACGCAAATAGGGCTCTTCCCATAGGCACAACAACCACGCCATTCTACGGTGTACCTATTACTGATTTTAAACTCCAAGAAATCCACTGTTTTTTTTCTATATTTTCCCACAAACAGGGGTACTACAAGAACATTTTTCAGGTTCAGGTTTCCTCACTATATTTTCCTTCACCGTCAATCGATTGTGTTACCAATATAAATTGTTAAATGTACCTGAATTCTGAAAAATTATTTGGTGTACGAGTATCTCGAAGTTCGAACCCACGGACATCAGATCGGTATTGAAACGGTCTAACCACTCGACCGTCACGACTTTTCATTTGAATTATGTAACATGGTTTCTGCGAATTATATAAAGCAGTCGCGTATGACTTGTACCGCGGTACAGTCACCCATATAATACACTCCGTTTCGCGGCACGTAACATAAACAAGTTCTCGTTTTGTCCCAAGTGATCCGGCTCTGGTCATCTTCGGGTTTTTATATCGGTTTGAGAGTATTCCACACTTGTACCTACGTTAATATTCCTATAGTTTATTGTCTTCATCACGCTCGAGTAATTTCAATATAAGTGTTGAAACGAACCGAAAAAACTTATTGTATTTGGTTACTTTGAACTCACATTATCCTTAATATAATAGGGGCACGCTATAATGGCCGTTTTGACGTTTGTCCGCACATGATATTTCTTATAAATTAATAACTACATTTGAATAAGCAATTTGTTGCTTGATTTTGAAAAAAACAGCGCCGATTGACAAAATCCATAATGGATCAAAATTATTACTGTATTTACAATATAAATTGGCATTTATGTTTTTCAAATTTATTCAATAATACTTTTTTATGTTTTAACAGTTCTTACTATTATGATGAAAAAGCAATTGTATCTACAGTTATCATCATTTAAATATTAACACCAGTACAAGTAACGCCATCTGTTATAAGAAGTGTGCACTACATAATGAAATTTCGTATACTTTGTTTACTCATTCCTAATATCACTTTCGTTCGATCTACATATTTATCATACGTATTTGTTATTAAAAAACGATTACGTGATAATCTTCGATATAACATTTCCCACCGGTCATTATACGGACGTGTACAATCCCCTTAATATCAAACGGCCGACATATTTATTTTGAAGAGCGGCCGCATTTTGTTTAGATTAAAAATATTTCTGGCCTCACTTGCACACGACACTGTACAAAGTATCAGTATAGCGCCCTCGGTACGAAGCCGGCGAATAAGGTTATTGGACAGTATTGCTATGGATACAGAAAATGTCCAAATTCAGTTTTTTCTTTCATGTTATATAATTTTCGATAGGATTTAATTTTTTGTATGACAATTTGAAAAACCTTTTCCTATATTATTCACTATGAAGACAATTGTAGTTTACTTAATATATAATCATAGATTAGTAGTTTCAATTAAAGTTATTGGTTTTATTACTAATATCTCGGGTGTAATTAAATTTGACATAGCAACACCGGAATGCGTCGTCTGTTACTACTGATTCCTATAATTATTGTAATAGTAATATTATACTTAGCAATGACATCATTTCCAACCTTGATTCTAAATTATTTGCGAAATGATAGCGGTGAAAATATTAAATAAATTGTAAACTAAGATAACATTAAATCAAAATATACTTTTCAATGTTATCTTTATAATATATACAAATATGAGTTTGTCGGTTTATCTATGCTTTCACGCCTTAACTATTCAACAGATCATATGAATTTTGCATAAACATTGTGAGGAATATAATAAAGTAGCTATATTTCATCCATAAACAGTACTATTCTCAAGGGGTAGAATAAATCTATATTCACGAGAGTGAAACCACGAGGAAACGTTAGTATTTAATAAGTAAATTATATTAAGACTGCTTATAGTGAATCATAAAATTTTTTTGATCGTTCTACATCCATGTGATCATTTTTGTATGGAACTAGATTGCGGCCACCACATACCAGGTAAGATACCTGCAATAGTGCCACAACTAAGCATATACTGGGTTATACTTATATATTATAACATGTATATACCTATGAGTTGATATTTTAATTTGAAATTGCATTGTAAATTCGGCCGTGTGTTTCAAATTTCGTTCATGTGTTTGTGTACACAGTAAGTCTTAATAGGAAACCAGCACTGCAAGCCTGCAGCATTATGCTGAGACAAAGACTTCTCTGAATAAAAAAAAATACCTAGTTATCTTTTAATTATTTTGTTTATATGCTTATAAATGTGTGTTGTATGTGTCATATACATAGATGTTTCTTTTCTTTATTTTGCTAAAGGTACTTCTAATAGTATTTTCTATTCTTAAAGTAGACTTCATCAAAAACGTGTTAAGCGTTGGCGTAGACTTTTCAACTTTTCTTTATTTTGTGTTTTAGTTAGAGTAGCCCATTTTTGCTACGGCAGCAGTAGATATAACTATCCACTTACAATGATAAATAAATCCATAATTTGATCATAATATTTTTTTAACCAGAAACAACGGCCGATTAATCAATACGTAACATTGTTGAATCGTTCGCGTGAGTTACGCATCCGGCGGGAGGGTGCGGGCGGAACTTGTAAAAAACAAGCAAAAACACAATTACACGCAGTATCGTGTGTTCTGTCATTAATATGATGTTTCCTTTGTTAATTTACGTTATTACAATTACAATTGCGTAGAGAACATATATGAAGAAATAATCTATATATGTTTATATATACATCTAACATAAACTGCAACACCGTCTAACTGACCGCCATAAAAATCGACACGCCTGAATATTTTTTTCATGGAGAAGGATCTTATGCTATCCATTTTACCTTAACTCGGCCACTAAATGTCACCACAGATCCTATCTCTTGATATAACCAGACCACCATGATAATTGGTTACACTATGTTAATTCTATAGATGATTGAATAGGTATAATATTTACATAATATCTATTTTACGATAGAATCGGTGCAAGGAATAGTATCGTATTTAACTATATCACAAATCGGAGAAAAGTAAATAAATCTGTAGTCTACGCCTTTAGCGAAGTACGTCTAACTTGTATTTTGATCAATTGTAATTTGAAAACAGTAGCTTTTAGGCGAATAGAAAAATAGTGTTAGATGTACTTCTATTCCCGATTTCGAGTATAGTATAGAGAATTCAATATTGTAAACAGATACGCAACCCTTTCTTTGGACGCCAATAAATAAGCTGCAAAGCCTGGTATTTAATTTATTACGTAGTGGAAAAGTGTAAAGATTGTTTGTTTCGGTTTTGTCTATAAAAGTGTAAAGCGTTCTGTCTATTATTTCGTACGATATAATACGCGCGATAACTACGATAGACAACGACAATGCTATACGAAACTGAACTTATACTACTATCTCGTTCTTATTCTCGACATAACAAATTTAAAGCCGGGTACCGTACTTATTTATTTAGTTATTTATTTATATTTATTTACCACAACAAAAACGTGTATTTCCACGGGCATAGGGAGAATAGTTATACCATGTCATTAAACAAATCTTATTATTTATATCATTATAATTTTGGTCTTTCAGACGATTGAAAACGACAACAAGCATCTACTAATGGCATTTAAGGGCACCGAAATTTGTAAACTGGCATTTTGATGAATATATGTATAAAATAATTCCCTAGATTAAATAACGACAAAGAGGTATAATAAGTAAGTTTTACTTTTGATTCCAGAGGGCGTCATCTGTAGTACAAGTTATGCTTGGTAAGATTATCCCATTATGTAAATAATAAATCTATATCATTACATAGTATAAAACAAAGTCCCCTACCGCGTCTGTCTGTCTGTCTGTTCACGATAAACTCAAAAACTACCGAACGGATTTTCATGCGGTTTTCACCGGTGGATAGAGTGATTAATGAGGAACGTTTTAGTATATAATTTGTCAAGGATTTTTTCATAATCAGGGCGGGACAACGTCTGCCGGGCCCGCTAGTATAAAATATAACTGAATCTATAGGTAGGAATAAGATTCACAAAATCACTTCCAAAGTTATACTTCTTTTGGCGCGTTAGGGAAAAAATGATGAGAGTAAATTTTTACGAAGCGCGCGCACACCGACACAAAAAATCGGCACCCTGAAGTTAGCTATAGTAAACATTTTGTTTCTTTGTATTTGTTGTTTGTATTTCTTTGTATTAAAACTTTCAATGTATTAAATACTTTTTTACTATTGTTAGTGTCGTTTTTTCTACAAACGTAGAATAAGGCGAAAGATAAATTTTTTGAAAATATTTTTATCCTGTTACGCCAAAGAAGTATAACTTCTAACGCGTGTACATAAGTATACATACACTTTTTTTGTTTATTAGAAGGCGCTGATCTCTTTGAAGCGATGTTAGCGATGAGTTAGCATGTCCAGATAATGCGTTGAACGACGCAATATATCATGCACCTTGCAAACGAATCGAAGCTTTCAGTTAAGGAAAACTTCGTGACGAAAACATAGCACAGTGCTAAGGTCTTTCCAAACCCACCTAGCTAGTGGAAAATCTGTCGTCAAACACCTATAAGTCTATTCCAGCATCTTCATTTGGTAGCCGGGTCTCCTTCAAATTTAACAACAAATGAGATTGTAATCAAATGAGTAAAGAATAAAAAAATAATTATAATTCAGATTTGTAGGTGGTAGAGCCACGCTGAAGCTATTACTGGTTTCAGCATGAATGGGTCGGCTCGCCCGGGATACTACCACCCGACCCATAGAAACACCGACGTGATGTAACAGTGTTTGCATTGTTGCGTTTCGTTCGATTAGTGAGAGCCCCGGAGGCCCACCCCACCTCTCCCCCCTCTCTCTCCTTCCCACTACTCCCCCCCTTTTTTTACATGGGTAAATCCCTACGGATATCCATCCTAGCCGGGCAGATGAGGATGGGATATGTCACACTTGTACGGACTAAAACCGCATGGTGCCTCCTTGTACCTATTTGGCCGGGGAGCAGGAACTGCGGCAGCGCCCCACCCGGGAGGTGCCGGCTTTAAAGGGGCCTTTTGGACGGGGGGGAAAGAAAGAAGCCCCCGGGGGGGGGGGGGGTTAAAGCCCCCGCCGACGAACTGTAGGAGTCGCACGGCACAATGCGCCTCCGCCACGGACTCCCCCCCCCCTTCCCCAACCCCTGAAGTTGTTAGTGTTTTCGGACACCGGTGATCACTTACCAAAAGATGACCCGCCTGTTAGTTTGCCTCCTATAATATATTTAAAAAAATCAAAAATTTTTTTTTCATTCTATAGTAAATTTATTAAGAAAGCCTGTACGCTAACATCACGTTGCGACCCTTAGGAGCGGAGCAATTAATATACAAAAATTTAAGTCGTTAAGTGCGCTAAAACGAGAACGAAGTAATAGTACTTGCGTGTCGTGTATTTATTTTGCAATATTCGCAATGTTAACTCAAATGAAATCGCGCGGTACATACATTTAAACATAACATATCCCATAATCCGATTTAATAACTGCCACTCGTAAAATTATATGACCGCTTACCCAGTAAGGTATATACTTTGAGGATAAAGTTATTATCTTAGAAATAGTTTGATTCTTATAAAGTTGGACACGCACGCCAATCAGAGCATGTCTAACGTGTGTAAATTGGCCATCATGCGATGATTTTAGTCCTTGACTGACTTTTTGATAATGTTACGAGCGGATTTTATAGACAAAGGAATCTTTTGACCATCTCAATATCACAGGTGTTTGTTTTTTTTTTTGGGGTTCCATCCTTAATATTCGATTTCAGTTCACAAGCGTACGTTGTCCGCCCTATGTTTAACTATGTCATTAATCTAATAAAAACCAATTGTCCGAATGTATGGAAGTGCATCATTCCAGGGTGGCTGCAACTATTTGACTAATTTCTTTTTAGGTATGTTTGTAATTATCAGCATAAAATTTGTACGGAAGAAAACGTTGAAAGAATCGCAGGGAACATAAAAAAAATTAAAATCTCCATATAAAAAAGTGACTAATTAAATGAGACAAAAGACGGCAGTGAGATCTTCAAAAATATTGACAGAATTGACAGATTGACGTTCAGTTGTAATTTTATTTCTATACATAGTCGTACTGTAAAGGTAAGGTTTGATCTAATTTACTTACTACACTTGTGCCAGGCCAATGCGGGTAATCGACAAATAAAAATTAGTGCGTAAATGAATTTCATGAGGTACTATAATATACATTAAAAGCATAACATAATTGACCATTTTTAACACTCTATATATTACAAAGAATAACTACCATAAATAATATAAGTTATATTCAATTTTTAAGACAAATCGTAAAAAAAAAACAAAACTACCCATTTTTTTTAATACCTTATCGGTGTTATTACAAAAAAGTTAAATACGTATTAAATACTTGGTTTAAAAAAGTTTCCTAATAAATGCACCGCGCTCGCCCGAGGCAAGTTCGCGTTATCCTTTTTCACAAGGCTAACCTAACGTAACCAAAGCGAGACAAAAGAACAAGATGGCGAACATTCAGCAACCGCTGTGCATTTACCACATACCTTTTTAAAGCCAGGGTTCAATATGTATTTATTTTTTTTGTAATAACACCGTATAGGTTTAAGCGTTCGACTACAATATCTGATATTAAACAACCATGTGGTCTACGATGACAACACGCCAAAGTTAGAGGGGACTGGCTGTCAAGTCCAGCTGCCGAAACGCACTTATGTGTACTTGGTGTCATACTACCATTCTAAGATTTCAGACACGTGTTCAAACAAACAGACAGACAGACATTTCTAAAAATGATTGAAATGTATTTTACTATACATTCCAACTGCAACATTTATTTTTCAAAAAATGTAAAAATTACAGACACTTTAGATTTACATTCTTATTATATGTATAGATATAGATTAATTTACATTACAGGTTTTTTTATAGAGGATAAATCCTACACCAGATACCCTCTCCCAGCTCGGAGACAGAGAGAGGGTTGCCGAATTCCTATCGGCTAAAACCCTTCTATTTCTCAGCGCGTATGTAAACCATGGTCGCGAGATCACTCAAGCACGCTTCGCTACCCTGGCCTATTCCATTACAGGTTACTGCTGTTTAGAAAATATATCCATGTCTTGCCTCGAAAAAAAGACTGTCCAATAGTGAAATGAACAGTTAGAATATTATATTAGAATCTGGTATACGCCGTCTCCAAATTTATACTGAAAGCCTTGAGCGGCAGACCGCGAAGTATGCTGTAGATAAGAATAATGATTATTAATATAGAAAACATTTGAAGCACGTTCAATATTAATTGTATACGTATAAATAAAGTTGAAGTGTTTGTTTTTTCTTCTGACTAATCTCTGGAACTGTGACTAGACTGCTTATAGAGGATTTTTCATAGTATCATTTGGGTTACATATCATTACGTTCTACCAGTGGGTTAAGCACTAATGATTACAGCAGTATTAGCAGAATACATTAAAAAATAAATAGTCTAACACTAAGACAGAATGAAGTCACGGGCATCAGCTAATGTCAAATAAAACAATCATTTCATAATCGTTGTTAAATAAAAATATATTTAAGAAATCCGTTATATTTCAAGATAACAATATTTTAAAATTAAATAAGCACAGTTATATTTACATAATATTTACTTTTATAACCAGGAAAGTATAACGTATTATGTCGTCTTGTTCAATAAATCATAGTGAATAAATTATTGTGGTGTGTTCTAATTTTTTTTATATATATCTAAGCAGCGCCGTAGTTAGGATCGCGTGCGGACGACGCTAGCGGATTGTTACGCAAGCGTGTAGCTAGCTGCTTCGCTGAACAATCAGGCCGCGCCTGAATCACTTCCTCTGTGTACACACGTCCTCGGCTCACCGACACACTTTGCCACTTGTCTCTACTTGAATTTAACCTGTGTGTCATTCTGCTAATATAATTACACTATATCACTTTGAATTTTCATGATGGGCTTTCAAGACTTATCAGAGAGAAGCCATCTTTTAAAATTGTGAAGTCGCTGTCAATGGCTTAATTTTGTATTGTCAGTATTTGATTAGTAGTTGATTCACCTTTTATATTATCATTATTTTGGTTTTCTATGCGATAATTTGTAAAGCAATTATCATTTGGTTTTCATATTTTATTGTTATTTTTATATTACTATATCCATTCGTAAAATAAACGTTTTATAGAACTGATACAAAAATTAAAGAAAATAGAAAAATTTCAACCTATCTTACGTTTGTTCCTTAGACATAGTATCATAAACGTTGTGTAATATTTACTATCGGAAATTGTAAGATTGTTATTAGTAGCACTATAGCTCACGTATATACAACAAGTGGTCGAAGTTTCGAGAACGTTTCAAAATTAATTTTACTCAGATAACGTTTAATTAAGTAAGAGGGAGTATATATAATTTTTATTTTGTAATCTATCATATTTATGTAGGAAATATTAGGGTACCAAAAAGGGGGGGGGTCGCGGGGGGGGGGAAATACGAAAAAAAAAAGGGGGGGAGGGGGAAAAAAAAAAAAAAATCAAAGGGGGGGTTTTGGGTGGGGGAAATAAAAAAAGGGAATTGGGTTTTTAGGGGGGGGGACTGTGGTTTCATCATGATATTTTCCTTTACTGTAAGTCCTGGTACAAGGATTCGATGGTACGTCGATTCACGTGTTGTCTAAAACAGAAAGAAAGAAGAAGAAGCAAGAAATAGTTTTTATTGTTGGAAAACAATCTCAAAAAAAAATTAATTGTAGGAAATGTATATGTATACCTACTATGTTAGTTTATCCAAGAATGACACCTCCATTCAGTTACCTGCTGGAGTACATATGGGTGGTACTGCAGCGGTGATTTTCAATGGGGGAGCAAAGTAATGTACGGAGGTGTAGTCAGTGTCTTGACAAAAATATCACAGAAAATAATAAAATACATTCAAAAAAGTTACAAATCTTACAAATGTATCTGTCGAAAAAGCCATTCATTATCCCGGCTGCATAGTAGCCACCATAAGCCTGAGAATACATACCGGAGACCGCGAAAGCAGGGCAAATACGAACATAGGTAGGTAGAGATAAGTTTAATGTACGTCTACTCAATTGAAACCACTCATTCAATGAACGCTATTACTGTTATTGGTTTTGATCGTGTTACAAGCATTGCTTCAATATACATTTAAAACTTTCCTTATTTTTGGATGGCATTCCCACAAAACACGCGTCTTTCCACACATTATATACTAAGTTCACCTGTAATTGAGGAAACACAGAGTAAATACGTTAGATTCATGTTTGCGTTACTCTGTATTCTTCTTTGGAAATTTTAATAAGCGTTAATAAAAAAATTGTACGTAACAGTAAGAACCAAGTAGAACGGATCAACAGCGACGAAATCCGCGATGTATCATTGCTTTTACTTGTACCATCCGCAGGGGCGTTCCACGGTTCGACTCTCGCGCCACCTCAACACGATTACCTAATAAATTATTGTACTTTTAACCAAACTGTACGTTTACAAATTAATATTATAAATTGTGCTTTATTGCCTAAGTTTAAAGTCGATTTTTTGTATCATATTTTTTATGAAAGTTAGTACACTTGTGTCCTGCTATTATATTTGGAGGTCTGATCACAGCGGATACGATTTCATTTGGCACTGTATATGAAGCATCGGATTATTTCGTAATTGGACAACTTAACAGATGTTTTCATATGATATGTAGTTTCCTTTCTTGTTATCTGTATATTAATTATATTGTTCATTTAAGAAATAGCTATTTCATTAATCCTTTATTTGAAATTGTATTTATTATATTCATATTTTTGAAATGGAAACTATTATACACATTGAATAGCAAACGATAGTGAATCGTCACGCTCTGTTCAGCGACGCACAAAATCGTTTAATGACTCAGTAATAAAAAGTCAGGAAAAGTGTGGGAAAGGAGGGAATGGTGGGTAAATATGTTTTAAAAAAGAAATAAAAAAAAAAAAAAAATTTTTGTGGTTTTATTTTTTAAAAACGATATACTCGACTCCAAACTCGTACGGATGCGTATTTCAACACTACTTTAATTTGTTTACGTATAAATTGTCTTAATCTATATGTATTTTGATGTGTATGTTAATATTCACAACTTTTCACTTCTATCGTGTAGTTACACACATCCACTTTTTAAAAATATATTATATCCAGTTTAATTTCTTAATGCATACAAATAATAATAAATACACGTGAGGTTTTATCAATCATTTGGAGTCATCAGGATATATGGAAACGATGATACTGCAACGCGACACACCGAATCCAGTAATAGTGACTTGATTATTCACTACATCTATAGTGATTATGATTTAGTTCATCTCTTACAATATGGTTCTCGAGTGCAGCTGTCAGAAGGGATCAATAGATGCTTGGCGCCAGATTTTGAACTTGTAAGTAATTACTAACCAGAGTTAGAAAAATGTTTGCCTTAATCGAGAGCTCCAACTCTGCCGTAGGATTAGAACCTTAGGCAATCGACGCGGTGCCCAAAAAAGCTATCAGCTGAATCAACATCGCTTCAAAACATACATATCTATAATTAAATAACATTATCTATAACACAATAGTGCTAATAAATAAATCATCCTGGGAACACTGTCGCTTAATAAAGATACAGCTTATAACACTACTAGCTTCTACTCGCGACTTCGTCCCCGTGGAATAGTTACTTTGGGTTAACGCTAACACGCAGCGGAAGCTCTCAAAAGGAAAAAAACGACTTTGAAACATTCTTCATTGGTGTTCCGGTCCCATTGGTCTTAGAGCCTGTCCAGATGAAGCGATTTACGTGCGTTTCTACCCTAGGAAACGTCGCATACGCTGGGATACGTCGTACGGATAGACGACTGACAACTATCTCGACTCGCCACCGACTCGCGCGTAGTACTGGACGCAGCGATGGGGCCTGAGTATCTCGACTCGCGCGTTCAACCCGCGAGTCGAGAGTCTCGCTCATTGCACGCGTTTTACGCGCGAGTTAGGAAACGCGCCGCACCATCCCAACGGGATAATTGTAGCTCTAAAACGCCTCATCTGGACAGGCTCTTAGTGTGATGATATATAAGCCTATATATTGCCTTCCTCAATAGATGACCTATGTAACACTAATATAATTTTTCAAATCAGAATTAGTTTCTGAAATTAGCGCGTTCAACCACACAAAAAAACACCGTAGCTTCATAATTTTAGTATAAATTTTAATTATAAAATCTACTTTGCATAGATGTATCACCGCAACAGAATAATTATTCAAAATTTCCTTCTAAAATCCAAATCCGTGAAAATTCAATTATACAACACCTTACGAATTACATTTAAAATCTATCTAGTTAAATATACATACCATAGTAAAATATATTATTTCTCTTAATTGTTTTTAAGAAGTCTGTCCCATTAAGTATAGGTCGCAAATCGCCTAAGGACTAGATCATACTAGCATTTAACTCAGTCGAAATATAATTAAAATTCAAAATGTCGATTGGTTTCGGCATGTACCAACAAAGTCTTCGAAATTCACGTATATTTACTAATGTTAAATTGGTAACACTGTCGGCTGACGGTGAAGGAAAACATTGTGAAGAAACCTGTACCTAAGAAGCGTTCTTGTAATACCATCGTATGTGGGAAAATATATGTTAATTTCTGGGAGTTTTAGATCACTGATACACCGTCGACTGGCGTAGTGATTATGCCCATACCTTCTACCTGGAAAGAAGCTCATGGTCCTGCAATGGGTCTTCACGGACTGATGTTCGTAAAGTAACTGATAAAAAATTAACTTAGTTTACTAAGTAGATGTAATGTTTTATATATTTTTCTTGTTCACTATATAGTTTCAGGATGAATGAGTTGGCTCGCCCGGGGTAGTACCACCCTCTAACAGAACACCGACGTGAAGTAACAGTACTTGCATTGTCTCGTTTCGTTCGGTCAGTTAAGTTTCCTTTGTAGTCCGGTGAAGCTGTTAAGATCTTGCTAGGTCAATAACGTAGTCAGTTCGAAAAAAAAAAACTTGTTCGGTGAGTACGAGCGCCGGAGGCCCACCTCCTTTCCTACTTCTCCTTTCTCCTTTCCCTACCCCTCTCCCATACACAGGCTGGCAACGCACTTGTGACTTCCCTGGTGTTGCTCGTGTCTATGGACGGTTGTGATCACTGAACATCGGGTGCCCCTCCAGTTCGTTTGCCTCCTTTTGACATAAAAATAAAATTGGCATTCTTGAAAAATTAGACTCCATATATCCCATATGTTTATGAAATATCGTGAGAGTACAAATTAATTATTTATTAAATGTATTAAATTAAATTATTAAAAGCAAAATAAGACAAAGAAATTAAGGTCACTAGCTATATATTTCCGACAATTTAGTCTGATAATCTGTTATCAGTCTGGTTATTTTTGGTATTTTTTCATTTGATTGGTGTATCGAAGTAAAATAAAACATTACAATAAAAAAATATGTTTTTTTTTTGATAACCTTGACAATTAACTATCAACATTATTGTCTAACAAATATGGCAAAGTGCTTAACCATTTATAGAAAGAACGGAAAAGTCCTTGCTTTACTAATAAATGTGGCAAAGTCATTATTTAAGTTTTTTAGTCAACTAACTTCTTTTAGCATTAAAATACACCTTAAACGAAACGGTATCTAAATTTTTCATATATATATACATTATAACAGTAATTATGTAATATATTTTAAATGTTATTAGTTTTTTATAAATGACGTAAAATTACTTTAACTGGACTTTGCCGCCTTTGTTATTAGACCCCTGATTTATGTCTACCAAAGATTATTTTGGCCTTTATAGAAAATATCATACATTACCACTGTTAAATTTCATGATATTAGTTTGATATACACTGTTATTTAAAACCTTAATCACTAATACCAGTAGTTTGGATATTTTATCAGAATTACATTCTAATGTTACTACGCGTTAGACTTGATTCGTTCAGTTACAGCCACAATACTCGGGAAATAAACGTTTACAGTCAGCGTGTGCATCTTCAAATACTTAAGTGTTATTTCCACTAGAAGGTGCTTAAACCTTGATTTCTTTAACAAATAAAGTTATACTTGATAACTTTTGCCCTACTTCGACGGCATCTATATAGCAGCAATGTAACTGTAGGCATACATTTACACACAGAATATTTTTATGACTTGACTAGCTAACACGGCCAGGCATTGCTGTGGCTCAGCTATTACATGCTGAATTGAATAAAATACGTTCCGCATAAAATAAACTGGAATAGAAAAATGAATTCAAAACTAAACCGTGGCGCTATTTATGAGATATCTATAACAGTTGGTCCCACAAGTTTTCTGTCAACAAACTAATTTAAAGCGGTTCGAGACTGATGAAACTTACAATGAATAACAATAATCAACATTGACAATCATTTAATATGTAATTAATAAATATTAAGGCCATTAACCGAATTATAAATAATCAAATCTCTCAAGTTGGAGCAAATTATACATACATGCCAATTTTCATGAAGATCGGTCGAGTAGTTTCGAAGTGCATCGTACACACATAATGACACTGGATTTTTATATATTTAGAAGGTGACTTATATTTGGATAACTGATCTCTGTCCCATTTCTATTTTAATAATTTAACTGTTAACTCACGAGTTATAAATAAAGAAAAACAATTGCCTATCTCCCTGAACGCGGCTTTACCCCTTCGCCGTTTAGCTCATAACAAAATGCAAGTCACTGGAATCATTTATTATGCAGAGTTGACTGGCGACATTAAAGTTTATAGTTCGTTTACTGAATGTAATTTCCACGGTACTTACTAAAGAGGTAAAAGTTTCAGTAAAGGTAAAATGCAGAGATCGTTTAGTTTTATGAGAACCTAATATGATATTACATTCTACATGTATTATTGTATAGCTTGAGTTGTAATTATTAATTTATTGTAAGTGTAAAGTTCCGCTTTAGTTATTAATATAAAATACGAACATCGCCTCGTATTAATAAATGATATAAGTAATACTATAATATACTATAAGTATAATATAAGTAATAACTAATAATTTTCTTTGAACCTCTGCAACCAATTCTCAATATTAAATACTATTATTATCTTGTTATTAAACTGGTGGTCCCATGTTTCAGACTTAGCAAAGCCAGTAATAGTTTTTTTAGGTAATAGTGTTAGGTTCTACAATAAAGTCCCAAAGCATGTTACCGATTTGCCGGACTGTAAATTTAAGCGCCACGTCAAACGGGTTTTAGTTTCAAAAGGATATTATAGAGTGGATCAGTATGTGAATGATAGTGATGTCTGGAATTGACTCCTCTCTGTGCATCCACTAAAAGCATTGTATGATGTATTGGAAATATATGTTAAAAAAATGTACCCGATCGAGTTTCTTGCCGGTTCTTCTCGATGACTGGGTTGTTTTCAGAACCGGTGGTAGTCTTTGACGTTCATAAGTGCCTTATTAGGGCCTAAACTGAATAAAGTATTTTTGATTTTGATTTTTTTTGATTTTATCATTATCAAGTGAGTAATTATTTTAAAGGGCCTTGTGATGACGTCAATGCTAACAAAATGCTAGTTCGCTTATGCACAATGTCCAAATTAAATGGTTTAAAGCAATTCAATACTAAGATCCTGCGAAATATTGTTTCCTTAAACACTTTTGTTTATAAAACACTTTCACCTAATGTCGGCTGAAGATGCGTACTTAAAGCAGTAACACCTGAAGCTTGTCTGTCAGGAGTCTCAAATGCAGCTACCAAACACATCTTAAGATTCTGATTACAGATTTTCAACTCAATGGCTAGTCAAGTACGCCTATCACCAATTAATGTTGCCCAAACGCAAGACCAAGACGAGACTTGACTTGGTCTTGGTCTTGTGTCAGTATATCTGGTTTTGGTCTTGGTATTGCACCCCCCCAGTTTTGGCCTTGGTCTTGCAGCAAGAGTCTTGCAAGTCTTGCAAATCTTGCTATTATCTATTACTTCATTGCTCTTTATTAACCACGTTAGGTTAAACCTTAGAACAATCCAACAGATACGTAAATTTTTGGCATATTTTCATTTATCAAGGAAGTCTATTGGTTATAATATATCAAATCAAATCAAATCAAATCAAAAATACTTTATTCAGTACAGTTTAGGCACTTATGAACGTCAAATACTACCATCTAATATCTAATATCATCACTCTAAGACGCAATAACGGAGCGCCAATGAAAATTGTTTCGAAATGGGGGTTTCTTTTTCCTTTTTAGAGCTTCCGCTGCGTGTTAGCGTTAGCCCAAAGTAACTATTCCACGGGGACGAAGTCGCGGGCAGAAGCTGGTATTGTATAATCAAGAGTTACTAATTATTAATTCATAAGTAATATATATTCTAAACAATTATCTACTAATGTAATTATATATTAGTTGATATTTCATGGATTAGGTAATATTTTATGTTTTTTTAAATATATTTTTAAATTCGACAAATTTTTCTTATGTTACCTAATGTATTAGAGCTTATATACCAAAATTTTACTAGACAATAATAAATAATTATAAATTAGTTTTAAGTACAATTTATAAACACATCAACATGCAGACAAACAGAGAGACATTTTCTTTTATATCATATAAAAATTTAGCTCTATTAAATATAATATGAAAGTATAATGTTAAGTTTATATTAAGTTTATTCTTCACATTGCACCTCTAAGCAAACGACATAAAGAAAAACAATTTTCCACCAACTAAAGACACAAAACAGTTGCGTTAACAAAGTGAAACTTCCCCCAAACCTTTAATCGAAAACAAAACGCTATTGTTGACTGACATGTTCACAAAAAAACCGGACATCGTCGCATTAAACACGTTTCAACAAGTTACCCTTGTTATGATTGTCACCACAAATCGCTGAAACCGAAACATTTGATAAGGAATTTTCAACTCTATCCCTATGAATAAAAGATCCTATAAGTCAACTCTAACATAGTATTAAAACTACAGCTAAAGTATCTATAAAAGCTATATCATACATAAATATCAGTATATAAATAAACGCAAGGCTATATTTCCACTCTGTGTCAACTTTAACCCTCAACACGCGACGATAATTTTCCGAAGGGGAGTGAAAAATCCCCGATGGTAAAAAAAATATAATAACACAGACTTATCGCCTTTTACCGTGGATCCTTACATAAATAATGATAAAAGGAAATTAAATCAAAGTCTTATTACGATATTAAAAGTTTGGAAGGCGTTTTTTTAATGTCTCTAAAGGCGTTTAGGGACGTATATTTCACTCAATTTGGTAAATGGAAGGACTCGCTATAACGGGCCGTTAAGTTTTGAGGTTGGGTGGGTTACTTTGCTGTTGTTATTAAATACATTTATTAATTACGGCATATGACATTTATTGCAAAAAAAAAAGTAATATTACTTAATTTTGGTGCTACGTAACTGGTTGGCTCAATAGAATAAACATAAAATACTGAAGAAAACTACCTCGCAATCAAGATGTTAAATGCTCTGTTTGTACATGCAATTTTGTGTCCAGAATTGTTATAGATGATTATTTCATATGCAACTGATCTCTACTCTGACGTCACAATACTTTTCGCTGAATGACAGATACCCTATGTCATAATTTTTTTTTTATAGGGTACTAGGTTTTTCTCCCCGGCCAGTTCACCTCTGCCGCGGATAAGCAGAGACCTTGTTATTCCTTATAAGTTTTTACCAATTAATCCATTTTTTTTTAATAATTTCGTCAAATTTATGTCCATGATTTCCAGTTTTGTCCATTCGTCTTCCTGGTATTCTACATGCCCCTATGTCATTATTATCTGTAGTCCTAACAAAGTGTATGGAGAATTTCACGATAATCTGTTCTGTAGTGACAAACAAACAAACTCATATTCTCGTTAATAATATGAGTAAGATTTTTAAATCTTTGTATATAAATTTCTTCTGTATGCGTGTACGTCACTGAACTCCTCCTAAACGGCTGGACCGATTTTGATGAAATTTTGTGTGCGTGTTCCAGTGGATCCGAGAATTCGTCTACAGTCTTACCTAAAATTAAATGACGATATAGTCGAAGATGGTAAACACGCCAAACTTAGAGGAGGACTGGCTCTCAAGTGTAGCTGTCGGAACACACCAATAGATGCTTGGCGACCGATTTCCAACTTAAGAGTGGTAGCTAACCAAGCGACTTATAAAAAGCCCTACCACCATGCAAAAATCTATCGATATATCTGTCCATTTATATACAATTATACCGAATTGTAGGGCATGATAATTGTGCCCACGACACATCAAGTGCAATACTCGCAATTGTAACCCGCTTAGAGGTGTCACGTTCCCAAGTAATCCAGTCTATATCCAGCTAACGAAAGGCATGCAGGTTGGCATGACAGCGACGACCGTTGATAGTTTGTCTCTCGGTGGTCACCGTTGTTATTTTGCTGCGCTGTGCATACCATCATGTATAGTGCAGACACTAATATCATGCTCAGATAAAAAACAAAAATGTTATGCTTGCCCAAGTCCCATAAAATTTCATTCAATTCATTCCACATTAGTACCATAAAAGAAATTACAACATATAAGTAAAATAAAATCACGAAGTGGAAATAACGATTATGTTTATTTTATTTTTTTTATTTTAGGATCGTCAAGATGACAATACACTAGTAAGTATATAAAAAGTAGGACCATTGTGATACATTATAAATGTAGTCATATTTAGAGACAACCACGGCGTGCTGCAACGATAAATTAAATATTAAACTATTTTACATATTTAAAAATTTAACATACATAATATAATAATACAAAAACAAGGAAATTGAAACAGAAAGAGAGAAAAAAAAATACTGAAACAAATAAATGTAATGTATGTTGTAATGTTATAAATGTGAGTGGAGCCGTGGATAAAGCTAGTATCTTATTTCTAACTAATATTATAAATATCTATCCGTCTATCTTTATAGTATTTTGATTGAGTTTGTCTAACACTTAACGCATGATGTGGCAATTTTTAAAGGCCGATATGCTTATACATTGTTCATATAGTATAGTGTCGACTTATGTAAGGTGTTAAAACACCAATGTCACTAGCTGTCCTTTGATAAATAATATAAATAAGAATGTAAGTTTTTTTTGTTACGCTTCACTACTACGTTGTTATTATTCAACCGATCGCATTAAGTTTTGTAGACACGTTGTCAGGGGATTAAAAAGGGCATAGGGTAAACTTACGCTTAACGCGAGTCAAGCCGCGGGAAAATATAGTATTAATATAATAAATACGTTTTTCAACATATTTATAAATCTCACTTATACATAAAATATGTAGGATAATGACAAATATAAAAAAAATATTTTAAAACATATGGGTAGCAGTACTCGAACAATAAATACAATAGCAAAGTGGTTGAATATCCTGGGAGTATATATTTGCTTCCAACTCACTTTAACGTAGGCCATGCATCTTGTCTTTACTGCTACTGGCCGCGCCCCGGATATATTCTGTCGTATATACTCTGATGAAATAATTTTGATATTTTATCAATAAAATCTTATGAATTTTATGTTACATATAAGGAACTCTGAAAATAAACTTTACTCATTATGTTATGATATCTGAGTATAAAGTTACAAAAGTTAATTATAGATTATTTCAAATATATAGATATAAATGAAATAATATAGAGTATTATGTAGTGATAGCGTAATATAGAGTATTATCTGGGTTACATATCATTATACTTTTTCATAGATGCAAACACAGCAAAAATAAAATTTAACAGAGGTAAACCTAGACCAATATGACGATTATAGTGATTAAGTAATAATAATATAATTACAATTAAAAGAGAGTACATACGTATGTGGGAAATAATTCAGCGTGAACATAAAAAATAACCTTCTTTACAAATTTTAACAGATTTGTGATGAGCTAAAAATTTAATAACAACGATTCTTCATAATACGGCAATTGAAAAATAACGCCAAGAAAAAGAAACAATTCACAGTGAATCCCGTTAAAAACGTAATTTTTCTTGTAAAACGGCAATCTACTTTCACGAGACCGAATACAAGATTGTCGATTAGTTATGTTGTAAAAATTAATGAGATAAGTATAATATATATGTACTACAATAGTAAGTACAATAATATTTAATGTACGATTTATAAATGCATATTGAAAAAAAAAATTTACAAAAAAAATAAACCACCTTCGATGTGAAAAACTAATAAGGCACTAAAAAGCGAATAATAACTGAATTATTAAATTAACCAAATTAAATAAAAAATATTGATATTCGCGCTACCTAATAACATATTTGAAGTCAATGCCAACCTTTATATCAAATTTATATGGGACCACCTCTGAATATAACGAATTCAAATAAAAAAAGAATCATTAAAATCGGTTCATAATTGACGGAGATATCGATTAACATACATAAAAAAAATACATACAACCGAACGTAGTAACCTCCTTCTTTTTCGAAGTCGGTTAAAAACAATTTATAATAAATAGCGTACAAATAATATCAAGTTATATAGTAGTGTATTTTACTTGAAAATTAAATATTACAATTTATATTATATTAACTATCATGAAGTTACCCTACAATCAGTGCTATGTGTTCCACAAATTTATTAACCTTAATTTTTATCATTAACCTCTATGTTTGTATATATAATAATTGTATTATAAGGAACATATATCGTTGTAAGTCCTTGTTGACTATTGAAAAACTATCGGCCATAATACTTAAAAATATATATATATATATATATATATATATATATATATATATATATATATATATATATATATAAATATAATAATCTAGGATCAAAACCTCATGAGCCGAGTAACATCTACGGTCAACCATTAGGGAAATCTGCACGGCTACGAGTGCTGTTTAATTTATTCGCGTGAATATTCTTAAACTATCGGTTTTGTGGTCACTATGGCGATTCCGGCTTTATTTACGACCGGCCACGGCTTGACCGGGTCGAATTAGTGATGGCCTCGAGAGACCAAACCTTATACTCTTTCATGTTTATAATAATGAATGAAAAAAACTCTGTGTCCCTCAATATTAAACTTAATAGTATAAACAGTAAGTAGTAAATTAGCAGCTCTATACTTTCTCACAAACGACGTTTTTTATATTCTTTATAGATTTTAGCATTTAACCACAATCTCACTTGGTGCTAAATGACAAATGGTCCAAGATAGTAAACCCGCTAAACCTATAGGCACTGAGTCTCAAGTGCAGCTGTCGGAACACACCTACAGGTACTTGCTGATAGTTTATTAACTTGAAAGTGGTAGGTAGCTGTAAATGCATTCAAAAATAATAATAATCCTCAAGATTGAAGAGGTCATATTTACACCTACGGTAAATATCATAATTTTTCCTCCATTTTAAGTAACCACACGGAGCTATACTTATAAGAGACCAGCTTCTGCCCACAACTTCATCCGCTTGGAATAATTAAGTACTTTGGGCTAACACTAAGACGCAGCGGAAGCTCTCAAAAGGAAAAACGATTTTGAAACATTCTTCGTTGGTGCTCCGCTCCTATTCATCTTATCGTGATGGTATATAGCCTACAGCCTTCCTCGATAAATGAGCAACCTAACATTGAAAGATTTTTTTTAATCAGGTCAGTAGTCCCTGAGATTTGCGCGTTCAATCAAACAACCTCTTCAGTTTTACAATATTAGTAAATATAGATACAATTTAATAAAATCAAACAAAAAAAATGCAATGACATACAAAAGTCTCCAGAATTTAATTATCATACCTAATTTACACATTACGATCACAATTCATCCTCTTCGCGATATAAAAAGCCAATTTTGTCAGGAAAAAGTGGAGGAAAAAAACCAATGTGTAACGTACGAGGTCGTGTAATATCAATTTGCCTCTCATGAATACATTCATGGAGCGTCGCGGCAGGTCATATAATTTATATGTTAGAAGCGAGCGGAAACAATCGTATGAATTCACGAAAAAGTTCGACCGAGGCGAGAAGTCCAATTTTCTGTTGCAGGAAAACTCTAAAGTCAGACTTTATTATTTGACAATCAACCATAAATATTGCGTGTGTTTTACTACTACTAAAATGCGATGCATTGAAGCGATAATCGCTCAGTGATTGTCGTGTTCGGACAACGCGTCGATTGGCGTTGGGTCTAATCTTTCTGAATGACAGTGATAGAAAATATCGTGATGTTACCATAGGTATGATGGTATGGCTTTTTCTAAACCCTCCTGGCTAACTATCAGCCTCAAGTGAGAAACCTGTCACCAAGCACCTGTTGGTGTGTTCCGGCAGCTACACTTGAGAACCACTCCCTACTAAATTTAGCGTGTTTGCTATCTTGGTCTACATCGTTATTTAACATCGGATGAGATTGCTATCAATAGCTAAAACCTGTAAAACATATAATAAATGTCAAAATGAATCCATTTTTATATACATATAATTTTGTCTGTGTGTATGTGACTGAACTCCTCCTAAACAAGTTGACAGATTTTGATGAAATTTTTCTTCTTCAGGAGTATTCAAGAATGGTTTAGATTCACAATCGGAATCGGTAGCGCTGCGGTTGATTTTTATGATTTTTTTTTACTATTAAGACAGAAAAACATCCTCCTGTACCGCCAGTTATATATAAAACACTTACATGAATTTCTAAAAAATAGTTTCATAAAATTAATTTCGTATTTAACAGAACTTAAAGTCAGAGAAAATGTTTAATAAACCATTAAAAACCAGGAGAAAGATTAACCAAGTACAAAATGTCACATAAAAATCTATACATATAAATATATCTGAGAATTTGGTAAGCTCAAACGATCAAACGACAATTTTTCATAGATAAGGTTTTATCTATCTTTCTATAATTCGCCACAGTAGCACTATAATCTACTTTTGTACTAATTCTGGAACGTCAAACAAGTGTGTATAGATAACGTACTTCACATGAACTAAGCTGCAGACATAATTAGTTGTCAATATAAATACAACAATTCATGTACATGCCTAAATACTCGTCGACTTCTAACGGCACCACACCGTTTTTTATAACCTACTTAAAATAATATATAGGAAATTTAGTTGTATTTAGACTTAACCACAAAATCCATAATTCACACATGAATAGCAGCGATTAGCCACTTTCTCGGCCAGCATCGTTACCGAAAGGCCAGTATTATGCAAGCCAACTGTACGCCACTCTTGGGAGCAGTTACTTATACACGTCCTCCCTGACTCTGATATGTCGGTTGAAGCGTAAAGGGTTCATTTGGGTCGAATATAGCTTTTACTACTAAAAGATCTTGGAAGTTTCGAGGTCTCTATGGTTTGTGGGAAATCGTAGTTACATTAACTAATAAATACACAACACGTCTAAAGAAATTTTCACTACATAAATTTAAAAAACCGAGGAGGAATTACTTAATTGTTTTATACCTGCCTATTTATATCTGGACTTTAAATTCATTTCTTATCAGTGCATTTAACATAATATTTTTTTAAAGCTTAGTTATGCACATATCATAATCACTCACAGAATCTCCTCACAGAATAATTTGAACTACATCATCCCATAACAACAATCTTTATACTACATTCTAGTTGAAAATCCGTCGTGAAGCATCGTAAGGTGTATGTCGGACGCTACATTTAGAAGTCAGTTACTACACTTCAAACAATGGTCAAACAACTAGCTTCTAGTCTAAATAGATATATAAGAAAGGCTTCACAGAAGGAATAAAATCGCAAGATAACCACATCAAACTTTATTGTAATCACTTCAGGAGGTTTAGTCGTGAAATGGTAACAAATGTATGGATAGACACGATTACTTTTGCTTTTTAATGGCAATCAGATCTAGACAAATCAGAATACAAGAATATGGACAGAAAAATGTATAGTTCATTTTAGCACATATCTACCACGACAAAATATTACCAATCGACTTTGGATCGAAACTTTAATAATTTAAAGAAACTAAACTTGTGTAAATTGTGGTTAATATCTCCCAACTGTCACGTGTATGGAAAAATTGATGATGTGCATCCCTTGACGGTGGAATGTGCCCAGATCGAAAGGAAGTCGTTGATGAGTTGTTAGAGTTAGTTGCCAGAACATAGGTTTTTCTCACAGCATCTTGGCAGAACCCTGTTCGGGTGAAACTACGATACTATATGACTTATTAATGGTACTTCATCAGCCACTCCCCTGATAAACTTTGAAATAATGGGGAACAATGGGGTTGATATCTTCGTTGGATTAAAAGCCCCTAAAAATAAAACAAACCAAAAAATAACTAAAATAATAATAATATAGAAGAGTAGCAGAGAATTTTTACCCAGCAGTGGGACATCAAAGCCCCGCAACGTATAATAACAGACATAATGACACCATCGACATCGGCAAATATTTGCAATACATAAATTCGAATACAAACCGCAAATATCGGACCGACGTTGACGACTAATTGAGACCTCGCTCCAGGGTAAAACAGTTTCAATTAGACGGACAAATACTGTCCATACTTATTTCTCATCGACGAGCTACTGACACCGAATTGCGTAAATATTATTCTGGCAAATTCATTTCCAAATTGAAGTGTAATCAACGTTACATTCACGATTTAAAAAAAAAATTTTTTGAATAGATCTAAGGAGTTCTGGAGATCTTTGCAATATGAGCAATAGTTCTGCTTAATTAAAGCCATGGTAGCCCATTGAAAATCACACCGTATAAGTATGGAAAAAAATTAACTTTCGATTTTGAAATAATTCTTTAAATAGTACCTATACTGAAATAGTTTTTTGCATACTTATACGGTGTAATTTTCAATACGCTGCCATGGCTTTAATTATGCAGAGCTATTGCTCATATTGCAAAGAACTTTAGAACTATTGAAAAGAATCCCAGAACTCCCTTCAGAACTCCTCTGTCACGACCACTGTATGCTGCGTGAAATTGCCCCCCCCCCCCATGTGCTGTATGCCCGCCCTTATGGGGTCTTTAATATGCGAAACTATTTTTCTAAATTTCAGGAACTCCAGAACTATTGATTTGAATATCAGAACTCATTTTTGTTTCACGATTCCTATATCTTTGTATGCCAACTTCACAGACATCAAGAAATCGTACTAATAGTTTTGTTTCAAATGTTTACTCCTGGTTTTGTTCATTGATTTTTTTCTATTGGCTCTTAAGTTTAAAAAGAGCAATATATTTTCTACATAAATCACTACATTACAAATTTTATTATAATTTTTTTCAGTTTGAATAACTACTTCCGAAAAACCTGAATTTCAAATACGTTATGGTTTAGAAGGGTGTAACTTGACAAATAAACATTATAGAAAAAACATTGTATGTTTATATTCGTACCTACTAGAAATTTGATTGAATAAAGATTAAAGAAAGAAAAGATTGAATCTGATCGAAATTCAGAACTTCACTTTTATTTTATTTGTCCTCTTCACGTAAAACGCCCAGACGGCCAATCAAGTGTAAAATAACTTTCGGTCAAATACTTTATAATGAATTTAAGCACAGAATTCGTTAATCAAATATATTAAATCACAAAAATACAAATGTCCAATAAAGAAAAATACTTGATAGAATCATATTCATGCAATCTAACCAAACTACTATCGCTTTTGTACGTTGCGTACCAATGTGCGCCTTCTGTACTATCCATTTTCCTATGCTATTCCTTATCGCTTAACACTTGTTGTCAATCGACGTAAAAAAAGTACCGTCTAAGACAACAGCCAATTTATAGTAAATATACTTTAGGTAAGTAGTTTTGGTAATGTTAACCTAGCAAAAGTACCTACGAGTCCCAAATTGTGTTTCTGAATAAACCATGTGTTTCACTCCCATGAGGACAGACTCTTCGGACGCACGCCCCTTTTAGTTAATGGTCGCTCAGTTTTCTCATTAGCCGTAAACACAAGGCATTCCTTTTTCAGAACTTGTTAATAGCTTCTTTGAAATTCAAGTTGGTATTGGTTCATGACAATTCATGTTCCATTTTCCAGGAGAAGGACGACGTTTGAAATAAATTCAGTACTAGTATATTTCAGTTAATTTATTTATCCAATACCCTACCCAAAGATGACTGAAATCACTTAATAGATTCGTCACTGTAACTTAGAAATACGATGGAAATAGTGTAACATGGGAATACAGTTTATTAAAACTTGAAGTCTTAAAGATTCTTTCTTCGAATTTTCATTCAAAATTAAAAATACTTTATTCTATTTAGGCCCTAAGAAGACACTTATAAACGACAAAACTACCACCGGTTCGAAAACCAACCCTGTCATCGAGAAGAACCGGCAAGAAACTCGAACTGGTTTATGTTTTTAACAAATATAAATAATATTTAGAATACATTAGGTTCATGTCACAAATGTTTTTAATGGATGCACAGAGATGAATCAATTCCGGACTTCACCATCGTTCACATTTAGTTCCATTCTATAATAGCCTTTTGACACCAAAACCAGCTTGACACGGCGCTTAAATTCACAATCCGGCAAATCGATAGTATCCTTTTGGACTTTGTTGTAAAACCTAACACTATTTCCCAAAAAACTGTTACTGGTTTTACTAAGTCTGAAACATGGGAAAACCAGTTTGTCACAGTTTCTTTATTGATGATCATATAAATTCAAGAACTAATGCTTTCTTACTATAAAATCATATTGGAAAAGGAATTGCAAAAGAAAACATAATGGGTATTATTTATTCGTCTTAAAATAAATTAAATTAGAGTGAAGCGAACATACGTGATTATTTGTAAATTCATAAACCATTACTCAACTCCCAATCTCACTAACAAATCGTTCTCACCACGCTTAAAGCGGCAACAACTCAATCGATCCATTCAATCCATTCATTCAAACGCTTCTATATCGTAAACATATTGAATGAATGACTCCGCCTGCGAATCTCAACCTTCGATCGGCCATTGTCGCAGAGTGTGTAATTATAAGAGCGCTCTTTATATAAATCCAGTTGTGTCCACAATGGTCTCAAAATTCTTTATACAATTATATTAAGCTTCAGTCATTATAACAAAGCTTAGAATTCGTAAGATGATCATCTAAACTGCTGTCCAAAGAAAGAAGGACGCAACTGCAATTTTTTTGCACAATTATATATATTCAGAATCACAAGCGGATTAATTTAGTGGTTAATAATAATGTTTTTATTCACTTATGTATGATCTTCTGTTCTCAAATTATACTTAATGAAAAAATGCGTTAGACGTACAGTACTTGTCAACCTTTTTGGCCGTTTTAGTGCAATAAAGTATTAATTCATTCATTCGTATGGTTAAATAGAGTATCCATCGTTTACTACAGTTAAATATTTATTTCTTTAAGTATTTTTAGGGCGTCGTCAGTAAGAGCGATCAGGTCATCATGGGAATCGTTGTACCTTCTAAGGACCCTATCCCATTAGGACGTCATAGCGATACCAGCGGTCGCGCCACCGTGGTGTTTTAAGCTACCAAGCGAGAAACACCAAAATAAACACCAGGATTGTCAGTTACAAAACCTCAATCAGTTACACCACTGCCGTTTTTTTATTTAACTTTCTTTTGCGTCATACGTGTAGGAAATGAACTGTTAACTATTCGACGTTCATTTTATAACTGACAATCCTGGTGTTTGTTTTGGTGTTTCTCGCTTGGTAGCTCAAGACACCACGGTGGTGCGACCGGTGGCGCCCCTATCCTAATGAGATAGGGCCCTAAGTGGGTACAGTCTTTTATAATGTGTTAACGAAATGGGTAGCTACTAAATTTTGTTGCTACCACGGCCAATATAAAGGTACGAGCTATTTATATATTTATTGTTTGTTTAAAAAACACAATTAATAGATTTCATGCGGTCTCTATTTTTAATATTATTTATTACACAGCATATTTAGCTTATTGTAGATGATACCTTTCGTATGGCTTTCCGGACGCCTACACCATTGATGGAGTTACTTACAATATTATAATTATATCTGGATATATGTTCTTTATTTATATCAATCTTCATTAAACATAATTTCTCGTGAATCTATTAATGACAGATTTGTTAATAGAATCAGCAGTTCAATACTAATAAAATTAATTGGATGGATATCTTAAAATTTATAACATCCATTGCCATGATGTTTGTCCACGATGAACTTCGTAACTACTCAACAATAGGATAATTTATATTTCGACTAATGGGCTCAATATTTTTTAATTACAAATTATTGTCATTATTGTTATTAATTGTTAGTTTCTCGAATAGATGGCGCTTCAAATTAGTTTATACACAGAAAACTATAGGACCGACTATTATACACATCTCATAGATGGCGCCACGTTCTAATTCTGAATCTCTTTTTCAGCTCCACTTTATTTTATGGTGCACGTGTTCTGTTAATCTATTTAGTACGTAACCTCGCGTTTTCTGTATCAAGTTTTTGGGCAGACTCATTACCCTATAATACCAAATACTTTTTTTAAATTCAACTTATAACTAAGCCACAGCGACGCGTGGCCCCGTCAGCTAGTATGTATATAACTTTCAATAAAAAAGGAAAGACTTTTAAAATAAACAAACACTGTAAGTAAGCAAAACTCCATTCGGAAAATTCACTCAGTGCTTCACACTCAAAAGCACTTAACCCTTCCAAAACGGCAAGGGTTTTTTCGACCCCCGGAATAAAATTACCGTTACGCCCCCTCTAAATAGCGGACGGTAAAATCTTGAAAAACTCCCCGAAGACATCTCGAAGACAACATAAAGGACATAATTCATAATGAAAAAGTTAATTTTCACGACGAGCAAAAACTAATTTGCATATTTTTGCCTACAATGTGCTATTATTTGAGTGAGCGTTACGGTTCACTCTTTCAACGGAACCCTAATAATGCTCCTTCGGGTATCGTTTCAGATGTTAACCCTTTAGAAGGAATTAATTTTTCTTAACCAATTAGCAAACGATGTTACTACTTCCCTTTTAGTGTGAGTCTCTATGCATCCGTAAATTAAGATATTCACTTCAATAAACAGTTCATTATAGTACAAAATGAACAAAACAGCTCTTATATTTCTATCCTTTTGTGTTATTCTAGTATATCAGTATCAAAACATTGAGAAAAGTTTCAAAGTATATATACATAAAAGCGGGCCGGGCGGACGTTGTCCTGCCTGGATAATAAATAAAGAAATCTAAAATTCAACCGCAGCGTCACCTACCGGGTATAATTGTGAGTCTAAACCATTCTCGGATCCACTAAAACACGCACACAAAATTTCATTAAAATTGGTCTCACCGTTTAGGAGGAGTTCAGTGACTTACACACGTACAGAAGAAATTTATACATAAAGATAAATAATAGCAATGTAAATCCAACGTATGTACTTTTTCGATTTTCGTGAAAAAAATTGTTGCGGATTCTAGGAATAAGTAAGAAAATACATTTCAATAACTTTTAGAAATGTCTGTCTGTTTGTATAAACACGCATCACTACAAAAGTACTGGGTTCACAATAAAACCGCACAAAGAAAATCATAAAGCACATCTTCGGGAATAACTTAGTTTTTGTTTCATTAAAATCGATCCACTCTATTAATAGTTATTGTAATTTTAATAACGACGCGGCGTAAGTACGAGAGAAATATAGATAAGTAAATGGACTTAACACGAGATGACTTTATTAATCACCGTTTATTTTTTTCACACGGACGAAGTCGTGAGCACAGCTAGTACCAAATACAATTATTTGCTTTTTTGTATAATTAATCATAAGGCTCAATTTGAAATACATTATGAACGACACTACAGCAGACCCACTAAGTAAAATATTTTTATCATACTAGCTGTGCCCGCGACGTCGTCCGCGTCGAACCTGATGTACAAAACAGTGACGAATAAAATCGTCCGAATGTAATAAGTCTAATTAATATCTACTTTTCTCTCGTACTTAAGTCACGTCGTTATTAATTGCTAAACCTAATCGATTTTAATGAAATCAAGACTAAATGTTACTCGAAGATATGCTTTATGATTTTCTTGAAAAAGTTTTATAATGAACGCACTTTAGCATAAACAAACAGACAGACAGACATGTGTAAAAATGATTGAAATGCACTTTATTACTTATTCCTTACCACTTGTAACAATTTTATTACAAAAATCAAAAAAGTACAGACACGTTAGATTTACATTTTTATTATTTGTATAGATATATCATATTTTTATCTTCTATACCTATACATATAATAAATCTAACGTGTCTGTACATTTTCGAATTTCGTGAAAAAAATTGTTACAGGTGTCTAGGAAAAAGTAATAAAATACATTTCAATCATTTTTAGAAATGTCTGACTGTCTGTTTGTATGAACACGCATCACTGCTAAAGTACTGAGTTCACAATAAAACCTCATCACAAATCATAAAGCATACCTTCGGGAGTAACTTAGTCTTTGTTTCATTAAAATCGGTCTACTCTACCAAAAGTTATTGTAATTTGAATGACGGCTCGAGGTAAGTACGAGAGACGAGTAGTAATCTATACTAATATTTTAAAGCTTATTTGTTTGGTTGAACGAGCTAATCTCAGCAACTACTGGTACGATTTGAAAAGTTCTTTCAGTATTATATAGCTCATTTATTGAGGAAGGCTACAGGCTATATATCATTACGCTAAGACAAGTAGGAGCAGAACACCAATGAAGAATGTTTCAAAATCGTTTTTTTTGCCTTTTGTGAGCTTCCGCTGCGTGTTAGCGTTACCCCATTGTAAACATTCCATGCGGACGAAGTCGCGGGCAGAAGCTAGTATACATCATATATCTATACGTTTCCAGAAGAGTACACAATTCTATCGATATTAATAGAAAGAAAGTTTGTCAAAAAGGATAGACGCTTGTAAATTCAAAAGTTATTGAACGGATTTCGACGAAACTTTACAATAGTATTCTTGTTAATATTGTAAACGCGAATGTATGTTTGTTTGTTCGTTACGCTTTTACCCCTTAACCTCTGAACCAATACTTATATAGAGGCATACACGTCGTCAGGGATAGAAAGAAGGACCTAGAAAAAATCATTCAAAGAAAATATGATATATCCGATGTATAAATCAAACTTAACGCGAGCGAATCCGCGAGCAAAAGCTAATTGCTTATATATAAGAATAACATTTATTTATAAGAATATACTTTATAAAGATACTAGCGGGCCCAGAGGACGTTATCCCACCTTGATAATAAAAAAAAACCCATGACAAATTATATATCCTTCCTCATGAATCACTTTATCTACTGGTGAAAACTGCGTGAAAATCCATTCAATAGTTTTTGAGTTTATCGCGAACAGACAGACAGATAGACAGACGTGGCAGAGGACTTTGTTTTTTTAATATGTAGTGAATATTTAAATTAGCCAAAATATATGGATAGATGCCGAGTAAGTTGGAACATTAGTCGTAATGGCCGAGGGATTTGACCTGTGGAATGTCCACAAGTTCGAACCCACGCATATACCAATGGTTTCTTCGGAATTCACATACATTAACTTATTTAAATTGGTAACATTATCGGCTAATGGTGAAGGAAAACATCGTAAGTAAACCTGAACTGGACATATGTTATTGTAGTATCACCACAAACTCAACCGGACCAGGGAAGATGGGTCGGGGGGCCCATCCTCCCATTGGACAGGTCGGGCGGACGGAGGAGACGGCCAGTGTGTACACGGCTGTCTCCTAACAAGACGGGGCCCCGCAGCAGCGTTTTTGCTGCTGAGCCAACCGCTGAGGCGGCACGATGAAGTCTATAAAGATCTCGTGCCGCCCCAACTATAGTGGAAGACGTACACAGTGGGGTTTTAGTCCGTGCGAGTCGGACATAAACCACTCTCTCCTCCGAGAGGGTGGTGTATCCATAAGGGATTTCCCCACGCTAAAAAAAAAGTATCACCACAAACTTATGAACAAAACATAAAACTACTAAACTGTCCTTTAATAAAGACTTATTTTTAAAAATTTAATTATCGAATGGAATTAAGTTACATAATAGCTTATAATATGGGTGTTAAATACTCAATTTGAAGCTTAATGACACGATAAATGCATTCTCTTGAAGTTGTTTAACTTGGGCCGGTGCTTAAGTTTCAATGAAGGTTCAGTATTCTATCCATCGTTACTATCTATAACAATTCATTGTCAGTTAACGTCAATCAGGTAATATGGTTGTCTAAAATTAGCATATGGCTAAATAATAGAAATAATTTTTGTAGTTATTACGTAATAAAATATATTATTAAAAATATTATTAAAAAAGACATAAAAGTGTTTATAAAAAGGAACTAATTAGATATCTAGATTTAATTAGATTCCTAAAATTTGGAGGCAAAATAAGCCTATTCAACCCACAGAATTATTTACACCGAAAACTCCCATGAAAGGACTCTTTTGAGGCTGTACGAGGCACTCTCTGATTGAGACCTTACAATGACCCACTCAGACTTTATTCAAAACGAAGCACGTATGTTGTGGATAGTCGGCACATTTCATCATTTTACAAAAAATCATGATAGGTACTAGAAAAACATTCATATAAAAAATATGAAACAAATTAGTACATTAAATACAGTACATAGTACATACTATATTTTTAAAGAGTTTAAAGAGATGAAAATGCATACTTATTATGAAGAGACTAGACTAGACTATTTTTAAATTCAACTGAGTCTAATTAGCGGAACTTTTTTAAACCCATTTGAAGGCCGCACCTTAATTACATATTTTTATATGCAAAAGTGGTTAAATATCAGTTCAAATATAGTAAATTAAAATCACATGCCAGCGATAATGTAAGGTAAAATGTGCATTTTTCTCTATATATTGTATATAGCCATCGAGCTGTAACAGAGTCAATGCAAGAGTATAGACTTCTTGCGAAAGAATGGTATATGTCTAATCAGCAATCCACGACTTTTTGGCGACTTTACACTCCGAGAAATCAACAGTTCTATATTTTCCCACATATGGTGGTACTACAAGAATATTTCTCAGGTTCAGGTTTGCTCGCAATGTTTTCCTTTACCGTCCGCCGATAAACCCTATCTATACTAATTTAAATTAGTAAAAGTAATGCATATCGATACATACCGTTCCTCGAACCCTCGACCACTAACTTCTTTTAGTATAAAGTAAGTAAACACTTGTAAGAATACTTATCGTATTTGACATACTGTAAAAGGCAGCACGCTAGTTCTTTGTTTAAGCACTATACCACTAAGACTATATAATCTGACTTTGTTCTATTATGGCTTTACTGTTACAAAATATGTAATTAAAGAACTGTTAAGGTACTTCTGCCAAAAATCGTTTTTGAATTGGTTTGATGTAAAAAATCTCAATAATATTATAGATAAACAAAAATATAACGTAAAATGAAAACACAGTAAATTCGCAACAACATACGCGCTTTAATAAATGTATCGTCGGTGAATGGACGTTTTTTTTATCAAAAAGAAGCTCGTTCTCCTTGTGTAATGTAAAAAATATACAAATTAAGTGTAGGAGGCTGAATGGGCCCCGAGCGTATATAAATGAATGGTTCCCGCAACGTGTACTTTAGGGTTAAGTGTTGTATATCGGTGTATTGAATTGAGTTGTTACTAAATAAATAACGAGCCGAAAGTGCTTGTAATCAGTTTTCTTTAGACACTGTTTAAAGTGATTTTATCTGTAACATCTTAAGTATTATATTGATCGATTAAAATAATTAATAAAATTCGTCAATTACTACCCCATTTTATTATTATTTATAGGTTCAGTATTTGGAGATAATTTAGTTAAAGTCATTAATATTTAACTTCAAACAATTTATTATGTTTTTGGTTTGATATTGCGCTAGTTGTTTCTCTGTATTATTTTCATTTGTAGTAACTCCCTATGATATTTTAGTTTATTCTACTTTCTTTTTATAAATACTTAAATTGAAACTGTCTTTTTTTATATATATCATAGGAGGCAAATGAACAGGTGGGTCACCTGATGTTAAGTAATCACCACTGTCCATAGACATTAACAACACCAGGGGAATCGCAAGTGCGTTGCCAGCCTGTGTTTGGGAGAAGGGAGAGGAGGGAAGAGGGAAAGGGAGAGGAAGTGGGCCTCCCCTGTGTTGGGGAGGGGGTAATATGAGGGAGAGGAGATGGGCCTCCGGCGCTCTCACTGACCGAACGAAACGCAACAATGCAAGCACTGTTACTTCACGTCGGTTTTCTATGAGAGGGTGATAGTACCCCGGAGGAGCCGACCAGAAGTAATAGCTTCAGCGTGGGTCTACCACCTACAAAACCTGTCTACCATATAGCGCATGCTGTGGCAGTTTTTGAAGGCCAATTCCCTGTAGATTGTTCATACGTAGTATAAATTCATATAATGTATATTTAAATAAATACGCTAAGTCTAGAAGGGGTTAGCTCTTAAGTGCAACTACCAATATGTCTTTAAAAGGTTTTCATAGACATTTCAAACCTGAAAATATCTTCCGTCACTGGAATGCTCAAAATTTGACTTTCCAGAGACCAGCTTTGTTTCGGTAACTTAATTGAATCTCTATGAACCTGACTATTTTTTTTAAGCGATGATGGCTCAATTACTATCATGGTTACACACCGCGTCGTACGACAAATATTAGAAGGCTTGCGAGGGAGTTGAAACTTTCGATGAAGGAAAACATCGTGATGTGATCATTGCATGATAGGTAGAAATTTTTCTAAATACGCATGACCAGCTACCACCCTCAAGTTGAAAGTCTGTCGCCAAGTCGCCATCTTACCTGCGCTTAAGAGCCAGTCCCTCTAGATTCAGCGTGTTTAATTTCTTGGACCACGTCGACATTTATTATCGTGTGAGATTGTGGCCAAATTCTAACCATGTGGTTGTAATGTGGTCATATTGTAGGTGGTAGAGCCACGCTGATGCTATTACCGATTTCAGCATGAATAGTTCGGCTCGTCCGGGGTAGTACCACTCTCTCATAGAAAACCGACGTTAAGTAACAGTGCTCGCATTGGTGCGTCTCGTTCGGTCAGTGTGAACGCCGTAGGCCCACCTCCTCTTCCCTCTCTCCTCCCCCTCCCTCATTCCTCCCTTCCCCCGAAACACAGGCTGGTAACGCACTTGCGACTCCCCTGGTGTCGCTAGTGTCTATGGACGGCGGTTAACATCAGGTGAACCGCCTGTTCGTTTGCCTCCTACGATATAAAAAAAACCTAACCTATACAGTATAAAAAAAGACTTTTTGACTATCGGGTGTGCTTGGGTATGGACAGTTATGGGCGATAACAAAATTTTGTAGGCAATAACAACATGATCTTTTAATCTATTCTAATCTATACTAATATTATAAAGCTAAAGAAATCGTTTGCTTGAACACGTTAATCGCAGATACTACTAATACGATTTGAAAAATTCTCTCAGTGTTAGATAGCTCATTTATCGAGGAAGGCTATTATACTACGCTAGGACCAATAGGAGCGGAGCACCAATGAAGAATGTTTCAGAATCGGATTTTTTTTTTACTTTTGAGAGCTTCCGCTGCATGTTAGCGTTAGCCGAAATTAATTATTCCACACGGATGATGTCGCAGGCAGTAGTAAGCTAGTTTGTAATAAAAACGTTAAAGCCATTCAAACGATTTTCCGTATTTTATTTCAAATATATTTTGAAATAATAGATAGAATAGAGATTTGTTATAAAATGTAGATATACATACTTGTATGCTTTTATACAAAGATCAGAACGCTGCTCTCGGCGCATCATTACCCTACCATTAGGGGGAGTGGGGGTTAACGTACTTTTATATTCCATATCACAAGCTTTTGTACCTTCAATTTAACATTCTTTACTAGAATACATTTTTGTGTAACCAATCTTCTAGATTATGCGTACCATTGTCGAGTAAGTAATAACATTTATTACTAGCGTCTTGTGATTATTTCAATATTCTAACAAAATGGCATCTCGGAATTCATGTTCCGTGGTATTATTCCCAATTCACTTATGCACAATAACCGTGCTATATTACTTTAAAAATCTCACGAATATTACAAAATATAGAGTTAAATTACAGACTAAAATCCCACCAAAAATCCTAATATACGTAATCCTGAATTACAAAATAATTGTACTTTACTTATTACGTCCGCTTATCTAGGGTTCGGCTATAGCTAAGTATACAGATTATACCTTTTTTATATCATAGGAGGCAAACGAACAGGTGGGTCACCTGACGTTAATTGGCCACCACCTTCCATAGACACTTGCAACACCAGAGGAGTCGCAAGTGCGTTGCCAGCCTGTGTTTAGGGGAAGAGGGAGTGGGGAAGGGGGGAGAGGGAGGGGAGTTGGGTATCCGGCGTTCTCACTGACCGAACGTAACGCAACAATGCAAGCAAATTACTTCACGTCGGTTTTCTGTGGGTCGGGTGGTACTACCCCGGGCGAGCCGACACATTCATGCTAAAACCAGTAATAGCTTCAGCGTGGCTCTACCACCTACAATAATATACCTAATATAATATAACATTTCATTAATTATATAGCCTGAATATTTAACTAACCAGTTCATATCCTAGAAGTAACTCTCTTAACTTTTCGATCTCATATATAAAGAATGAATTTTACGGAATTATTAGACGTTTTGATTGCATAATATCATATTAGAAAGAACAAGTATACATATTCATAACATCATACAACAAATTATTTTAACAGTAAGACTAATTTAGAATCATTACATAGTATAAAATAAAGTCCGCGTCTGTCTGTCTGTCTGTTCGCGATAAACTCAAAAATTACCCAACGGATTTTCATGCGGTTTTCACCAGTGAATAAAGTGATTCACGAGGAAACACGTTTTGGTATATAATTTGTCAAGGATTTTTTTATCGTCAGGGCGGGACAATGTCTGCCGTGGTCGCTAGTTATCATTATTTTTAATTCCCTATGACATATAGCAGAGTTCTATAAAGTATCCGATTCATATCTGTATAAATGAAATTAAAACAATAATTAACATTGCACACTGATGCAATACAATAGTAACTCTAGCCATTTGTCTGTTTGTTACATCCTCACTAGTAAATACCGGAACTGATCGCAATGAAATTTGGCATTGGGGTAATCTGGGACCTGTGAAATAGCATAGGCTACTTTTTGTTCTGAATATACCGAAAACACATAGAGACTGGCCGCAGATAGTATTCCAAAAATTCAGTTACTTCTTTTTATACAGACAGATTCATCTTGTTTTCACATAACTTTTAATCGAAGATATTTAAAATCTGAAAACAAACTAAAAAAAATCCTTAACGTTCATCAAAAAATAGCTCACCAATAGCATTTTTAACTATTCGAAATCTCCAAACTATGCCAGGCTTATAAAAAACGGTTTTATGTTACGATTGGCGGAAAATGTCGCTGTGGGCGTGGCGGAAGGCTTTGTCGCCAAGAGGCGTGGTTCGAACGACATCGGCGGGTTTGTCACTGCGCTTTAAAAAGCCTCTAAAGATATGGGAGTTGGGCGGGCGGTATAACTTTCGAATAATTTCTCATTATAATGTTACTAACGCATAACATTCAATTTAAGCGTTTTAATTCTATTACCAGTATAATTTAAATTTATTTGATAACATTATATGATGTATTGTTACTTTTAGAAAAGACTGCGAGTTTAAAAACTAACCGTTCTAATTATAAACTCGATGATTATACTCAAAGGTAAATTAATATGGGATTTAGCGAATAGATATTTAAAGATAACAGAATACAAGTTGTTTCTGTCTCTGTCTATCAAGTTCTTAATAAATTAACTTACTAATCTCGTGATTAATATGTAATGAAAATAATCTAAAATAATGCTTTTGATTTAAGTAGTTAGCAAGGCGAATTGATTAAAGGACGGGTTATAGGATATTTTGATTGTATCCTTTGGATTGCAACTGCCACACACAAGGCACAACATTCGATATATTGACTCTCTTTAATTTTGTCTCATTACGGCAGTGCATTACATTTCTGTTGAGAGGCTTGCAAGTCAGCAGGATACCAATGATTGTTATTATAATTGCATACTTATTGTTGCATACATTGCATTGTATATCTCTTGATGGTAGCGGTTTCGACTGTGATGTACTTTATTGTGCTATAGATTTAAAAAAAAATCTTTTTAAATAATTCAAGCCGCTAACAAAGATACAGAGTAGCCACAAATGTGTCTACCTAACCCGTTACGAACACGGAATGATGAAGATAAACACTTAAACGAAACAAATTATCACACTAAAGACAGAGATGACATAAAGACGAATGTATTTAATTAAAAAGTCAACCATACAAAATCAAATATAAAACACATCGAAACAATTAACTAACTCAAATAAACCGCTTAATTCACTTTACCGATAATCAAAAGAAACTTCCCAAATAAAAGCGGGTATAGACATAAAAATGGCAACGTAACATCGCTGCCTAAAGACGGGTGGATGTAGGGCGGGGGGTGCGCGGGCCGGGCGAGGGGGTGACAGGGAGTGTGGGCAAAAAGCTCAAGTGCAGGAGGCTGTATCGATCCGCGACCGGCGACCGGCGACATGGCCGGGTCACATATTCGGGTCACGCCATGTTGACGAACGAAGCGGATTAGATAGCAGAGCGTATTTAAAACTATTTTATTGCTATTTTTATAATGAAGACGTAGCGAAATCTATGAGATATCTATGACAGTCGGTCCTACAGTTTACTATCGTCAAACTAATTTACAGCGCCATCTTTTCGAGCCTGACGAAATTTACAATTAATAACAATAATCAACATTGACAATAATTTAATTTGTAATTGAAAAATATCGAGGCCATTAATCGAAATATAAATTATCCTATCTCTCAGGTTGGACCAAATTATAAATGCCAACCTTCATGAAGATTGGTTCAGTAGCTTCAAAGTTCAACTTAGACAAACAGTACACTGGATTTTTATATATTACTAGCCGGTCCGGCGGACGTTCTCCCGCCGTGATAATAAAAATCATATACCAAAATCTCATAATCACTTTATCTACTAGTGAAAACCGTATGAAAATCCGTTCACCAGTTTTTGAGTATATCGAGAACAGACAGAGTCGGTAAGGGAATTTGTTTTATACTATGTAATAAAAATAATAAAGATATTACTTTTATATATCTGATACTAAATGAAAAACTGAATTTAGTAAAGGACCGGCATAATCTAAATACTAGAAACTGTAACAAACTGGTCGTCCCGTGTTTCAGACTTAGCAAAACCAGTAATAGTTTTTTGGGTAATAGTATTAGTTTTTACAATAAAGTCCCAAAGCATGTTAGCGATTTGCCGGACTGTAAATTTAAGCGCCATGTCAAGCAGGTTTTTGTGTCAAAAGGATATTATAGAGTGGATCAGTATGTGAACGATAATGATGTCTGGAATTGACTCCTCTCTGTGTATCCACTAAAAGCTATTGTATGATGTATTGGAAATATATGTTAAAAAAAGGTACCCGATCGAGTTTCTTGCCGGTTCTTCTCGATGTCTGGGTTGTTTTCCGAACCGGTGGTAGTCTTTGACGTTTATAAGCGCCTTATTAGGGCCTAAACTGAATAAAGTATTTTTGATTTGATTTGATTTGAATGACGATATGGTATATGATGAACACGATAAACTTAAAGGAAGATTAGCTCTGCAACTGTAGGAACACACCAACAAGTGCTTGACGAATTTAGAATACAGATTATGAACAATTCCTACCACCATTCTATGATTTCATCATCATATTTTCCTTCGATTGCAGTTATATCAGTAAAGTGACTTTAAGAAACGTATTGCATACGAAATATGAATGCTAGTTTGTTTGTTTACACTTTCACGCCTTAACTTGAGCGGTCATCTTAATTATTTTTTTTATTGTAGCTCGGCAAAACGACCGTACTGTGCCTAATGGTAAGCACAGGACAATCCAAAAACAATGGCGACCACCGAGAGACATACTATCCATCGCCGGTCGCCGCTGTCATGCCGGCCTGCGTAAGTATCTCTTCACGTTGCGCTTGAAGGACCCCATGTCATAGGAAGGAGGAAACACAATGACCGGGTATTTTGCATACACATTGCCAGGAGTACAGAACAAGACAGGGCAACTTTCATTCAGAAAAAAGTACCGTTTAGCAGATTAAATCTACATTAATGAGAGCAAAACCGCGGAGAAAAGCTAGTAAAATGTACAAGTTCTAGCGAACTAACTAGGTAATATTAAAACAACGCTATATAAGTGGTACCGCGTTCGGTCGTTGAGTAATTCTTTTATGGTAGGAAATAGCTAAAATATTCAAACGACCTCTTGTTATCTAATCACTGTAAGCTATAACAATATATGTGTAATATCAAAACGGACATTTAGTGTTTCCAGTGCATATTAAAATAATCAAAACTGTGTATAATGTAAATAATCCCGAAAATCCCGAAAATTTGCTTTGAGTTGAATCTTGAGCAAATACTACCAATATTCGATGCACTTGGATCGAATCCTTACGAGAGGACATCGATATTCGTGATATTCATTTCTCCATAAATTGTCGATATGCCGTTGTAGAGCATCAGCTCCTATACCGTTCAACTGATGGTCATGAAAATTGATATAGTGTAAATATTTAAGTAAGCAGAATATTTAATTTATATCTAATTAATTATAATTCAACTAATTATCACAATAAAATATATCAAAGGTGAGAAAAGCCGTGAACACAACTAGTATTGTAAATGACATTATACGCAAATGTGTTAAAAATAATAAAATCGATTAAAAATTTAGGATATGATGTACCTAAACTCTCTTGAAAGTTCGGTCAAGATGCTGCTATTTGCTGAAAATATTTTAAGCCATAACATCATGTATATACAAATAAGCAGTGACAAAATAGTAACAAGTACATCTCCACCTTCTGTTTCTAAGTCAATTACACCTTCTTGTTTAGTAACTATTGATGTCCTTTAGTTTTATCAATAAAATAGCTCGGAAATAGTTTTTGTTTCATACACATACATTTAGACTTGTTTATAAGTCTCTATTCGTCATACATCAGTTTCCTTCCGTCTACTATATTTATACAATTACTCAATACAGCTTCTATCGTTTATAAAAAATAAAAAAGACAATAAATAATAATATTAGTATGAACATGTACCCTTAATTATAGTCGAATGTCACAACTAAACAACCACTCGTCATTATATCACGAAGCAATAACCGCTTTGGTAAACGCAGTAACAATATTTAGTAACAAAAATAGTTTACTTAAATAAAAAACTATATCACGTAAGATTGTGTTCAAGCTTTAGAGTGCAAATCGATATAAAGCAGATTAACAGCCATTATAAGTCTCTATTCGTTATACATCAGTTTGCTTCCGTCTACAATATTTATACAATTACTCAATACAGCTTCTATCGTTTATAAAAAATAAAAAAGACAATAAATAATAATATTAGTATGAACATGTACCCTTAATTATAGTCGAATGTCACCACTAAACAACCACTCGTCATTATATCACGAAGCAATAACCGCTTTGGTAAACGCAGTAACAATATTTAGTAACAAAAATAGTTTACTAAAATAAAAAACTATATCACGAAAGATTGTGTTCAAGCCTTAGAGTGCAAATCGATATAAAGCAGATTAACAGCCACGGTTATCGCAACGCGAAGCCCTGAAGCATAAACCTAGAGACCCTTGAGACATCAACTAGACTCCTTCATTATAAACTTATAACTACTATAAATATTTTAACCGTTTCACGTTAATTATAAATATAATTCATATTTTAATAGGTGAAACTATATTGACAGTAATAGTTTCCGGGCAATCTCGGAATGTTTTTTAGGAAGCAAACCAAGTGTAGTAAAAGTTTAGTTTGAAGAACGTAATACTACCAAATACACAATAACAATGCTTAGTAACTACATTACTACGATGAGATAAAGTTCATTTGTTTGTATGATTTCGTAACTTATGATCCGGAAGACCCGGAAGAAGCTTATATAGCTACATAGTATTTTATTGTTATTAAAGTTTTATATTAAAACTAGCAGGCTCGGCGGACATTGTCCTGCCTTGATAATAAAAAAAAATCCTAAAAGTCAACCGCAGCACCACATACCGGATTCAATTGTGAATCTAAACCATTCTCGGATCCACTGGAAGACGCACACAAAATTTCATCAAAATCGGTCCAGCTTTTTAGAAGGAGTTCAGTGACATACACACAGAAGAAATGTATATATAAAAATTAGTATTTGCCCGTAACATATTCCACATGAAAACTATTCCACGGGCACTACATGCTTTATATGGGTTATCTTTATATTAATATTTATTTAGTCTGTATATTATTATCTTAATATATATATTTCTTGTGTGCGTGTGTATGTGACTGAACTCCTCCTAAACGACTGGACCGATTTTGATGAAATTTTGTGTGCGTGTTCGAGTGGATCCGAGAATGGTTTAGATTCACAATTGGACCCGGTAGGTGGCGCTGCGGTCGACTTTTAGGATTTTTTTGTTTTCAAGGCAGGACAACGATATATACATCCAAAGATCCAAAGCCCGGAAGAGATAGCTATTAGCAATAAGCTCGCCCTTTGTACCCTAATATAATTATAATGATATTATAAAGAGGTAAAGGTTGTGAATTTGTGACGTTGTAGGGGGTAACCTCAGGAACTATTGGTCCGATTTGATACATTCTTACAGTATTATATAGCTCATTTATCGAGGAAGGTTATAGGCTATATATCATCACGTTAAGAATAATAATAGCGGATCACCATTGAAGAATGTTTCAAAATCGGGGTATTTTTTTCTCTTGCAAGCTTGCGCTGCGTGTTAGCGTTAGCCCAAAGTAACTATTCCACGCGAACGAACTCGCGGGCAGAGGCTAATAAATAAATAAATCTTCAAAATCTCTTCTACTTTTTATTTGTCATTACTGTTTAGCTCCAATGGGTAAACGTAGTATGTAGTCTTGACGTATGATAAAAGTCTGCAAGTTTTCTATCTGGTAGTAAATGTATCGTCAAAATCGGTTCAACCGTTTACCGAAAATTATCCCCTACAAACTAGTAGATTCAGTTTTATCTATATGTTTATATTAATAGTAACTTTTGGCCAGGACTCCGCTTGCATTAACGTATATTCGACTTATCCCTCGGAAAAGATAGGTACCCTTTTTCTATACCACAGACAAAGTGTATAGATATTTTATATAAATATTTTATGACGATCAGTTGAATAGCTAAAGCTTGAAAATATAACAAACAAATACACAAACAAACAAACTCATATTCGCATTTTAGTAATAGTTAGGATATTCTTTGGACTAGGATATACAACATCTTTTTTAGTTTATTTTTGGCAACCAATCTTCTAATAGATTATTACTGCCATTGTCGAGTAGGTATGAGATTACATGTTTCTTGTAATTTTCAAAGAAATAACAAGACGGAGTATTTCGTGGCAAGTCATAATCCAGGGTCCATGCTATTATTTCCCATCCACTAGTGCACAATAACCAGAAGATTACACAGGATTATGAATAAAATTTATTCCGACAAAAACTCCGATATACCACACTGTGGACGGCTGAACAGTATCCAAAGCACAAAACAATATATTGTCGTATGATATATAAAGTACTAAACGTATTCCTCGTAAACTAAAATATAGTATATGAAGTACATTTCCTTTGCTGAATAAGAAATTCTATAACTTCATTAATTCTCAGTCGTTATTATTTTTACAAATTTAAAAATGAACAAGGATGCAATAAAGAATTCCGAGTATCGCAAAACAACGTAAAAACAAAACAATGAGTTAACCAGGATCAAACGACTCCCCGTAGACGGAACAAAGGAGATATTAAGTGAAAATTGGAGTTAACACCGGGACAGGACGAGACGTTCTGTAAATCATTCAGTACTCTTGTTGTGTAGACGCTTGAGCCGAATTAATAACAGTTTTCTTCGTCTTCTAAGCAATTACGGTGTTCGTATCACTGCCGGCGCGATTAAATCATAGATTAAGTTCAAAAATATAGTAGAACGGTGACTTCGATTCCATTATTAGAAAATGAATTACATTTATTTTTCTATTAAATCATATCATCTCATATTTTTTGACAATTTTATTTTGTAATTTGTAATCATTTGAAATTAAAATCCATGACGTTCTATATAAGTTTTTGGTACTTGTAACATGAAAAGGCGAATTCTAAAATATAAATCAAACATTTATTTATGTATATTAACTGACAAATGTCCGATCAATGCATAGCCCAAACTTTTTAGGCTAAACCCTTGTCAATTTATGTGGTTCCTTTTAGATTGTAGCTGAGCACTAAGGAAGGACTGCCAAAAGTGTAACCCCTGAGATAGTGAAAAAAGGGATGAAAGTTGTTATGAAAATCCGTCATTTTTCCGTCAATCAATTATTAAAGTGAAACTTTTATTACATCGTCTCAAACTTTTTCGTCTGTGTGTTGCATGTCGCGTGATGGTCGGCCGCGGAGTAGGGATAAAGTGAAAGGCGCTCGCCAGAGCAGCCAGGGCCAATATGGCGGCGCCTATATTTCGCAGCAGCTGACCGTGTAGTGTATAGACTATTATTAGTTAAATGTCTATAGTGTGAAAAAAAGTTTCACTTTTACCGTGGTTTCATAAAACCACACAATCCTTTTGTTCCTTTATATGTATAGGTACAAAATAAAAACTCAAAAATAATTACTGCACAGCAAACACGAGCGATTCCGTTGGAAATTGCTAGTATTTTACACTAACGATATTGGACGTTAGTATATCTGAAATCGATAAACTTGAATATCGTTTTGCAGATTGTCATAAACACATCTAAGTATTTTTTAACGGAGAAAGTTCGAACAGTTATTGGTTTTGCTATAATTCGCCACTATATGGTCCTACAGTGAGTAAACTTTTATGCCAATCAACCGATCGCCTTGGAAATTGATACAGAAAGAACAAATAATACCATACGTAACTGCAGTTTGTATTATTAAAGAATAAAGAGGTAGCATAACATTAATTAGACTAAACATTTATTATGTGTTTTGAAATATCACACGAGATTTCATTTTAAATGTATAGATTTTTTTTATTGATTAAATAGTATATATTTAATTATTATTTAATAATTATTATACAGTCTATTTGTGATTTTCAGATTAACTCAAAAGGTTTTATTTAGACGGTAAATCTTTAGTTTCTTATAATAAAAATTGTAATATGTATCAAATTGGTTATCTATAATCTATAAGTATTTATAATATAATAAGAATGTAAATCTAACTGGTCTATACTTATTAAACTTTTGTAAAAAAAAAATGTTGCAGATGTCTTGGAATAAGTAATAAAATAAATACATTTCAATCATTTTTTGAAATATCTGTCTGTCTGTTTGTTTGAATACAGGTCACTACTAAATTACTACGTTCAAGGTAAAACCTAGCCAAGAAAATTATAAAGCATATCCTCGAGTGACCATTGGTATTAATTTCATTAAAATTGGTTTACTTTATCAAAAGTTATTGTGTTTTTAATTACAATGCGATACGATTACGATACGATGGACTTAATACATTCAGATTATTTTATTAGTCACTGTTTTTTACATTAGGTTCACGTGAACGGAGTCCCGGGCACATCTAGTTTTTTCTTAATTATCGAGTAACTTATTAAAATCCATGTCGCTTGTGACAAGAATATTTATGAAGAGGTACGAATTTAATATGAAAACACTTGTCTGTCGTGTCTGTAAATCGATATCTAGTCTATGTTGTTCTCTCAAGAGAGCCTAATTTGACTCGCGACAACCGGGCGATTAAATTTTAATATTTGAAAAGCGCGTCGTTTCAGACGGCCCGAGACGATTGCGATGGGGCGAGCTGTCGCTGTGTTTTTGTTCTTGTCATTCTTGTATATTGCTTTGGCGCTTGTTTACATGAGTTTTACCTTTTTTGCATTCAAATAACCGAATATTCACAGTGTATTTGCAAATCTTTTGCGTTTTACGTAAGGTAAAGAATTTATACCAGTTCTTCGTGTTGTTGGTAAGTAATTGAACTGGAAATTTAGAGTGACATATTATTAAACATATATAAACAACGGTCTGTTTGTCTAATGATCGATGAATTAGATAAGTTCGAAAACTGTTATCAATTTTCTCATATAAGTAAAAATTGTTACGATAATTTTCAATTGTTTTTTTACGGTATTATATTGTGTTTGTTATTTAAAAATGTCAAACGACATTATTTTAAAAGGCTTGATCACTCGAACTCGCATATTATTATAACCTGATAATGGACATGTATGTTATGTTTCTAGACATCTATTCAATTTGAAAATGGATTTAAAAGTTACCAAGCAGTTTACCAGCAGATTTAAAAAAAATATATAATTTTTTTTAATTATAAAAAAAAATTATTAAATTACTTGCAAAAAGCACTGTGTATTTTCAAAACAAACGATTTTTATAATTAAAAGTATGAATATCATACAGGTTATAATTTGAGATTATTAAAATATGTTACAATGTTAGTAGAATCTTTTATTCTACCCAAACGCAGGATACAATTTTACAAAAAAAAGTATGTTAGTTTGATAACAGACTATTTGTGAAAAGGTCTACTACAATATTTGTTAAAAATTCAAAATATTATAATGATGAGAATTCCAGCAAAGTTCACTAAACATTTTCTACCGCTAGATTTCACGCTTTCAGATTGTATTACCTGTGAGGTGCACTATGCTTGGGTATTTTTATTAAAAAGTGATATTAATTGTCGCCTATAAAATTTGGATTGGATTACTGAAACTGTTCAATAAATGATTAATCTAAGTATATAATTTTACAAGACAGTTTCAATTGGATATATTTTACCCATACCGAAAAGAAACATTAACCGAATGCTGGTATTATATCTGAGTCATTCTAGAATCCTCTACAGATATTCCCAAGCGTGGGAAAAACCCCACGCATTGAACAGATTGACAGTACTTGACAACTTTTTGTAGGTGGTATAGCCACGCTGAAGCTATTACTGGTTGCAGCATGAATGGGACGGCTCGTCCGCGGTACTATCGGGTGAGAGGGTTCTCGTAGAAAACCGACGTGAAGTAACAGTGCTTGCATTGTTGCATTTCGTTCGGTCAGTGAGAACGCCGGAGGCCCACCTCCCCTGCCCCCTCCCTCCATCCCTTTCCTCCAAACACAGGCTGGCAACGCACTTTCGACTCCCCTGGCGTTGTTAGTGTCTATGGACGGTGATGATCACTTAACATCAGGTGACCCACCTGTTCGTTCGCCTGCTATGACATAACAAAAAAAAACTGACTTGCGACATTTGATAGTTTTTATCCATTATCCACCAAAATCTATTTAATTTTCTACGAAAACATTGTATGTAAAAATTTCCAACCTTTTTGTCGTAAAATGCTTAAAAATTTCTAGCAATGCAGTTGATCCGTTGTATTAAATAAACCTGAATAAAACCACAATTGTAAATTATTTTAATATTGATTACCGTAACAGTAATAAGGACTAATTGGAATCAAATAGAAATTTCAGCAAATTTTTTCTGCCACCAATTCCTTTCCAGCGCGACGACTCCACTCTACAATTACTCGGCAGAGAGGGTGGGCAGTGCCAATGAGTTGTTTACTACGGGGTGTGGGTTCGAGTCCCGTAATAAAGAATACCAATCCGGGCGGTCTCGAGGGAGGCAAATCGCTTGACCTCCTCTGAAAGGGGTGAACGAGTAAAGCTCAAAATGTATAGAAGGATATTTTTCAATTAACGAAAAGCTTCTTTGTATTCTAATTTATACACGTGTATTTGGATGCTTTTGGTGTTATACTAGTTTTAACAGATATAGTAACAAGATGATATAGGTATATATTTTTACTAGCAGGCCCGGCGGACATTGTCCTGCCCTGATAATGAAAAAAACTTGATAAATTATTATACCTAAACTTTACTTATGAATCACTTTATCTACTGGTGAAAACCGCAGAAAATCCTTTCAGTACTATTTGCCTTTATCGCAAACAAATAGACATGGCAGAGGATTTTGTTTTGTAATATGTAGTGATATTCTATAGATTTTAGCATTCCATAATCTCAGCTGATGTTAAAGATGATGAGGTGTAAAATAGTAAACACGCTAAACCTAGAGGGACTTGCTCTCAAGTGCATCTACCCTGAACACACTTATAGGTATTTAACACACTTATTGGTATTTAACACACTTATAGGTATTTAACACACTTATAGGTATTTAACACACTTATAGGTATTTAACACACTTATAGTTATTAACACACTTATAGGTATTTAACACACTTATAGGTATTTAACACACTTATAGGTATTTAACACACTTATAAGTATTTAACACACTTATAAGTATTTAACACGCTTATAGGTATTTAACACACTTATAGATATTTAACACACTTATAGGTATTTAACACACTTATAAGTATTTAACACACTTATAGTTATTAACACACTTATAGGTATTTAACACACTTATAGGTATTTAACACACTTATAGGTATTTAACACACTTATAGGTATTTAACACACTTATAGGTATTTAACACACTTATAGATATTTAACACACTTATAGGTATTTAACACACTTATAGGTATTTAACACACTTATAGGTATTTGGCGACAAATTTTCAGCTTGAAGGTGGTAGCTAGCAAGATGGTCTTAGAAAATGCCCAACTTCCATGCTAATTGCTATAGTTTTACCACGATGTTTCCCTTCGCCGAAAGCTACGACCCATTTGCTAGTATTCGAACCTAGTGTAATGAATAAAAATATAATCCATCAAATTAATACTCTGTAAGCACTGTGACTATTTATCCGAGCAGAGCTTTGCCCTACAATAACTTTGATCAATCAATATCCGATTAGCGACATCTTGCCTTTTATAGGCCGAACTCTCTAATAAGGTGTCGCTGGTATCAATGTTCCGGTTGCGTATCGGATGTGTTATAGCGGTACCAGAAGTAGATGTTTCAGTCATTTGAATATCATTTTACATTATAAAAATATTATAAAGGCCGTATTAAATCATAAATATTAATTACAAAAATAGAGATCATTACACTAGTATTCGATTAATGTGTTATTAGAACAAGGTATCCACTGAATCACTTTATTGTGGACCTTACCTAATGGTAAATACAATGTAATGCAATGTGACCGTAATGAAATCTATTATTCGTAGACAATCCTTTACACCAATTTGTAAACCTCTACGCAACTGGATAAACATTGGCTGATTCCGAAATGCGACAACTCGAAAAAGATTCACTACGCCAGGGCTATCACCATGTGTACGGTCATCGCAACCAAGTCGGTTCTCTATCATCCCAATTAGTTGGATACTGATGATCTTGGAACACGATATACATTACCTGATGGCACTATTGTGGGTATTACACTCGGTGTATAGTCGCTATCAGACACTATATTTAAAAAAATGTCTTATCTCATCCAGGCAGCTACTTTCAATCTAGCTTCTCAGTAGACATATTGATTTCCTTCACAATACTTTGATAGGTAGTTGAAAAGTGGTCATTTTATTGATTCAATAAAGAATAATTTCAAGATATAAAGTATTCATCACCAATAAGTATTAGACAGCTAGCCTTCAGGCCATAACATTCAAGAAAGCACTGAAAGAAACATCAAGTACTTACGTATAACATGATGGCACGATACGAAATACAAAAAAGGATATAAACATCTGTAACTTTTATTTCTCAGATGCTTAGCCAATTTAGCGTTCGCATAGCCCGAGGGAAGGACAGAATAAAACATATCCTGAAGGAGTAAAACAGGTAGCCCTGCAATCATTTCATTTGGCCTCGTTTACGACGATCAAATCGTTTTGATACTTTATCTTTAAAACGGTCTAAAAATATTATTTGCCTTTGTTATTTTTTTTATGTCATAGAAGGCAAACAAATAAGTCGTTCAACTGATGTTAAGTGATCACCATCATCCTTAGATATTAACAAGACCAGGGGAGTTACAAGTGCGTTGCCAGCCTGTGTTTGGCGGGAAGGATAGGGAGGGGGAGAGGAGGTGTTCCCCCGGCGCTCTCATTGACCGAACGAAACTTATTTTACTGTTACACTTATACGAATATTCATTGTTATAAATAAACAACAGATGAGTCATGACGCGTGGGAACAGAGAACACACACATTGATACCTGATTTATTGTAATCAAAAAATAAAGTTCTAGAAATAGCACGTCTCGAATATTGTCGAATCTCTCGAACAGTAACGTCATTTTTCCAAAGATTTCCATGCTCTAATTTTTGAGATATACTCGTATAAGCACGCCGCGTGGCATCCTAGCACAATTCTATTCTGGGCATCGCGGTATCGGTGTTTATACGAAAAGAATTAAAAGGAAGCAATCTACAATCATAAGTAATTGAGCTGTAGTAGGTAAGTCTGCTTAAATATTACCATAACGAATATAAATCAATATCTTTCGGCACAAATTGCATTTTAGTTACCTAGGGGTGTATTATTAGATGTTTTTAATTTAATTTGAATCTATTTACATATATTGTAATATTCAATTAATCTTTATATATGTATATTTCTTCTGTACGTGTGTATGTCACTGAACCCTCCCTAAAGGGCTGGACCGATTTTGATGAAATTTTGTGTGCGTATTCGAGTGGATCCGAGAACGGTTTACATTCACAATTGGACCCGATAGGTGGCGCTGCGATTGAATTTTAGATTTTTTTTTATTGTCAAGGCAGGACAACGTCCGCCGTGACCACAAGTTCTTTATATTTCTTTAGGTGTTTTATGCATAGTCTATGCTTGTGTGTGAGCGCGGTTGGATGAATTAATAACAGTCATTATTTCATAAGAATTAAGTGTTTGTATTGTTCCCATTACACATTACATTGATATATAAATTACCATAATTAATTATCCATACACACAGATTTACCTAATGTACGTATGCTTACATACGCGTCTACAACCGGACTTCAGTAGAATATTATAATGGAACGGGAAAACGATGAGTAAACTTTGCCCCCTACATATCCACATCATGCACTCTATAAATATGCAAGTGTGCGTCCATACGTTTCAAAAAACAAAATTAAAATACGAAATAATTATTACACTGCCTATCTCTGCTACTGTGAAAATGTGAAATTGTATAACTAATTGTACTCGTTTGACATTATGAACTGCATGTAAGTAAGTACTAAATTTGTAATTTTAGTTTTTAAAGTGGAACTTTTATTACATCGTCTCAAACTTTTTCGTCTGCGTGTTGCATGTCGCGTGATGGTCGGCCGCGGAATAGGGATAAAGTGAAAGGTGCTCGTCAGAGCAGCCAGGGCCAATATGGCGGCGCCTGTAGTTCGCAGCAGCTGACCGTGTAGTGTATGGACTATTATTAGTTAAATGTCTATAGTGCGAAAAAAAGTTTCACTTTTACCGTGGTTTCATAAAACCACACAATCTTTTTTTTTAAATAGCCAATTAGAAACTCGCGGTAATAAACAGGATACATTACTAGAAGAATTATTGTTCTGAAACTTGATACTTATAAAAGTCAAGTATCAAATCATAGAGGTCGTGATACAAAAATTGTAATATAATACAAGCAACCAATATAATAATTGTCGTTTATTGGAATACAGCTATTATTTTAACAGAACATCCGGTCCTTCCGAACGATGATGTGCAGAGATCATACTTTAATCACATTTACGGTGAAAATAAGGCTGCCTTAGTAATTTTTATGGCAAATCGTAGCCGAACATTAGAATAATTATATTATGGATCGAATTTTAAATTTTGAACTGGTAGTCAATGATTAAGTAACATGCAGATAGAATAGACGGTCTAAAAATGAAAGGACTAAATAATTTAAAAATCGCGATAGTGTATTTAAATTATAGGCGTTATTTATTAAATATCAAATAGAGTGAATAATTATCTATAAGAATTAATCCAGAATATTGATTTCAAATTTATAGTTTAATTTAGTAACACCGTATTTATTTTTATAGAATCGTCGCATCTGTCAGATTTTATATTTAATCTAGCCCTTGAATCTTTCCCATAATTAGAGTGCCATAACTCTCATCTCATATGCTAATGCATTTTTTTGATGCCCTATCCGCGGTCCGTGCGATACGGACTTTCATTCATTGATAAACCATAGGTACTCTGTTTGTTCCGACGAAATGAATTAGCAACACGCGATGTTCCTAATTTTTTGTACGTGGCGCGTCTGCACAATCAGAGACTTTGAAACAATGTTGATTATTCGAGAAAATTCCTATAGATACAGAATACATATCTAAATTAGAGGAATTTAAAGTTAATATTAAGTTATGTTAATAATAGTTATGTTAATATTAAGCAAATATTCCAGTGCAGCTAGTAAATATATGGTTATGGAATTTGTAGATACATATATATATATATATATTATATTTGCCTTTTTGTATTACGTCACTTACTCGCATTCATTAACAACTGATATTAGATCGATCGATCTATATCGCCGTCTAAAGAATAGAGCGGCGCAGACGCTGTCTTTTGCAATATTTAAGTCTTATACATTTTCAGGATTAGAAAAAAGATGTATACCGATGGCATTGTTGTTCACCTATGAGCTACCGTTCTCAAACTATACTTATTCAAAAACCAAGTTAGACGTACTGACCACTACACTACTGGTTTACCCGTACTGGGTACCCGAACCCAAGTAACAGACGGGCGACTACTGACCGAGTGCAAACGCAAGGGTTATTTAGATCAAAAGTAACTAAAAATGAAATTGACGCAAAGGTATAATGACAAAATAAAGAAAAAAATTCATTGTTATCTTTAAAAAATAACGCTCGTAATTAAGTATTAAAATTGGTAATTGAAATTGAACGTCTTTTTCCTGTTTGTTTTATTTTCAAAGGCTTTCATTCGTATAGTTACGTCCCTATTTCTTCAGGAAAACAAAGATGAGTCCCGAATTTGGAAGTATTCGTTAGATAAGCTCCGCCCGTAGCCGGCTCACTCATCTTTAGGAACCAAAGCCTTATTGCATTCGCCTTTTAAACCTACCACTGCCCGCTTTACTAGTAAATTTTACGCAATATGATAAATTGAATCAAACTTTCAACAAGAAACGGAAAATCATCTAAGAATTTAAATTATATAAAAGTCTAGCAAAAGAAACATAAATAAATTACACCTATTAAAAAATAAACTTTAAAAAGTCACTACGAAAAAATATGTGTAACACATTCTACTTAAGACGAATTTTTATTTTACAAACTGACCGTAAAATGTCAACACAATCGAAAACAAAAGGAAAATGCACAAGATTTCCCATCATTCCAATCTTACCGAAGACTAAACTAGCTCACCTAGAGCATCCGGAGAATTCCCCAAATCCCCAGACGTGTCCGGCATCCCCTTCCTTGGGGTCTTAGAAGACCCTTACTCGTGTCACACAGACACAACGGCTGGCGTACCGTTTTCTATTTTATTTATATTAAATATCGAATATATTAAAACCTTCAAATAAACAGAAGCACTGTTACATTTGTAATAAAACTTTCATTAAAATTTAATCAATATTTATAATATCACCTGATGCTATGTAATTATGAAGTTTTTATATTTACTTAAACATAAAGACGTTACATTAAAAGACGTTACATTAATTGTGATTAAACAATAATTATAGCCAATTTGTTTGTTTTTTCCGAGCTATTGATCTTTCTAAAATTATCTAAATACGAAGGAAATAGATATAAAATATTATCAAGATATTTTCAATTTATTATTTTCAATTCAATGGAAAAGTGTAATAGGTCTAAGGGATAAATGCAAATTAGATTTAACTAACATAAGTAATAAATATTTGATTATACCCGATAAAACATTAATAATTTTAACTACTTATGTGACAATATAAAAACGATACACAATGTAACACACTGTCATATAAATAAATGTATTATTGCGAGCATAGACAAATTTTGTGCTAATAGACGCAAGTATTAATGTTGTGGAATTAAAAAATAAATTAAAACATGGTCCGCCGTTTTAAGATCTGAGTCTTTAGAGAGAGAGAGAGAGAGAGTTAATACTAGGTATATCATATAACAGTTCTACCAACCGACAAAATGCTTTTCATTCTGAGCGTCCGTGTATAGCGACCCCTAAGTTCACGTAAGTGTCACACGTGATTTGGATTGTCGCATTTCATCACGCCGAGGGAGACATGCGGAATCCATATTGACCCCTAGCTGTGGCATTTTGTAGCAAGTGCCCATTATTTTTTTCCTTCCCATAAAGGTTATGGTAATGCCCATAGGATGGGGTTACGATCGAGGGTTGAACTCATGTACTACAGATGTTAATGTCTTTTACAGACGACTTTCGATTAAGATTTGTGTATTGTGTTCTGAAAAGAAATGCCGTGATCTTTAATACATACTCTATTCATAGAAGAATGTGCTAGGGTATTAAAATATGAGTGATTTTAATGCAATATACTTATTATTCGTATTGTTTATTTCCTTCCAAATTTTCTATGCCTTTAAAACCCCACGGTGTATGTCTTCCGCTACAGTGGGAGCGGCACGAGATCTCTATACACTTCATCGTGCCGCCCCAGCGGTTGGCCCAGCAGTAAAAGCGCCGCCGCCGGGCCCCGTCATGTTGGGAGACAGCCGTGTACACACCGGCCGTCTCCTCCTTATCCACCGGACCTGTGCAATGGGAAGATGGCCCCCCCGACCCATCTTCCCAGGTCCGGTTACAGAGCGAGGAGGCGGTCAAACTGACGCCTCCTCCTGCCCGTCCTCCGTTGGCAGAGACGACCACTTTGAGGGTCCTGCTCACGGACCCTCTCCGCCGCCTCTTTCGGCGAGACGACCTCCTCGCAGAAGGAGGCCACAACATTCCACACATCCTCGCTACCGAGCATGGCCGCAACTACGCTCGGCAGCGAGAGATCCTGTCCCACCGCCGCAGCCAACGTGCGACGCTGCTCCTCCCACGCAGCACACTCAGATAGAGTGTGCTGCGCGGTGTCCGTTTCAACGCAGCACTGATGGCATACGGCGGTCGGCTCCCTGCGTGCTATCCGATGCAGGTACCAACCGAAGCACCCGTGACCGGTCAGCATCTGCAAAATTTTACAATAACTAAAGTTAACAACAACATCTTATCAATAACTAGCTGACCCGCTCAACTTCATTTGCGTGAAATTGGTTATGTACCTGTTCCAATTGTATTTCGCAACTCCGAAAAACTTAAAAACTTAGAACCCGATTACAGTTACTCCCACCATTTCCAATTGTGAAACCAAATAATTCAGGTGCTTACCACATACCTAGTTGGTTTAGTGAATGACTTACGCATGTGTAGAAGAGATTTCGTTGAGGCGGACGTAGCGTCATCTGCCATTCAGCAACATCAATAATTTTGTTGTTTGTTTTGTTTGAAACACGAACAACCGTTGAATCATTTTGCATATTGTTCATACAAAAATACTAAATACCCGAATAAAAAATGAGAAAGTGGGGTTAGGAAAGTGAAACTTTGGGGCTTTAGGTATTTTTGAGGGCAAATAAAAAAAAATACAAAAAAGATAAAATGTCAAAAAAATGAAAAAAAATGTTGGATAAGGAACTCTTATCACCTAGAGGTATATTATTGTCATACCTACCAAATATACATTTAAGATTTCATAAAAATCGATCCAGCCGTTTCAGAGGAGTTTTTTTTTATTTATTTCTCAAAACTGGTTACAATAGATGATAATTTCTGTTGACGTCGATACAGTGATGTTGTTACTAATGTAACTTACTGGATGTGAAACTGACATGCACAATATATGAGAGCTTAGAAATTTATGCAGAAATTAAATATTCAAACAAAATATATCAAAATAAGTTAAAAGTCTAAATACAATACAATTTTTTTCCCTATTGAGATTTTATTGAGGCTAAAGAACAACGAAAAATATCAAAATTAGCTACAAGCTGAACACAAATACCGTGACACGAGATTTTTATATATTAGATGTATAACGATATTGTTTTATTTTATAACAATAATAATTACTAACAGTTGTTAATTATTTTACTATTCTGTCGTAATACAATTTATAACAACGACACTATAAAGAAATTAATATACATTTTTTGTATCGTTACATTAAGTTGAGCTAACGTGCTCTCTTTTTCACACCTATTGGATATACCATAATGTTTGCTTGTTCGCACGTTGTGATAATATCGGGTAACCATTACCACTGTCAATAATAATCAACAGCAGAATAATAATATATTTAATAATTTTTCATCTATTGTGTTATGTCGCTAGTTCCGCATGAACGAATACTCGCTGGTGCATTTTGTTTTACACATTTTTTTTTTTAAATGAAGGGAAAGGATGAAAAGGATTAATCTTATTAATTATTATAAAAATTAATTATCTTAAACATTTTTATTGTCGTCATTTATTTTCCAATTACTGAATTGAAACTCGATTAAAACATAACATTTTTGTCTTTAAACTTTAAAATCTAATTAGACTTCAGTATTTACTTCTATTATGGAAAACTAAACGGTGAATATATTATTGGCTTGACACTTCATTAAACTTTTAGTTTGTGGAATGAGAACAACGTAAAATTTTAGATGAAAATAAATACGTAAAAGCTTAACACAAAAGAACATTCTTCACACACTTCTACAGAAACAACAGACTTCTACATTATATAATCTACTAGCGGGCCCGGCAGACGTTGTCCCGCCCTAATTATAAAAAATCCTTGACAAATTAAATACCAAAACGTACCCCATGGATCGCTTTATCTACTGGTGAAAACCGCGTGAAAATCCGTTCAGTAGTTTTTGAGTTTATCGCGAACAGACAGACAGACGCGGTAGGGGACTTTGTTTTATACTATGTAATGATGATTTGTGAATTTCAATGTAAAAAAAAGAAACATTAGAAGGTTACAATATTTCATTGTTTTTTTTTTTTTTAAACTAATTCATGAATCGGATTTTAACACATCATACCAAAAGACATTGAAACTAGGGGCAACTTGATAGTTTAATATTTAAAAGCGATTACGAAAAATGATTTGAGTTATAATACGATTCATATATTCAACTTTAGTTGGAAATCAAATGTGTAGCAGTTTAGAGTTTTTGGCGGGATCTTGGTCTGTCATGTAGTGGATTTTATTTAACATAATCTTATGTTACTTGACTCTATATTGTGTAAAATTGGTGGTGTTTTATGTAATATAGTTTGTGTATTGTGCATAAGTGAAGTGAATGGAAAATAATGCCACGGGCCATGAATTCTGAGATGCCACAAAAATACCATGGAAGGTTCTAATAAGACGGCCACCATCTTGTTAGTTCATTGAAATTATATCAAGAAACTTGTAATATTGATACTCACTTGACAATCGCACTAAAAGTCTACTAGAAGACTGGTTGCCAAAATGGAATAGAAGAAGAACTTGAAATACTATTAACTACTCGAAAATGGCAGTAATAATCTAAAAGATTGATTGCCAGAAATAAAGTTAAAAAAAATGTGTAGCAGTGCTAGTCGGGGTCGTTGAACCACTATCATAGTCATCTATACTATAATAAAACTGTAGCAAGGTCATATCTGTACATTAAATATTTTTTGAAAATTTTTATCGGGGTATACTTTGTTATCGATATAGAAGCCAAAAATAATCTTTTTACAATTTTTGTCTGTCTGTCTGTCTGTCTGTCCCTGTGAACACGCATCACTCTGAAAGTACTGAACCGATTTTGACGAAACTTAGCGCAGTGATAACTAATATTACGAGATTACATCTAGGATACTTTTTATCTCATAAAACGCAACGGATTCTCCAGGATAACGGACGAAAGTCAAAAATTTGTAGTTAATGAAATTTTTGACGGATTTTGGTAAATTTTCATTGTGCTATATATAGCAGACAGATTAGCTAAAAAGATAAGCTATATTTCCCTAAGCTACTTTAAAAAAAATACCAAAAAAAAGATCGGCGGGATTCGAACCGTCGGCTCCGGCGGACCGTATAATGTCCAGTACGTTACAACTGAGCTACGGCTATATGTCCTTTCTATGCGTAATTATCAACCTCATATGAAAAAAATATGTGTAAACGAAACTGTCACTTATATGTTGTTACATTTATTTTATTGTATAAAAAATGTTTGCTAAACAAAGGTGACGAGATTTTTTCCTAAAACATAAACCTAGATAATAGTTACATTGCATTGTAGAAGATGAATCTCAACTAGAGTTCTATCAGTACGTGTGTTGTTTCGATATTTGATAAAATTAGTTTTCTAAATGTTGTTGAGTCTTGAAGTAGTTGGGTTCAGGTTTGTGAATCTAAGATTAAAATAAATCAGTTGAGGTGTATGCAGTTATTTTTTTTTCTCGAACTGACCACGCTATTGACCTAGCAAGGTCTTAACAGCTTCACCGGACTACTGTTTGCAGTTACTATGTTGTATTTATACTAATATTATAATGAGTGGTAAAGTTTTGTTTTCGAGGAATGCGTGGTACCTACTACTGGTCCGATTTCAAAAATTATTTCACTGTTAGAAAGGTATATTATCCCAAGTTCAGTATCTCAGTAAAAAAGGTGGTTTGTATGTCAAAAGTAAAATAAATGTGACCAAATTAAAATTGAATGCAGATTTCACGTATACTTTACAAATTCTTATAAAACGAACAACTAAAACAAAATGGAAATTTAATGTAGATAAAGTTCAACTTTTACAGTATGTTACGTGATGAAGTCACAAGGGGTACTGGGAAGACATTTATCGGCAATATATGTAAGTTAGTTTTGATCTTCACTTTGATGACACTACTTTAGGTAATGCTGCGAACAGATTCTCGGCTTATTTTAAAAGATTTCTCACATACTAACTGGGTATATGTTTGAGTGAGTCCTTGGATTGTTTGGATTCACGATTGGAAGTGCTGGATAACGCTGCAATAGGGTTGTAGGTTTTTTAAGATTATTTGCGTTTAAAAATACAATTAAAACCGGTAATAACCGATTTGGTGCAGACGAAGTTGCACGGGTCAGCTAGTCTCCTATAAAGTTACTTTCAAACGACGTCAAACAAACCATTCGCATGCCCTCTAAAGGACCGCTAGGTAAGTTTCCGCAACTTATTGTACAAACTTATCTCTTGCATAATGGATGTGCCCTGATAGGTTTTCGTAAGTGATTGATAGAGGCCGTCGCCGCACTGTTTCCCGTTAATGATTACATATTTAACGCTGTAAAATTAATAATAAACCAGTTTTTCCATGTTACTTCGTCAGCGTGTTTTTCTGTATAAAAACTATAGTCGCATAGTATATATTACAAAATAATAAACAGCCTATGTCTTTCTTCAAATATCCGGCTACCTTAAGCCTTTTATTGCATTTGGTTCAAAGGTTTGGTCGGACGAATAGAGTCACTTTCGCATTCATAATATTATAATGTGGATCATCATCAGCCTGTAGGAGACCCACTGCAGGGCCATAGGCCTTTTCCCGAAGAAAGGTGTGGGCATAATCGCCACGCCAGCCCATGACGAATTAGCCATTTCTAACTCTCAGATATCCACAGTTCTATTTTTTTGGATAAAAGGTATCCTATGTCCTTATCAATACCCATGATAACGTGGATATGGAATTTCATGATAATCGGTTAATTAGTCAAGGCGTAAAAGTGTAACAAACAAACAAATTCAATTTCTTTGTAGTAATAGTACTAGTTAGAATTAACGGTATAAATAAAAAGTGTTTTATACTTTCTCTGTACAATTACTTATTATTTTATCCCAGAATACGTCTTTTGTGCCGCGAGAAGAACAAGAATCGCGTTATTATCTTTAAAACCAAATGATAGCATCTAAGTCAATATTTAAAAAAAAAACAGGTCAAGTGCGTGTCGAACTCGTGCATGGAGAGTTTTTTTTCTATCATACTATTAATGTCATGTATGTACAAAAAACGTAGGGTGTGTCGTAAAGAAACACGATAGAAGTGAAACTTTTGTATCAAACATATTAGAAGGGAACCATTTTAATTTAGTAAAATACAACAAAAAGCCAACGTCACACGGTGTTCCTAGGCGGTCAAAATGTGTAAGAAGGCACCATGGGATTAGTCTGTGCGAATCGGACACAACCCATCCTCAGCTACCCAGCGGCATGGATATCCGTTAGGAATCTCCCCATATAAAAAAGGCGGTCATCCACCAAGTACTGACCTCGCTCGAGGTTTTTTAACGAGGTGACTTAACTTAAGGATCAGCAAATGCCAATTTTAGATTTCTATATTATATTTTAACTTTGACTATATTATGCACAAGTTCCAACTTACAGCCATATTCAGAGCGCTCAAAAACATTGATAAGGACTGTAATTTGAATCCAGGCGATTATACATATTTCTAACGTATTATTAATTCACGGTATCAAAACAATCAACCTATACGCGAATTCTCCCGGTCAGTCGGTGAATCTCCATTAAAATATACCAGTAGTCATAGTATGACGGATCGGCGTGTAGCATTGTTGTGCTAATGCTACCGGCGAATATCTCGACAAATACATGAACGGGAAACTTTTTAATGTACTCGGACTGACTAACATTCTTTCCACATATCTATCGATCTATTAAACGCCACGTTTATACTAGGAAGAAATAAACAATTGAAATCCAAATATTATAGTGGACGTTACTTTGCACTTTCGCTAAAAAAATATTGGCCGCTACCACGTCAACAATAATTTAGAAGTAGTAAATACTATGGTATTAGCGAAATATTAGTTACTAAAACAACATAGAGAATAAAAAAACGCGTCCTTGATTGAATCTGACGTCTGTTGACACTGTATATAACTGTAAAATATAATTTATTAGAATATGTTGCAGTAACATATAACCATTTCTTTTTCACCACCGATATTGAGAATATGCCATCTTACTTCCACATTTATCTAAGACAGTTTACGTATGTGTGCGTTTTCGTCAACATATAAGTAACGTATCTACACCTTTTGGCGTCATAATCGATCTTATAAATCGATGAACGCCGGCTGCACGAACGAAAAATCACGATTCATTGTCACGTTCCGCCTGATCCGGCTTGTGACGCATATATCTATATATAGAATAATTCATAAAGTATGCAATTTTTCTTTTGACGTTATCACCTAAATTATCATCCGTAAGCCGACTTTACAGAAATCCATTTTTTTTTAGTTATAATATCATTGGTAATGGCCACAATGGCTCACATGTGTTTCGCTCCTTCACGAATTATTTTCAGAGCGATGTTGACTATTCCATGCCAGTTTGCTGCCATCTGGCATAAAAAAAGATAACTTCGCGGTAATGCATAGTGGTATGGGAATAGCACTAGCGAAAAAATTATCAAAGTAGAAGAATATTCATAGACGTAATGTCCTCATAACAATAATGAAGAATAGATTAGCGATAGTATAGAACATTATTACTACATTAGTAAATTGAGAGTAAAATGTATGTAAGAGTAAGAGACTGTTTTTCATACAATAGGAAAATATTCAAATTGCTTAACATATAGTGAAATACTCGTATTATCAAGAATTTGCCCTTCCTACAAATAGTGTCTTAATTTATTTTACCTGATAAATTACCGACGCGTAATATTGGAGTCAAACAATATCATGTAACAAAGAAAGTAATAGAGCAGCATGTGAAAAGAAATGTGAAAAAATCATTCAACAAATTCATCTGACATCCTAAGAAAACCCTCGTAAATAAACTTTGTCTTACTTATTCATCACCAAGTCCTAGTACTAACACTAATCGAAATGGAAAAATCAACATAAAACTATTACAAATGGCATATTCCTTTCTAATCCACAAAGTAACAAACACAAATTAGATAGAGCTAAAAAATTGACACCCAATGCTGTAAACAAAACGTATGAAACCACAAAACATAAACAGATTGCCGAAGTCAATTTCCAAATTGCACCGCGACTATAAAGTCAACCCTCCTTAATCCAATCACACCCCGTTCTTGTCAACGTTTTGTTTCCTATTTTTCCCAACCCGTCTTACTAAAAAGACCTCTTTGCAACCCAGAATCCACTCGCCCTTAGATGTCATAGTATTCTGGTCATTAGAGTATAAAGGAACGTCCCAGTCAGAGCGCCAAAAAAAGCGGAATTGTTTCAAAAAAGAACACACGAAGAAAATAATCCATTTAGTCGCGTGGCGCGCAAATGCCTCGGCCGTTAAGGGGATGGAGCACGCGAATGAGATCAAAAAAACATTCGTATTTCGAACACGGGGATTCTATTATTCCAGCCAGTCAAAGCCGGGGATCCGAAATTTAAAATGTACTTAAATTCAATTCGTGTTTCCGTTTTGCGAATGTTTTTATTTCTAATTTTTATTCCGTGTGTACGGTCAGCTTGTTTTCGACCGTTCATAGTTAACGTGAGTGATCTTTTGTAAGGGCTCTCTGTGAAATTGGACAGGGTAAATGCTTTTAGCCTTTTTACGAAATCAAAATTGCCTCTCTGTCGTGTTCCATATGACTTTAATATTGCAATTTTTTTCCATTTATATTAATCAATGCAAATAATGCTTAGATGAAACGATCTAAGGATACAAATTTATAATTTAAATATAAAAAAAGTTTCATATACAAACCGAAATTCCGAGAATTTCTTTTTCTTTCTTTCAAGAATCGAATAATTTAAAAGCTGCACGTCTATAAATTCCGTCCACAAATGGTTTAAAATCCACTCAATGCATCGTTACCCCTCGGTGCTGTGAAATGTGCCCTCGTCTTAGGCCGTGACATACATTCTAATAGTTTTATTGAGGGTTACTTTTGTAAGGGCGAGGTCATATGAAAATTTCATTTTCGATGGAACTCGAATGTTTGGTAATAATCATTTCAATAATGCCGTATTAGACCGTTTGTGTCGCATTATTATCTGCATTTGATTGAGCTTGTATAGACTGTAAATATATTTGTAAATGCGGTGTAACTTTACAAACACAGGTTAAGTTTACAAACAAAATTGAGTGTAATGTTTGAGTTTAATAAATTATTATTATAGCAGATCTGAACAAATTTTTGTAAAGGATGGAGGAATGGAATGGAGTAAAAGAAAGTCCCCAGGATGTTTATAATCCTTCCTTATTACCGTTAGTCATATCCGCCTGGTAGCTTTGTTTTTTGAACCAATTATCAGTTATGGCTGGACCAGCATCTACAGCTCTACTGCACTTGGGAGCGAGCGTGGAAGATACTCAACCAAAAGGCCAAGCTAGATATAGATACACTGAGTACTAATCTCCAAACACAACAACTAAGACAATCACAGTAGGGTGCGCATGGCGGTAACTGTTCAATCGAGTATAGACCGATACGCTTCATTATTATATATACCACTAAACTTGATTATTGATTATTAGATTTATATCTCAGAATGTGACACCCCTAAACATGCCAATATGCTGATTGCAATCCTGTCGTATACATTTACAATGTCATGTACCCCTGGACCACGTTATCAAGAAAACCAAAATTTTTACGACTTTCTTTTCAAATTAAACAGAATAATAATATGTGAAAGTCCGTGAAAACTCACCCTCGGTCTAATCTATCGTAAACCGATCTAAAAACATCACTTAAACATCACCCCCCCTAGCGTCCGGAAAAAACTCCGGATATTTTCAATTGAATCTCGTGCCCGTCCCACTCCGCCACGGTAGATTAACTCCTGGTCAGTCAAGATACTCCTCATGGGTCTGTTGTCGAAAATCGTGTGCGCGACTTGATAACGATTGGAAGGACATTCAATCCATTTTTCAATCGTTAATCATTTATATATATACCCGTAAGAATAGTATAAAATTCATAAGGTAGCTTTTATTTATTTAGTCGCGCTAGACTCTGAAGCTATCTGTCACATTTCGGAAATTGCTAATAGTTATTAATAGCTTATTTACAGAGAATAGTTATGGAGTATCTATCATTAAACTACGATCCTTAGGACCACAGCAATAACTATACAAAATTAAGGTTAGAAAGTACGCGCGAAATAGTGCAGACAGGGTATATGTCTGCGCGGAGCATCAGAAGTGAGCGGAAAATATTAAACACTAGTGAAACCGTGGGGCACAACTAGTTATACTATATTACTTCTATGAAAACAGATTTATAATACTAGAAATTAAAATAACCCATTGAAATCGACATCCACTTATATAAAAACACAATCATACATATATAAAACAAAGTACCTCCCTAGTTGTTGTTGTTATAAATAATCTGAAGATTTGCGGTTTTCAGTGGATAGTGTGGCGTTTTGGTTTTTTGTTGGTTTTTTTATAATAGGGGGGGAACGTCTGCCGGGCCCGCTAATATACCTATAAAAATATTGAAATACCGAAAATACCTAATTCGTTAATCAATCGTTTGAGTGGATGAAGGTGTAAGAAGTGAATGTAGAAATAGGAATGTTATTCGTTAACTAAAAATACTAATCACAACACTAAAACAACTTTTAAATACTTAATATAACTTTTAAATACTTAATATAACTTTTAAATACTTAATATAACTTTTAAATACTTAATATAACTTTTAAATACTTAATATTAAATAACAGTGTAAACGATTTTAAATTAAATGGTCCAATTAGGCAATCGCCTTACCTCTAATTTGTTATTTAATCCGTTTCAAAATATCTAAACTATGTAACATAGAGGTAATGAAGACAACATTAAGTTTTCTTTTTTAATTTAAATTAATGTAAAAATAAATAATCTAGATTATTTTAATCATGAATATAGTTGAATGAATCTGTGGAACATTCTATTGCATTCAGTTTATATTTCTGTGACAATAGATTTACAAATCCTTAGTTATATTTCCCGTGTAGTCCAGACAGCGTAATATTAAAACTCGGAGTGCATAATAATGACTGAATTATGTTTTAATAAATAGTTACTTTTTATAGTGATAAAAGATTAATCATTCGTTTGATTTTTATCTCCGTTACAAAAATAATTAACGCGTAAAAGTGACATTCTAGAGTCTAGGTACCTTGTTAGTTAGTGACTTATATACATGGTTATTAGACTGCATATTTTTTACTGTACCTTGTTCACAATAAGACCAGACGATCCAAATCATAAAGCATATCCTGGCTAGTAACGTTGGACGCTTTGTTTCATTGAAATCGATCCACTTTATCAAAAGTTATTGTAATCTTTTTATATACGATATAATAAGAATGTAAATGGACTTTAACATTGTGACTGTTCTTTTTCGATCTTTCGGTGAAAAAAATTGTTGCACGCTGTCTAGGAATAAGTTAAAAATCGTTGAAATATATTTCAATCATTTTTAGAAATTTCTGTCTGTCTATCGGACTGTCTGTCTGTTAGTAGGAATACGCATCACTGCTAAAGCACTGTGTTCATAATAAAATCACATTACAATCATAAAGCATATATTCGAAAATAACTTAGTCTTTGTTTCATCAAAACCGATCCACTTTATCAAAAGTTATTGTCATTTTAATGACGACGTGTATAAGGTTCCCCACGGACAAAGCCGTGGACATTGCTAGTAAATAGTAATGTACTACTAAGAATAAACCAATAATAATTTAGTACGAGTCCATAGTCAATAGTACGGAAACTATGAAATCCAAACACTAGTCATTAGTACAGTCGCTGGAATAATAGTGTAGTTACAATAATCACACCGACATAAGATAAATTACCAAATGCAATATGTAACTAATGATAAAATAATATTTAACCAAAGAAGACCATAAATTTATTAGGACAGCGTTAATGTCTTTAGAGAATATCCAAATTACTATAAATCTGACTTTGTGTCCGCTATATTAAAATACTAAAAATCATTTTTGCAAATTTAATTATGCTGTTCGCAAACGGTAACTCGCGATTAATGTTCCCTGGCTGTAAAATATAAATTCCGTTGCGCGAACAGAAAAATAAAATTGGCAAAAGTTGTGGTAAGCTATCCTGTTGTGTATCAGAACGCGTCTGCGGATTCATCATCCCGACAGGAGGCCCGTTACCGTAGGCTTCCCACAGGAATATAGTCCTAATATACAATATTCGCTCACCTCACCTCATATCTATTCCCATTGCGAACATTGCATTCGACCGATAATCAAAACTTTCAACTATAAGTATAAAAAAAAATAGTACCTACGCGGGATAATTATTTTTTTAATACCCATATAATTCAATTTTTGAAATGGCAAATACATCAATCTGTTAATATAAATAAACTTGAATTATCTATTGTATGTCAAGCATAATCTCCAGAAAATCTCAACAGATTTTGACGAGACTTCTACTGGTAGATAGAAAGCGTTTTAGAGCATTATTTACGCTACATACCCTTACACTTTTCGACAGAGTATAAGCAGTAATGGTAACGATTAGCAGAGATAGCTTATTATTGCTGAAATGGATAAGTAGTAAACAAAATGTACACTAAAGGAATATAACACAGGCCACTGTTATTCGAGATCAAACAAATAGTCCCAATAAAAATTTTTTTTTACAAAAAAAAATAAACCGCCTTCGATGGGAAAAACTGATAAGTCACTAAAAAGCGAAAAATAACTGAATTATTAAATTAACCAAATTAAATAAAAAATATTGATATTCGCGCTACCTAATAATATATTTGAAGTCGATGCCAACCTAAATTCATATCATCTACATACAAAATTTTGGTCCACTCTCGTGTCCCATGATGTATAAAACTCATTCATAAATAAATAGCAAATATTCATAAATATTAAATTGCTTCAATGTCTTTTTACAATAAAGAAAGTTGTGAGATGTTTTATAGAAATTAAGTCATACTTACGTAAGCATAAGAGAGATACAGATAAGAATTTTCTTATTTTTGCTGAGAAGAGGGAAGGACAAGACAAAAATGGCTGACATTCTCATCATTATCATAGGATATTTGAACGGACCCTTATAAACCTCGAGTAAACAACTTAAATAGAATGATAGTATTATTGTTTATAAATGTATAGCAGTATAAACTCTTTATGAGGTCGTTTAATTTTTATTTCATAATTCAAAATTAGTTCAATTTGGTCGATTTACCACAAGACCATTTATTTGTACTCTTCCCATCGTATAACGAAAAGTAATGTTCGGTCCCTTGAAATTCGTTATAAAGAGTTTTACACTGTATTTGTATTATTATTAAAGTACCGAATAAATAAATAAGATAGTAAATGTGATTGCCGTAACGCGAATAACATTCAATGTAAACATTAAAGGACTTCGCTCCCCTGTCAAACGTTTGTCTGGCATCCCGCAAATGTCGTTGATACAGCGGGAAAAGTCGAAATTTCCTCGAGAAAAACTTTACGCGCGTCTAATATTTCATCCGCGTTAATATTATGTCGAAATAACGTAAAACTCTTTGTTGTTTGTTTGCAAATTCTCGGACCAGCTTTGGACGCATAAATTAATTTCGGTTTTATATCTCCGTTGCTTGTTGGAATTTGTTCGTTCTTTATTTTTTGAAGAATGTTTTGTCAACTTTAAACAAAGGTCTTCTGTATTAAATTCTTCATATCTATACTACTTTTTATTGTGGTTTACGCATGCATTATTATCTGCTGACTATTAATTGATATAAATTGCTGAATAATAACAATCAAATGGGGAGTTTTTGGCGGGATTTTGATCTGTCATGTAGTGGATTTTATTCTATTCATGATCTTGTGTTACTTGACTCTATATTGTGTAAAATTGGTGGTGTCTTATGTAATATAGTTTGTTTATTGTGCATAAGTGAAGTGAATGGAAAATAATACCATGGACCATGAATTCTAAGATGCCACAAAACCTCCATAGAAAGTTCTAACAAGATGGCCATCATCTTGTTAGATCATTGTAATTATATCAAGAAACTTGTAATATCGATACTCACTTGACAATGGCAGTAATAGTCTGCTAGAAGACTGGTTGCCAAAAATAAAATAGAAGAAGAACTTGTAATACTATTAACTACTCGACAATGGCAGTAATAATCTAAAAGATTGGTTGCCAAAAATAAAGTAAAAAAAAAAATAATCAAATGTTTCACACATACTAATTTTCATGACAATAAGTTAAGCGGTCCTAATGTAGCTGTAGATGTGTAGTAGGGGGTTATGGAAAAATAGATGGCTTAAAAAACATATGTGCTAATTTTCATGGTAGACCAAACTATACTGGTCTCTTCATCATTGTTCGTACATATATATCAATGCCAAGTTTTTGATAAGAATGAATTAGAACGTATTAAACTAATTATAAAAATATTTTAGCACCTATATTGAAGTCGGTAAGATTAACAATAGATTAGATATTCTTAATATATATATTTCTTGTGTGCGTGTGTATGTGACTGAACTCCTCCTAAACGACTGGACCGATTTTGATGAAATTTTTTGTGTGTGTTCGTGGAGATTCGAGAATGGTTTAGATTCACAATTGGACCCGGCAGCTGGCGCTGCGATCGACTTTTAGGATTTTTTTTGTTTTCAAGGCAGGACAACGTCCGCCCGGTCCGCTAGTATATACATATATCTTGACTACTTACATATTATATATACCCTTCTCGAAAATATATAGATTGCTTCAGTAAAAGGATCATATACATCAGTCGTACGATTACCAGTAAGTGATAAAAAAGTGTATAGAGGTAGTATTTGTAAATTATGAACGAAATTATATGAAGACTAGCTGAACCGGCCACGCGTTGCTGTGGCTCAGTCATTATTTCATTACATATTGATAAGAATTCATTATTGTTGTTGATATTATGACCAACAAACATCACTTAACGAACTAACACGCAGGGGAAGCTCTCAAAAGGAAAAAAAACCCGATTTAAAAACATTATTCATTGGTGCTCCGCTCTTATTGGTCTTAGCGTTATGATATATAGCTTATATACTCGATAAATGAGCTCTCTAACACTGAAAGAATTTTTCAAATCTGATCAGTAGTTCGTGAGATAACCTCCTACAGCGTCATAAACTAACGAACTTTACCTCCTTATAATATCAGTATGTTATGAAACATCAAAGATTGCCCTTAATAATTAATAAGGAATTCTGATATTCCCCAAAATATCGCGGTTATTCCTTTTCTATGGTGCATTAAAACAATTTAAGAACTATGTTAATATTTTACAAGTGCACACAACAAACCCCAATGTCAACACGAAACTGTAATAAAAATTCACAATGATCACAAACACGAAATGTGTTAGGTTATGTTCTGTTTATGTGTTTGTTGAACACGGTGTGCGAACAACGAACTGCGTCCATAAACTAGTTGTTATGCCGCCCGAATGACATTACTGACTACGTGCTTACTCTGGATGTGGCCACGAAACTAGCAAATTTTATAAAATTCCCTTTACTTATCCATCGCAACCATCGTTAGGCGTGTGGCCAGTAAATTTCAATTTCAGGCTTGTCCGGTAACTTTAATTTCTTGACAAATCCATCTTGCATAGACACCTATAAACAGTTGGTACGTTCCGTTCAAAAACTTATGTGTTACCTATCGTAAATATCCATTGATTTATCTAAAATCAGTCCTATGATTATGCCAAGCCGGGTTTCTTTCCAGTGTTAATTAATTCGCCAATCTCTTAATATTACATTTATACATAACACTTTACTCAGTTTGTACTTTCTTAATTGCGTCTATGTGCAACATCGAATTCTTTCTTTCAATTTACTCGCCATCGGTTTTAACTAAGTTACGTTGATCTATTATTATGTAATTGAAATAATCTATTAGTGACATGTAGGACATAGAATTTGTGTAACAAAAGTAATGAATAACAAAATTCAAAGCTTTACTCAGTGAGTAGAATTACTAAATTTGTGACATTCATTTTTGTGGAGTCCTTGATAGTCCGTATTTATTTATTTGTTACTTGACCATTACAATGAAATATTACATTTGCATGATTGGTATTTCTTATATTACATTTTAAAGTAAAACGTTTTATGGGATGGCTTTGAATTCTGATCGGCAATATATTTGTGTGACGAAAAGTGGTTGGGGTATAAAGGACCGTGTTGCGTAGAGTGTTCAAACATCGGTTCTCATCCGATCACCGACGTTAAGCAGCTTCGGGCGCGGTCAGTACTTGATTGACGTTAGTATTTTGGTGTATTTTTCTAACTAAATTGTTTCCCTGTAATACAAAAAATTCATTTCTGTCGTCATTACGTCATATTTTGTTTTTTTTTTTTAATATATATATATATTCAAAAATTAAAATAATTAAACATAATAAACACAATCCTGTAAATTTATCATCACCATTTTCATAATATAATAAAATATCATCATCCAATGACGTTGCATTGTATGATAAATTACACAAAATTCTCTTAAACACAAGCTCTATATTTCATAGCCCAACACTGCCGAAGTCTGGTGTTAGAGCGTCGTTACCCGGCAGCAATCATTCTCTCGTGAGGAGCTTCCAACTATCGCACGTAATTAACCAATGTCCGCTACTCCGCCACTTCGCATCTATATCACGCCTGGAAATGGTAAATATTCTCTAAAGCTTTTGTCACAAAATGAAAATTTACTAAAGAAATTTTCGTCACAATCAATTATAATCAAACTTTTTAAATCGACACTTCTATGATTATCGTTCATTCAAGCCGCAATTAAAACCGATAGAGAATTTAAAATATATACTTTAAATATTTCTTTAGAATCCTGTGAAACATATTTTTGTAGGAAATACGTGTTATAGGGAAATCAATTGTGGATATTTTTTAATTGTAACTTTGTCATTCCTACTTAACTCCTATAATATCTTTACCGATTTCAATCTCGTAATATATATAATAAATTAAATTGTAATCATAACTAATCGTATTATTGTTCACCGTCTATAGAAAATCGAGATGATGTGTAACCTAAATAATTATTTCAAAGGTTGTCTCTTTGTTTGAAGAACACTCGTCAAAGCGATTCAGCGTATACAGCGATTAGCACAGACAATTTTTTTATAGAGGAGCCACTTAGAGGTAGGTTGTAGAGCCAAGCTGAAGCTATTACTGGTTTCAGCATGAAGGTGTCGGCTCGTCCTGGGTAGTACCACCCTCTCACAGTGACGTAAAGTAACAGTGCTTCCCTTGTTGCGTTTCGTTCTGTCAGTGAGAGCGCCGGATAACCCACCTCCCCTGCCCTCCCTCCTTCCCCACTCGCTCTACCCCAAACACAGGCTGGCAACGCACTTGCGACTCCCCTGGTGTTGCAAGTGTCTATGGACGGTGGTAATCACTTAACATCACCCACATGTTCGTTTGCCTCCTATGATATAAAAAAAAAATATTTATAAGATTTTATTTTTAAATTCTCTTAATTTCAATAACAAATTATATATCTTAGTGTACGTCCAGAGTGGACGCTATAATCGAGCGTCAAGCGTGGCGTCGCGTGTGGCGCGTTCAGCATCCAAGAACGACGTTCGCGCGCCTCTCAGGACACTCACGTATTAATGCATACATTTGAAAGGAAAGCCAAACGCGACGCCACGCTCGACGCTCGATTGTAGCGTCCACTCTGGTCGTACACTTAGTATAGCGATGATGGCGCAGTGATTAGCGTTTTTGGGCACCACGTCGATCGACGTACGTTGGAATCCTTGCGAATAAGACGGAGCTTTACGTAAAAGCTTTTTCTAGAACACGCTTTGTTAACTTACCACACTTAAGTAAAAAATATGTTTTCAAGCACCTATGAGTGTGTTCCGGCAGCTGCACTTGAGAGCTAGCAGAACAGTACCTCTAGAATTAGTAAGTATAAAAAAAAATAATAAGCAAGTCCGAGAAATAATATTTTATAGCATAACAACTTAATCTTCAAAAATCGTAACAAGTTAACTAAATAAGCACCATAGAGTATATGATTAGAAATTTACGATAATATAACTACGCTCATATAGTAGTAACGTTTGTTAATTTGTAAAGAATATCTAGTGACACAGACTCTGTGTTCCAAGTCGGTCTCACCCTGCCAATATGCGAGCTTCATTAGCTGGCCTCGCAAACGACCTTTCTAACCAGGGGACACGGAAATGGACATTATTGTGTGTTTTTCCACACCAGCTGTGATGGAATGGCGCTCAATTTTGCGCAACACGAAAATCTGGAAATTAGTACATCTTGGTTTTGCTCGATGTTTATGCATTTAGCAATATTGTCAATAACCAATACTAGGTGATGCCCGTGGCTTTGTTTATACTAAATTTCATGATGATCGGTTGAGTAATTAATGCGGGAAAACTGACACACATTCATTCGCATTTATAATAAAACTAGCGGGCCAGGCAGACGTTGTCCCGCCCTGATTATAAGAAAATCCTGGACAAATTATATACCAAAACGCTCCTCGTGAATCACTTTATCCACTGGTGAAAACCGCATAAAGATCCGTTCAGTAATTTTTGAGTTTATCGCGAACAGACAGACGCGGTAGGGGACTTTGTTTTATACTATGTAATGATACGAAGCCTATGAACCATTTTTTTTTGAGTTGACATGTCGTCTCCTTATTTTTATATGATTTTCTCTATACGTTATCCTTTAGGATTATTAGGTCTACTAATCTAGTAACTAGTATTATAAATGCGAAGAATGTGAGTTCTTGAATGTGTATTCTTACTTGCCTACTTTTGTCACGGGTACAGAAAAATAACATAAGGCTACTTTTCATTCAGATGTCAGAAAAAGACGTGACTACTGTCTGCGAACATTACATCAAACCTACATTCGGATGAACTACGCCGCGAGTAAAAGCTGTTCGAGAATATTTGTAAACTCAAAACACCTCAAAAATACCGAAAATTAAAAAAGAATATAAATTATAGTCGAATTTCGACCACTGCATGATCACTAGTCCTATAAATATGAGAGTAAATCTTGTTATGTAAATAACGCATGAATTAAGTTATATTATTGAATTTAAGCATGCATACTTACTAGTACGATGACCAAATGACCTGTGTGTACAGAAAAGTGAATAAATAATTAAAAATTCAAGTCATGTTAAAAATATAAGGAATTGTAAGATTTCAAGTATGCACAAGCAAGCCTTACTAAATAACAACACTCGAGGGCTAGTTATAGTTATATGAAAGCTTTATACATATAAGTAAGAAAGAGTGAACTGCCAAGAGAGACAAATAAATCATTAGAGTATTAACCACACGATTTATCTCACGCAACGTGTGATGCACGGTCCGTTTATTTATATCCTGCTCGCTGCCGGATGCGGAAATGACGCGGCTCGGTCTCCGCCGCCGGATGTCGCGAAACTAACGCCGAATGTTCGAGACGCGATTTGTTCACGTGCCAATAAACTTATCAAAACAATGTCTTACATAGAATTTATTATATGTCATCTTTTATTCGCTACTAGGGTTCGCCTAGCGTATACGTACAACTTTTTATCTGTTGGGATGTTAAAAACAAACAATCTTACCGATATTAGCAATTATAAAAATGTTCTTATTTTAGAACAAAGAAAAAAAAAATCGGTTGACAAACGGGTACAAAAAAGTTATTGAACTGTTTGTTCATCACCTATTTATTTCTAATTTGTATCGTACTGGCCATCTATGAATCTTTATGTTTCATAATCTCGATGCTATTGCGAGTAACAAAATAAATGAGGATCGAGTATGCTGGCTCCCTTAATATATATTGTAATAAAACATTAAATAGAATAAATATTACAGCCTGAGTATTCAATTCGATTCTATTCAATCATCATTGGTACACCCTTCTTTGGAGACGTAGTGTGTCTTTTTAGCAATCAAACAATATTGTCGACTTTTTATCGACGAATGTGAATTTGACAAACTTCATGCACGTTAGTCAATTTACATTTTACTATCGAAATTCTGGTTGAAGTGAAAACTTCTTTGGCTGCGTTGAGCGATTAAAAAAATAAGTTTATTTGGTAGGGTATATCTTGTGGGTTCATCTCACTGATGACCTCGACATTCTCGTGACGTATTGTGTTCGCGTCATACATTGTATATACATCACCGACCGTTGCCGATGACATCGATATGCTTGCATTGTGCTTGCGTTAGACTAGCAACGCATAGTATAACGGCCTGTGTACAAATAGTAATATTTTGTGTTCAACTTGTGCAGCTCATAATATTTTTGATTAATTAATAAGTTCTATAAAAAAGTACAAGCTTATTGCTCCAAGTGCCAATAGATGTGAAAACTAGGTTAATGTTGTAGCGACATAATTATGTATTTTGTGGAATTGCATTATTATGTACCGGGGAGAATTCGGTCTCGGCCGGCACACTTGTAACACGCGTCTCTATATTAAAGACTAAAAAGTGATCTTTGTTTTATTATACCTACAGACATTAAATAGAGGCTGAACCTCTAAAATGTTAATATTTTAAATTTACAATTTTATGAAATTGAAATAATTCAGACTTTAATTGTTTTCAAAATTCAAAAAAGTACACAGTTATTCCATTGTTTTCAGTTTTCACTTATGTCGGCAGTCCTTATGACTGTCTCGACTTTTTTTTTATTATAATTTTAGTTTTAAATTGCCACTGTCGATGCTAATTTAAACAAGTGAAATTATGAAAGGACCTCTCGTTCCAATTCTTCAATCAGCTGACTCACATTTTTCTAAACGCAAAATCGATTAGTAAATTGCTTTACCAATAGCAAACCTTTGACAACGTTAGATGGTAATCATACATTTTTATCATTATAATAAGATTAAATTTCAATATACTTAAAACAGCGTCCGATGTAACGGAAATTACGTTCATTATCAAATTACGCTGGTCACTTTTAGTAATTTTTGTATACGTTTAGGTGTAATTTTGGGATGTTACACGATCGGGAGTGTTGTTTTGCTTCGCTGCCGATGGGACGCTGTGACGAGATCCTCATCAATAATGTATGCGGACCGCCTAAGGGACATTGCCCCTAATTATTCATCTGTTTATAGGGTTATCACAAAATATATTGTAGTTCGAGTACTAAATGTGATTAAAGAGCGAATGAATTACATTAATTGTCATTGAAGTCGAAAAATATTAAAGTTATAATGGAAACCGAGAGCTAAGGTATGTTAAACACCAAAGTTTTCACAATAAAACTATACTTGTCTGTTAGTAGCATGTTTAGACACCTCACCGTTCGACTTTGATGTCGAATCTTGCAAGAAGCCTAAGCTTGTGGTGAAAGAAAACATCACGAAGTAATAAAAAATGGTGATGTCTCATTTTGTAATAAGCACTCAACAAATTACCAGTTAGATAACTATCACTGACAACTGCACTGATACTGACAAAAAGCCAGTTCCTGTATATTACAATAATATGTGGTGGCGCCGTTGCGTTGTCGACGCCACCTAAGGGCGGGGGTTTCTTTGCTAATTTAAGTGGACTGTATATGCGGGGGTGCTATATTTGATATTCAACTATTGCGATCAGCTACGAAGAGGGAGACAAGGGTAGGAAGGAAACTTGGCGCATACCTCGCGCGCTGCAGTTTCCACGTGGCTAGCCGGCTAGGTGATTCTCGTTGCTCTCCACTGAGTTTTCTCCCACACAACACTTAATGTTTATAATGTATGTCGGCACGCAATATATGCGGAGCGATGCGTTTATTTCTCACTCGACCAGGCGAAAATTCAACTGTTTGCATGTGGCACAGATACGAAATAAAATGGACGCGGCGCGGAAACAACAATAATGATAGTAGTGGTGGCGCGTCCGACGCGCTACCGAATAAGCATGTGCCATAGGAAGGGGTAATTGAGCGGGACGGGAAAAGTGTCGCGATCTGATCACAATAATGCGGGAATTTCAAATATATATAAAACGGCGCAACCAATATGAATACAGAAGTATTTGATGTCCAATGAGATATTGTTCAAAACCGAAGCCTATGAAGAAAGAATGATAATTTTCAAACACATTAATACGATAATGGTTTTACACGTACGCACACATACACACTAGTTTTATCCCGCAATGTCACTCGCGTTTAATCCGCGCGTTTAAGGCCCGGGATACACTAAGGGACAAAATCTCCCTGAACATGGCCCGCAACGTTAATTCTACGTGACGCTGCGACGTTCCTCAGTAACTCGCAACATTTTGCGAGTCATTCACGTTACTTTACTCTGGACATGTAGCTTGCTCCCGCCTCGAGAGCGGGCGCACGTGTCGCGGGTCAGTGTCACGCTATTTGCTGCCCAGTGTAGACGTGTGTGCGACGTGCCACTCAGCATGTCTATAGTGTGGGGAAACGAAACCATAATTTTACTTCTTGACCTTTACCATAGTCATGATTTGTTGTGGTATACTTCAAACCGGGATTATCGAAATAAAATAAAGAAAAATGGCGCTTAATTTACCGGGAAAAGAAATAGAAACTAAACCGCATACATACGCTCCGTTCACAATTTGTCCGTGAAAGAAAGAAAATAAAATTAATAAACTCGCAAAAGATTCGTCAGACATTCAGATATCATTTAAATTTTACTTCTTTCTCGTTGTAGTAATAAATTCCGTATCCACCACCTTCTATTTCGCTTACGTTTCTCTTTCAATATAAGTATGTACCCAACACTAATCGCCACAAACCCCTCGGGTGACATTTCTATAAACACTAGCTAGTGTGGCCTGCAAAATGTACCGCAACATTTGGCTCGACATATTCACGTAGTTGTCGAGCAACGTGTTCCGCAAGATGTCGCTCCGTTTGTCTCCTAGTATATCCGAGGCTTAATAGTACCCCGCGCCGACGCCCTAAATCTCGCCCGCACTTACTTACTTTATACACTTTCTTATCAACAATTTATGTGGTAATAGCTTCTCTCCTAAGGTTTATAGTGTGATGTTATTTAAAATATAAACAATCTCAATAAATCTATTATAGAATGCAAAAAAAACAAGATTAACGCATTCAAATAAAGAAAAAATAAACGATATGATATTTGTAGTGACTCTAATAAAGATTGTAAGCGCTTGTAAGCGCATTTATTCGAGAATTACGGTATCCACCCTTTTCGCCGAATAATCAAATGAGCTTGTGACAACCCTACGTAGTTGTGCGATGTCAAGAGTGACCGTTCGTAAATTATTTGTTCAAATTTAGAACGGGATCGGTTAAACGTTTCGGGGCACCAATAAGTAATATGGGCATACGAAGTGACCAATATAATATGATCCCCAACAATGGCTTTCTACAACAGATTCTTCCTAGATTAACGAAGACATAAAGGGTGTACCGAGTTTGGTCGTTGCGTCGCGGTTCGCAATTACTCGGACAGTCCATTCAGTGACAAATGTTTATGAGTTTGTCACTAGTCGTAGGGGATAATAATGATTTTGCTTGTACCTGCCCGGGGGCGCCACGAGACGAGTTTCGGTAAACTAAGTTTAATGATGTTACTGAGTTGTTCTCAGTATTTTGAAATAGTGAAAACGGTGATAAAGAAATTTTAAAGAAAAAAACCTTTACCGTAAACCACCAATTCACAATAATGTTTGTATGTTTGCTTGTTTATCTATATAAATACTAGCTTTTGCTCGTTGCTTCGTTAGCGTTAATGTGGAATCGATTTATCCATCGACAACAGTTCATTTACTCTGGATGAAATTTTGTACCCCATGTCCTTTCCTGTACTCCTGAGAATGTCGATGCAAAATTTTATAATGCTCGGTTTAGGAGTTAAGGCGGGTTAGCGTAACAAATAAAATCGCATTTTTAGTATTACTTAGAATTTTATGAAATAATAAACTAGATAATGCATAATATTTTGTACCATAAATTTTGATGATACAATTCAATATTTACTTGATAACCTACCTTGTCATCGTAAACTAAAAGTATTAAAATTCAAAATTCTAAGATATGTTTTTTTTTTCTTTGTTCATTTACACAGGCGGAAGTAGTATCTGTCAAATTTAAAGCTACTATGGGACTGTAGTACCATTCCATTCTCAACTATCCAGAGTCAAGTATGATATTTTAGATAATATACGTTTCATTTTGGAACTAACTATCACCCGCGACTACTGTTGGTTTTATTATTTCATTCATTTGACTTTTTATCTTTATCATTACTGCTAAAACATCATGGAAGACCGTAATGATATGAATCCTAAAAAGTACTCTGAAAAATCCTCTATTTGCTAATAAAATTGATACGAAAATCAGTTCAGCCGTTTTAAGAGATTACAACGGACATACAACAGACACTTAAATTTTTTATATGTATGTATATGTACATCAATTTCACAAAATAATAATTAATTTATATCACATTTAGCGGCTAAAATTATTATGAACTGGTAACTCTAAAAAAATATTAACAAAATCGCGTGTTTAGCGACCATTGCACCGCGCTGTGTCTCCATAGGGAGCCGTGTTGTCCTTCTAAGTAATTACCAGACCCTTTGTCTTGCTAACTCATAAATAACAAACATATTTATTTGGGCATCGTGACAAAATATTGGTTACAAGTATAATAAATCGCGGTTAATTAATTTTCAAAAGTTTTTATTTCGTTACCCTTTTTTGTATATTACTAGCTAACACGACCACGCGTTGCTGTGGCTCAGTTGTTACATGTTGCATTAAAAGTATGATAAAGTATTTGGTATACAGGATTAATAGAACACGTACACCATAAAAAGTTGGAGTAAAAAAAAAATCCAATATTAAAACGTAGCACCATCTATAAGATATCTATAATGGTCAGTCGTACAGCTTACTGTCAATAAACTAATTTAAAACGCCATCTGTTCGAGGCGGATGAAACTTACAATTAATAACAATAATCAACATTGACAATCTGTATCGCTATCGTTATTTAATAAAACCTCTTTTGTATATATCGGTTGTTGACGTTCAGATCTCGTTAATAAGCAGTATCGAGACGCCAACTTTTTGTTAGTCATGCACGTGAACGTCAACAAAAAAAACAAAAAAAGAAAAAGGTGACATCGTGTTTCATCTGTTTTATCGTTGAAGAATCGAGTCGGTCTGGTTGAGATTCATCAGCTAAAGAATCAAATCAAGAATCATTATCCAAGATTCGTGGAAGCTCAGCGGCCAGCTGCAACAGAGAGGAGATCACGAGGTACGTGCATTGTATCTTTACTGTTGTTAGCTGGATCTGAACGAAAACTCTAAAGGTTCTCGAAGACCCTTCGGGGTCCCCCAGTGTAGCAGAAAGCCACCATAAGGCGTTTCGGCGGTGCGCATGCTACACAATTATTTAATTGTAATTGAAAAATATCGAGACCAGTAATCGAAACATAAATTATCCTATCTCAAGTTGGACAAAATTATACATAACTGCCAACTTTAATGAAAATCGATTGAGTAGTTTCAGAGTTCATCGAGAATAAACATCATGACACTGCTGGATATGTACATATTTATGTTAAATGTTAAACGAAGACGTTTTTCCTTTCGAGCTGCCTAATCCTGTTGGCCTTTACAGCTTCACCGGACTTGTTAGGCAAGCGTTAAAGGCAGTCAGTTATGACAACAAGCTCAAGAACGCCTAAGTAGCTGAAACTTGGGCAGCTGCCTGGATTGCAACATCGGGACTGTTAATCTGACTTGGAATAAAGTTAAATGATAATGTTAGATACACTAAATCTAGAGAGGGACTGACTTTTAAGTGTAGCTACCGGAAATACCTACAGGTGCTTGGAGACAAGTTTTCAACTCGAGGGTGGAGGTTATCCAGGCCAGCTTAGGAAAAGCTCTACCAACAGGCTAGGGCTTCATCGTGATATTTTCCTTAATCGAAAGCACCGGCTCGTTAGTAAGGATTTGAACCTATATCGATCGACGCGTTGTCCAAACACGTTAACAACTAAGCAGCCGTCGCTTGCGGTTCCTAAAACTCATATAGTACATATATAAATGTTAAACACGCATTCAAACAATTATTAATCATTACTTAGCATTTTGTACTAATCCAGAATCAAACCCACAGCTTGAAACATCAGGGGCACTGTACAAAGCTGGTTGTTATATAAAATATCTAGAGCAAAGTACATACATACCCAATAGCAACTACGTTTACGCAACAGAACAAAAGCACATAAGTCCAGTTAACGTCTTAAGGTAGCCTCAACGTTAAATTAGGCCATCCATCAGGCCAAAGGGCGCTAAGGGTCAAATAAATTAGTTGGGGACAGTCGGGATAATAAACGGAATGGCAGTGCGAAATAACTTGTTAGGAGTTGCCCCGTCTCCCCTATTGACTAATTATAGCAGTTTGTTTCGTGATCAACAACCCGGTCGGAATTAGGTGCGAACTTGTTGTTTTTGGAATGGCTTTACATCGCTCAAACTGGTTATACCTACCTATATTTGTAATACATATAATAAGAATGTAAATCTAACGTGTCTGTACTTTTTAGTTTTTTGTGAAAAAAATTGTTGCAGGTGTCTAGGAATATGTAATAAAATACATTTCAATCATCATAGAAATGTCTGTCTGTTTGTCTTAACATGCATCACTGCTAAACTACTGCATTCAAGATAAAATCTCACCAAGAAATCCATAAAGCATATCTTCGAGTACCATTTAGTCTTGGTTTCATTAACATGAGTTCACGCTATCAAAAGTTATTATAATTTTAATGACAACGCAACTTAAGTATGAGAGAAAAGTAGATAAGTAAATGAACTTAATACGTTCAGGTGATTTTATTAGTTACTGTATTTTTACATTAGGTTCCACGCGGACGGAGTCGCGGGCACAACTAGTAATTTATATATATCGCACGTCAAATATATGGGTAGAGTTTTCGGCGGGATCCTAGTCTGGCATATAGTGGATTTTATATTTCTTCATAATCTTCTGCTAGTTGACTCTATCTATTTTTAGTGCTTTACGTAATATAGTTCGGTTATTGTACACAGGTGAAGTAATACCACGGAGCAAGAATTCTGAGATAACAAGGAACCCAACGACTTCTTAGAACATTGAAATTTTTACACAAAAAACTTGTGACATCATTACCTATTTGAGAACGGTTGTAATAATCTAAAAGATTGGTAGCCAAAAATAAATCTAAAAAAAAGAAAATATATATCCCAAGTTAACGCAAAAATGTATTTATTTAATTCAGTCTTAAGATTGAAGTCTTCAACTTTGTTCTGGACACTGATAGATCTTATCCCCTTGACTCGCTTTAACAATTTTTATATTAGTAGATACTAGCGGGCCCGGCAGACGCTGTCCCGCCCTGACTATCAAAAAATCCTTGACAGATTATATACCAAAACCTTCCTCACGAATCACTTTATCCACTGGTGAAAATCGCATGAAAATCCGTTCAGTAGTTTATGAGTTTATCGCGAACAGACAGACAGACAGACGCGGTAGGGGACTTTGTTTTATACTATGTAATGATTGTGTTTTTATATAAATATATAGTTTCGATTTCAATAGATTATTTTAATTTCTAATGTTATAAACCTTTTTTCATAGAAGTAATATTAACTAGTTGTGCTCCAAGGCTTCACTCGTGTTTAATATTTTCCACTCTCTTCCGATGCTCCGCGCTGAGACATATATCCTGTCTGTACTATTTCGCGCGTACTTTACACCTTAATTTTGTATAGTAATTGCTGTGGTCCTAAGGATCGTAGTTTGATGATAGATTCTTCATAACTATTCTCTGTAAATATAAATAACTATTAGAAATTTCGAAATGTGACAGATAACTTCAGAGTCTAGCGCGACTAAATGAACAAAAGCTACCTTATGAATTTAGTTTATGAGTTTATCGCGAACACACAGACAGGCAGACGCGGTGGGGGACTTTGTTTTATACTATGTAATGATATATGAAAGTACAATTTCTTTGAGGTTCAATATTATAAAAACCACTAAATGTATCGGCATAAGACAATGACTATTCTATAGGGAATTTTTCATAGATAATTCTAGGCCACTTATTTTTTTAAATTCAACTGAACATTTTCCTTTTTTTTAATGCAAAGCGAAGTAGCCAGGTGTCATTCAGTTAGTTCTATACTATTGTTGAAAACCATTGAAAAACACAAACAACAGAAGACAATATATGTATACATTAAAATCACAGAGTGTTGTTTTAAATGGCACACTTTATTGTATTCTTTGTTATAATTCTCAGTTACAGTTATACCCTATCCATCTGTATTTAAAACATTGCTTCTCTTATATGTTTTTACTCAGATGATATATAACAAGGGAGACTGGAAAAGAAAAATATATTGTGCCGACCCTACTAAGATGGGACGCTGTTATATGTTTTAGTCCTTTTATTCTCAAGGTAATTTTATATGTAGTATAAATATATGTGTCTTCAAACTTTCAAGAAATGAGCCTACTCCTTTCTCATCGTTCGACAACGGTTTTGTGTGCCCCTCGTGTCGGAGGTGTACATGGACCATGGTGATTACTTACCATCAAGGGATCCGCTTGTTCATTTGCCTCCAACCATATAAAAATGTACTATAAACGTATATAAAAAATGTACCATTGTAACTAATACTAACTAAAATATATTGTATTTACTTCTCTAGAAGATGGTGTCTTCGATTGTTATGTTGTCTTTATGTGCCTACTTTAAAATAACAAAATTACATATAACTTTATTACCCTCATAAATTGACTCTCACATGGCTAATTTGACACTAGCAGTATTTGTACTTACAAGATGAGAAAAAACAGGGTCTGTTTTAAAAAGACACGATAGAAGTGAAACTTTTGTATTACAGGAAACCTTTTAATTGAAAAAATACAACAAAAAGCCGACGTCACGCGGTGTTCCCAGGCGGTCATCCATCCAAATACTGACCGCGCCCGACGTTGCTTAACGTCGGTGATCGGACGAAAACCGATGTTATCAAAACTCTACCAGAGTGTTTACTCTCGCCACTTTTCTTCACACAAAGCCAATCTGAATTTCAAAGCCCCAGAAAAACTTTCACTTCAAAATAATAATCATAATAACAGTCCTTAAAATTTCACCAAATGTTGATTTGTTGCCGCTCTAAAGACCTCAAATTTAGATGTGGTATAAACCTGCGAATGATAAAATATACTACACGGTGTGTTTCATACATAAGCTTCATAGGTACCTATTATAAAACGAATCCATAAAACGTTACTGCACTAAAGGTGTTAACGTACCTAAGTATGATTAAACTCGACGTGAAGATCAAGAAATTGCTTCCTAAATGCCCATATTTGCTATCTCTTGTATATTTTATCCACAGAGAAGCACTGATGGGTAACAGCGCACGCGCATCTATCAAGCTAATCTATTTGTGCCGGCGCGCATAAATCGATGCGCGGGCGCCGCGTAAAGCACTCGCGCGGTGTCCTACAGCGATGCCCACTCAGAGTCCGATAGCGCGACAACACGCTTATCGCAGAGGTGACAACGCCGCCGCGCCTGTCGAACCTTTCCTGTAAATTTGCGAAAATCTATACAAATATTATAAAGTTGGAGGGTTTGTTTGTTTGTTTAGTTGAATGCGTTAAACTCCGGAACTGCTGATCTGATTTGAAAAATTATTTCAGTGTTAGATAGCTCATTTGTCGAGGAAGGCTGTAGGCTGTATATAACACTAAGACAAATATGAGCGGAGTAACAATAAAGCATGTTTCAAAATCTGTTTTTTTTTTCCTTTTGAGAGCTTCCACTGGGTGTCACCGTTAGGCCAGATAACTATTCCACGCGGACGAAGTCGCAGGCAGAAGCTAGTATAAACTATACGTGCGCTAGTTTCTTACCTATCTGTACGGTTACGTGCATTACATGTCACCCTACTTATTATGTGCGCATCAGCACAGATAAATTAAAATTATATTTATTAAATACTTGAGTTGTTAGTCGCGTTCAAACACTCAATTTGGTTGCAAAACAACACCACTGTAACAGATTTAATAAAATAATTGTGATATAACAAACAACTTTATTCCCACGAACGGGCACCCCAAGAATATATGTAAGGCAAGAACTTGCTCCTCACCTCTACAATATCCCTTTCAAATAACATAGAATTAAATTTGGATTCGCTTGTTCCTAATTACTACCTATTTTTTTACTTTGAGGTATTGTCAATTAACGCAAGAATCGCATAGTATATCTCCTATATAGGCACAAAACAATACAGTTAGTACCCGTTCCTCCTGTATTTATCAACCGACTTTCTTTATTTTTATTTGTTTTATTTTATTTGACGAGTTTTAGAGTTATTAAATTAATAAAAAATATTAAATTAAATTGGGAACAGTTTGTTTTATTTTCAACTTTTATTTTTAAATATCTATTCGTTATACATCACGATCTTTACGTCTACTAATCTACAGTATTTGTACATTCTATGGAAAAATAAAATAATTAAAAAGATAAGTGAAACTTTCATAAAGAAAGGGACAAGAGCGTATGTCTCACTGTTCTGCAATAACCGAAGGGAAACGAGACACTGCTCCCACTCTACCCGACACAGTGTTTACCCACACCACTTTTCGTCGCACAAAAAGGTTACCGATCAAAGACCTCCAATAAGAAGGTTCACTTATGGAAATTAAAAAAATAATTAATTTATAGTTGTATTTCGACCACTAGACGCCTGCTAGAATATATTAACCCCTGGACTGTCCAAAACCATAAAGGTCTAACCTTCATACAAACGAATGTAGACCTCGTGAGACAAAGGTCAACAGCAACATAAGCTTAAAATAAAAATCTGATTTATTACAAAACTTTGAAACATAACAAACTGTGTATTGTATAATCATAATTTTTATGTAAAATGTATTTTTAATTTTTTTTTTCATTTGTACGAATTTCTTTTTTTTACTAAACCTTGAAATTTACAAATTACAATGTCGTGAAATTAAAAAAAAGATCCGTCATTGTGTAATCTGATTTTTAAAAAATCAGCCAAGCGGTTGAGCACTTAATAATACATTAGTTTCGTCCCGCGACTTCGTCCGCGTGAAATAGTTACTTAGGGCTAACGCTAACTTTAACTCGCCACTTCGATTACGTAAAAGGTGAAAATATTTTTAAATAATACGTAGGTTAACCCCGATTTTGAAACATTCTTCATTGATTCTCCGCTCCCATTGGTCCTAGCGTGATGATATATATTCTATAATCTTCCTCGATAAATGAGCTATCTAACACTGATAGAATTTTTCAAATGAGTCTAGTAGATCCTGAGATTAGCGCGTTCAAACAAACTCTTCGGCTTTATAATATTAGTATAGAAGTGTAGATTAGGCGCACCCGAAGTCGGAGCGAGTCACTAGTGTAAATATAAATCGATATTGTCACAAAACTGTTCGAATACAAAACGACACCAGCCTGTTATCCTGCACTGCGGAGGTGACAAAGTACCTCACATTTCCCGGCGAGGGGTATCGTTATCGAATTACGATTTACAACCTCTGAAATATACATCGAAGGTTATGTCGCGTCCGAGATATATGTTTTTTTTTCACGTCGAAACATTCATCTGCGATATATCGCACGGCAGTCGTGTTTTGTTAAAAAAATCGGATATTTTCTCATGATAAAATCTCACTTTATAAACATTACACAGAAGTTTATCGATGTGTTTATACTCTTTTATTTAATACTTTATAGTTTTTTTAGCGTTTGACAACAATATCTCATTCGATAGATATTAAATGGTGATGTAGTCTAAAATAGTAAACACACTAAAAACCTAGAGAGGATGGCTCTCAAGTGCAGCTGACGGTGCACCAACAGGTGCTTGACGACGGAATATCAATTTGAGAGTGGTGGCTAGCCAGGCAGATTTAGAAAAAGCCTTACCACCAAGCTATGACTTCACCACGATGTTTTCCTTCATCGTAAGCTACAACTTAGTTGCAAGGATTCGAACCTACGTCCAACGCTATTCCGAACACGCTAACAACTATACCATCATATCTTCTATAACATTTAACCACAATCTTACCTAATATGAAATGACAATGTAGATTAAGAAGGTTATCTGTTAACCTAGCGGAGGAATGGTACTCAAATGCGGCTCTCGGAGATTCGTCTCGCGCGCCCCCGAAGGGGGTGCGCGGGGAGACCGCATCAGGGTAACCCCTCTGGCGGTGGCATCACTCTCCCCCCGCCCTTAGCGGGGGTGTCTTGTTTTTGGGGGAGAGGCGCCTCTTTAAAGGCGCTTCCCCGGGGTGTGCGCGACTGATCGTCGTCGTTATTCAGGGTTGTGTGAGACTGATCGTCGTTTCTAGAGTGGCCGTCTTTTGCTGGAAGGGTGTAGGGCAGACCGGCTTGCTTGCAACAGAGCGTACATCTTTTCTCCAAACTTCGCGTTGATGGCGCTGGCATCTTTAGAGGAGGCAGTCTCGAGGGTGTGCTCGTGGGCCTCCATGAGATCCCTTATCTTGCGGGCAGTCTGTTCTGAGGTGTCTTCGTTTGCTTGTGGGCGTCTGTTTCTGTTTCCGTTTCTGTTTCTCTTTCTGGCATTCTTGGGACCTCTAGGGGGGGGGTTGTTGGCGGGGGCCATTAGGCTCGCCGACGCCGTCTCCTCCACCGCCGGCCGGACAATCGCGGTCCGTCCGCGGCCGGTCTGGGCCGCGGTGCCGGCTCGACGGTTCCTTAACTCGCGTTTGAAAACGGGGCATCTCAGTCGGCTATTTGCCGTATGCGTGCCCCCGCAGTTGGCGCAGGTCGGCGGCTCTTCCTTGGGGCGTTCACATAGGCGGGCGGGGTGTGGCCCCCCGCACCGCACACAGGCAATCTCACGGTGGCATTGTAGGGAGAACAGAACTGTTGGCAGCGGAAGCACTGCGCCAGCCGACGCTCCCCCCTCCAGGCTTCTATTTTCACTTCAGGTATGCCCATTAGTGCGTGGGTTTCGTATATTGCGGGAATGAGCCCGGGCGTCCTCTTCAGAGCGGCGTAGTATATGCACCCTGTTCTACCGCGCCGTCCGTTAATTTCCTTGGTGTATTCGGCCGTGAAGCCTTCTCTGGACAGGGCGTCGCTTAACTCATGCGGCTTCAGTCCGCACGGCAGGCCGCGAATCGCGACCTTCAGGCATTGTTGCGAGAGGGGCGAGTATGTATGCCAACACGCCCCCTCTAGTTTCTCGAGGTAGTCCATCGTGACTCGGTACTCTTCCGCGTCCACGGGGATGATGCGCACCCCATTACCGTAGGCGCGTGCGTTTGGACCGCGCCCCAACTTGGCCGCCAACTGTGGGAGTAGTGAAGTCCAGTCTTGGACTCTCTCGACCACAATCGGCGGGTAGCGGGTCGGGTGAGGCAGGTGTCTCGGTTTGGCCGCCCGTGCCGGCGGCGGCAGCACTGTCGCTTTGGCCAATCGCGTGGCTCGGCGTCAAATTAGGGTTCCGCGGGCGCGTTACCGGTGTCGATTGCGGATCGCGCGCAGGTGGCGCTGCGATCGACGCATACGAGGGCTGCTCGCGGGCAGCCCTTCGCGACGGGGGCCGAGCAGGCGCGGGGGTGGGTGCGGCCACTCGGGCAGCTGGGGTTGCAATGTTTTCGCGTTGCGGCGGCGGAGGCTGTAACGCGGACTTCATGGTTATGCAGGCTTTCTTCGGCTGCGCTGGAGATCTGGTGTCGTGGGCGGCTGCGTTGACTGGGGTGTCTTCTCGCGGATCCCGTCCCTGCGTCGGGATCACTACGCTTCCGGCGCAGCGCTCGACCGAGCGGGTTAGAGAGGTTGATCGCGGGTGGCGCGAGTGAGCCGCGGGCGGCGCGTTGGAGCGCCGCCGCGTCGCACGCGGACGGCATATGGCCCTCAGTAGCGGCCTCTTGGATGCGCAAGTACAGCGCCATCCAGCGGCACAGCCCCTCCGACAGAGCCCCAGCTGTGATCAGCTGGGCGAGAGTGAGAATATCACTCTCGTACGCTGCTGGCGGGGGGGACGGACCGCTGGGCAGCCTCTGTCGCGCTCCCGAGGTAGACGGTCGAGGGGCAGGCACGGAGGTGCGGAGTCCAGTAGGCGTAGCAGGTGTCTTCGTTGTTTGAGAGGCAGCGGAGTCAGTGTGCAAAGCTGAGGTTGTCGGTTGGCATTCTGTTTGGCCCTGAAAAGGGCCTTTGTTATCGCGTCTACTCGGCGACGGCGTCACCGGGGTCGGCGGGGTGGCACGGGAAGAACGTATCGTCGCGCAGGTCGGAGTAAGCGGCACTCTCGGACGACCTCGTACGCGTGTGACGACGGAGCCGTCTACCAAAATGCGGCTGTCAAGATAGACCTTTTTTATAGCTTTTACCACAATCCCAACTGACGATGACTGACATGACAATGTGGTCTAAAATAGTAAACCGGCAGGCTCTCAAGTACAGCTGACGGTAAATATCAACAGGTGCTTGGCGACAGATTTGCAACTTACGGCGTGAGTGAATCTACGTTCGGCGAGGCGTACAACGGGGTGTGCAGCGTCCAAGAGCGACGCTCGCGCGCCACTCCGGACAACTACAAGACGTGTTAATAATTCATCTGTTTAAAACGAACGCCGCACGCCTCGCCACACTCACGCTCCACTCTGGCCCTACGCTAAGTGTTGTAGCCTGCCAGGTAAACATTCTTTATATAATTAATACATTATACCAATTATTTACGTGTACTTAAGTTTCTAAAGTTATTCATTAATTGTCTTACTTGTCTATCACATGAATATTCATCGCTCGGGAATAGGATATTGGATCTGTTCTGGATGAAATGTTGCCTTTCCTATACTCCTGACAGCAAGTATGCAAATTTTGGTATTGTTCGGGTGAGAATTTTAGGCGAGAAAGCGTAACAACAAAGCTACTTTCGTATTTATAATTTTCCTTAGAATTACAATGTTCTTTACTTATCTCGGGTGATACTCGAAACAGATGAATCCTCTTTAAGAGGATTTTTCCTGGCAGATAGAGGACTTTTCAGAATGTTATATATGTCACGTCTTATTACCCTTTTACATGGAGATATTAACAAAATTACAATTAAGAGTAAGATACAAATCAGTCCAGTATTAATCCTGATAAAATATACCTCATAAAACTATAAAACTAATTTCACTAGAATGATATAGGTATATTACAGATTAACTGACTCCCGACCACTATGATGGGCATTAAAAAAATCGCAAAGGGTCAATCGAATGTAAAAAATAAGTACCCTACAAATATCTACGAAATATTCCGCATCAAACAGTCATAGCCTTATACCAATAGGAACTGTATTTTCACTATACATATAGAGGTAGAAAAAGACAGGTATATATAAGATAGATTAGCCACTGAGAGTAAGAAATCGTATTCCAATAAAATAAACGAATACAGACAAAATAGTTGTAGCTGAACCGTAAAACCCGGGTCAATCATAACCGTGTTTTACCGGAACCGTGCTGCATCGTTATCCTGAATGTTTCAAGCTTTCCGTGATATACAGGTGATTCCCTGATACCATGATCCTCTATCACTGATATGTCCCAGGTATAGAGCAGGGATGTACTGTAGAGTAAATATTATAAATGATTAAATCTGTAGGAATAATATAGAGAATGTAATGATCACCAGTTAATGTATACACCGATAGATGTCACTAGTTGACACGTTGACAATTGGCATTGAATTAGTGATTAAATTAGTAATGAGAAAAAAGACACAAAGTTTATGAGCGTAGGAGGAGAGGTGTAAAATGAATTTAATATTTTATGAACTGTGAATCCTGAAAAAAAAACCGAAAATGCAGTCCTCGGCAAAAATCTAAAGTTGGCTAGTTTTCTGTTCCATAAAAATGACAATATAGCAAGAAAGCCATAATCGTAAAGAACTTCGTTTTTAACCGGAACGGTAGTGCCGCTCAAGCAGAAACTATAAATAGTCTACCAACGCTAGAGCCTACAGAAAAATTGTAAAGCTAAAAGATCCCATCAGACTTCGCAACTTTATAATAATAGTCATAAATACAATGGTACAACAAAATAATCCCAAGAAGGGTTGATGTCAGGCAAGCAAAATCATAAAAATTAAGCCAAATCAAATACCACAATATGAAAAACATGTTGTACCGAGCCTACTTATGTGGCATAAGGGTAACAAGAAAAAGAAGAAGATTTTGTGAACTGTGATAATAACAAATTAAATCTAAAATATTCGCAGTTTTGGCAATAGATATATTAGTGGATCGTATTTGACAGGGGGTGAGCTATATTAATTAATAAGGGAGAACTGACTCTCAAGTGGAACTGCCAGTACGTACCTACAGATGCTTGCCAACAGATTTAACTACACCGTAGTAGCTAGCTAATTATAACAATATATCACGATGGTTTGCTTCACAGTTCTAACCTACAACAATCGACATGATATCTAAAGACGTTAGCATTAAACTACCATCAATTCAATTGGTAATGTTTGTTTTACAATCTTATTATTCCTTCAAGTGAGCCAATATAACCAATAATAATTAGGTAGTAAGTATATTCAGCTAAAATACCCTATGATGAACTAGGTATTCCTAAATATAGCAACAACGCCTATTCTTGCGCTGCTCGTAGATTTACTAAGTCATCAGTTCACCTTGAGTCTACCTTCGTAATGTATGTTCCAGTGTATGGGCAAATCTTTATTACATGAACGAAAATTAACAAGATAAAACTAAATCTTTCAAGTTGTTTGATTACTGTGATTCAGACAAAGATAAATTTTATTTGATTCATTTTATTTATTACATGTACCATTTTTATATAAAGAAAACCATTCCTAAATTCGTCCCATGCTCCAGCCATCAATACTAACGGTCGCGCCCCGAGAGAGTCGTACACCTACGAAAAATCATTCCGACGCTAAAATATCAATAAAACACAAATGCCCCCCACGACCGGCACCCGCCTGGGACTCGTTCCCAACGCTACAGAATTACAAATGTTCCTCAAATGCGGTCCTGGCCTTTTGATGGGACACTTTATTTTTTCATAATGGCCGCTACGACCGCATTCTGGCCGTTATGCTCCATTATTAGATTTATATTTAGTCGTGTCACTTTATTGTTGGATACGTTTTGGTGAATTCGACAATTTACTTAGATCGTGTGAAAAATTCATTATATGACGTCACTTTTTTAGAGAGTTGAAATGCTATAGACATGACAATTTTAAAATTCACTTTCGTGACAAATGTGTATATTGCCCTCGCTCCGAAGGCTGTGATAATCCTTCTTAGTTTGAATGCAACACAAAGCTTGATATTTAGCGAGGAAAACATCTTTATAAGATAAAAAAAAACCTTATCTTCAATCGGAATCATAATATTTCATTGGAAATAGCACCACAAACTTTCGCAAATGAACACCGTTTTGACAAATCGATATAGCATTACAAAAGTTCACGACGAACTCAATATCGGAGTAAATCAAGCGAGGCACAAAGCAGTCGAGAGTATCTCCCCTATCTTAAACACGGAGTCCACCCGATGGTATTTATTGGTAGTAATTAAAAAGAAAACAGACAAAAGGCCCGCAGCTGACCGGAACGTGCTCCGAACACTAAGATCTAGTGATTGCTTTTTCGTTCTAATATCGATAAAAATAAACGACATCAAAGTATATTTTGATCAAAGGTAATAAATAGCGTATGTAAAATTTGCATATACTTAGAAAGGCATTTTCTTTTTGTATTGAACTTCAGTGTTAGTTTTTAATAAGAAACTCAAATAAGCTAGTAAGTAAATTCGGTTACACTAAGGGTATTACCATCTTGATATAATACACAAAATTAATAACATAATAAGTTATGAGGGTCGACTGTCCATTGTCACACCTTAAAACTAGCAAAATGGCTACAACCGTAAGGCTTGAAACTTCACTGTGCATACGCTAGGGTTATGGAACGGGAAATCCAGCACAATTTTGCCCCTGAGCTATGAAACACACTCATCAAGCTCGGCGACACAACAGTAATGACGGTGGTGTTTACCATGGTAACTATCAGGTTGATCGTCTGCCTGTTTGTTGCCTTTTGGAATTAAAAAATACTTCTTCGTTTACCATTAATACGTTTAGTGTAAACTTTTTTTTACAGAAAAATAAATAAAGATTGACAATAAAATGTATATACGTAGGCATCTCTCACTATATTCGTGTTAAATAATGTTGTAATGAAAGACAGTAACAGTACGATAAGGTTAGCTGTCAAATGTAGCAGCTGAAATCAGTTGGCACTTGATGATAGATTTCTAATTTAGATGTAGTAACTTCATTGCTTTGGTTTCATCGAATGATTTCCTTACAGCTAATAACTTAGGCTCAAAATAGCATTACCCTTGTAGGTTTATCGAATATATTAGAGATTTTTTTTAATACTCGTACAGATAAAAACATCAGATAGACTTACTATAACGTTGTACTACCATCATACTTACACATTATAACTCCATTGTCGCAGTCCACTCGAATATCTCTTCGTATTAGGTCCGATGTCTAGAACAAAACTCAACTCGTCCGCACCGTGGCTTATATACCTTTTAATAAGAGACTGGAAAACAATAACACTGACGTCATTATTCAAACGATTCTACAACGTTGGACACAGGTTATTTTTACAATCCCATTGTTTTTTTATTTCCATGATCCCAATTATTATTTGTTTATTAGTAACGTATTTATATACAGGTTTTAAGAATATGATTCGAACCTATGTCGATGAATACAATTTAAAAACGCTTTTTAATAATTTTACAGATTTGGAATTTGTAATTATTATTATTTTATCGACATATATATTATAAGTACAACACTAATAAAACATCACAAGGCGGTCGTACAAAGACGACTTTTATCAGTCTCCGGTCGCGACCGATACGAATACTCCTAGATTCCGAACCCTAATTTATTGCCACCTTACTTCTTTTTACGCCGTCAAATTTATTTCTTAAACTTGAGAGCGATAGAATTCAAATTTGCGTAACTCATGTCCTTTCTGAACGTTTTACTCAAATAAATAGGTTCTGACTTAGGGAAGCAGATCTAGTCTATATAGTGTTTTATATGTATATATGGAATTTATAGGTTTAAGTTCGATGATTTAATATAATTTTGTATTTGTTCACATACAACAGCTTATTCTCCATACCACAATTACATAGACTTAACATATATCACGTATACGTAAACTTTATTAATTCAGGCAGACTAAATGCTTTTGACATGATGCGATCTAAATCCAGTTCTCTTTCGAGTACCTATATCTAACACTAATAAAAACCAATAGCAACTAAAGAACGACAAACGGAAACCAAAACCAACAAAAGACACTGACGATAAGGAAACAAAAAGACATCGAACTCCTCCAAGCCGACTGGTCCTTGTGGGGGAAAGAAACTACAATCCTCCAACATTAAAAAGGTTGGAGGAGGCCTTTGCCGATTGGCAAACAGATCTGAAGATGATATCGAAGAAACAAATATTAGTTTAAATATTTTAGTTAGCATAAGAGTTAAGCATTAGTTTTAAGATTCATGTTTAAACTCACTGTAATAAAGGAGATCTGAATAAAAGGCTATTTATTTATTATACGTAAACATTATGCGCTTTTCTATCAATCGCCCGAGAGAGACAACCATACGTCTCTTTGACTCACAGTTTACGTTAGGTTCCTCGTAATATTTTAGCAAATTATATATAACTAAATCAAACATCGTCAGAAGCAAGTTGTTTTATAAATTTATTTCATACTAAATAACGGCAAATTTCTCGACATTAACTGATTTTAGACGCAATCCGAATCAAAAACTTTAATCGCTTATCTCGCGTAATTTTAACATACGAACATTTTACACATTTTAAGATATGAACATATATATTTTAACACTAGCCGACCCGTGCCCACTTCGTTGGGCGGTAATAGGCATTATCAAACTACAACTTTTCTCTAGAACTCAATCATATATATCTCATAATTAAGGCAGCGTTCGTAAGAAACGTTTTCGTTCGACCATTTTTCTTCGACTCTCCAGATATTACCCCCTACAACCTCACAAACTTTACCTCTTTATAATATTAAATAGATTATAGATAATATAATTAGTTAATAGCTTCTGCCCGCGACTTCGCACGCGTGGAGTAGTTATTTTGGGCTAAGACGCAGCGGAAGCTCTCAAAAGGAAAAAATACCCCGATTTTAAAACATTTTTCATTGTAGCTCCGCTCCTATTGCCCGTAACGTGACGATATATAGCCTATGACACTCACAAATAACGTGGCTTTCTATTGGTAAAAGAATTTTCGAAAAGAAAAATCGGTTTAGCAGTTCCTGGAGATTACCCCCTACAACGTCACAAACTCACAAACTTTACCTCTTTATAATAATAGTATATAGATTATAGCCCCTGCCTGCGACTTCGTCCGCGTAGTAATAGTTCTCTGGGCTAACGCTGACACACAGCAGAAGCTCTAAAAAAAACATCTCGATTTTGAAACATTTTTCATATGTGCTCCGCCCCTACTGGCCTTAGCGTGATGATATATAGTGATATGTATGCGAACGAAGGATAAGTAACAACACGTAGCTAGTAGCGCATTGAGTATATTTGGCAAGCGTTATTACTTAAATAGGGTGGATACAACCACCCACATATTATTAACATAATATACAACATTTCTCCCCCTAGCTTGACATTACAAATATACATTATTATCTAGTAAAAATGTTTATAATCTATCCTAGGTACAGGTCGCAATGATCTTGCAGCAACAGTTTGCCTTTCAGGCTGTGGTGGTTGTTGTGGGGATGACTCCTCAACGACCTCTGTTGCCTCATAGAATGTATCATTTTCTTCTATTGAATTTCCAGACATTGCTTCCGTATGCACTTCCCTTCCTTCATTTCTCTCCCCTCTCGTGTCAAAGGCATTTTTATCCACTGAAGGTACTGGGTTCTGTGGTGAAGAAGTTCCTTGTCGACTCACATCTTCAAGTTCAATAGAGCAATCACCTGACTCATTGAATTTGCTTGCTGTACCTTGGAACGGTATTAATTGATTTTTATGTTTTTTTAATTTACAAGAAGTGATACAATCTTTAACAATGTACGTAACTTTACCAATTCTTTTCATGATTATACCTTTGTTCCAGGATCCTTGATTATTTATATTAATTTTTTTATATAAAACATAGTCTCCTTTTTCAAAATATGATGTCATTTTTGTCTTAAACGTTTTAGACTGCATACACTGTTTATTTTCGACGTTTCGAGCGAGAGTGACGGAGGCCGGAAAACGTTGTTTAGGTTTAATTAAATCTAATCGTGATCGCAGCTTATGTCAAAAACCATTTGGGCGGGTGAACAACCCGTTGAAGAATGAATCGAATTTCGATAATCAAATAAATATTTAAATAAATTGTTATTTAACCCCTTATTATTGTAGTTATTTAACATACATGACTTAATTCCTTTCTTTACCACCTTCACATAGCTCTCTGCCTGCCCGTTACTTGCCGGATGGTAGGCCGGTGACGTCACATGCGATATACCGTTCGATAAACAAAACATTTTGAATTCCAAAGAAGTAAACTGAGTCCCATTATCACTGACTATCGTGTGTGGCAAGCCAAATCTCGACATATATTCATATAATTTGTTAATGACCGATAATGACGACGTACTTGTCCCCATATCATACGCTTCCGTATGCACTTCCCTTCCTTGGAGTGCGCTTAGCAGTATTGCCCGTCTCTTGACTCCCTGCGGGTCCTTCACCTGGTCGATGTCGTTCGCAATGTACCATTGTGAAATCCGTTGTTTATAGTTTTGCCATGTATGGACATTGTGGTCAAAACTAGATAAAATCCCAAAGTGAGACATTTTTTTTTTATATCGCGTTGAGGGTACTCTTCACCACTGATATGTATGCGAACGAAGGATAAGTAACAACACGTAGCTAGTAGCGCACTGAGTATATTTAGCAAGCGTTATTACTTAAATAGGGTGGATACAACCACCCACATATTATTAACATAATATACAACATATAGCCTATAACCATTCTCGATGAATGAGCTATATAACACTGAAAGAATTATTCAAATCGGACCAGTAGTTCCTGAGATTACCCCTTACAACGCCACACCGTCACAAACTCACAAACTCACAACGTCACAAACTTTACCTCTTTATAATATTAATATAGATATAATAGCTTTGATAACGGATTTGAACCTCACATCATTTCTATTCTCATTCTCAGACTTTAATAATGGTTTATACTTAAGGTATACGAAATTTCATTCGGCAAATTATTTCTTTTCAATTTCAGATGTTTCATAAATTCATAGAAGAGTTTTATACTTTGTATTATTTAATTATTATGTAGTAAGTTATGTATATGTATGTAATCGTGGTGGTCTAGTAGTCTGACCGGTGGATTGTCAATCTGATGTCCACAGGTACGAACCCTGGTATGTACCGACAATTTTTTTGGAATTCGCGTACATTTAATAATTTCAATTAGTAACTGAAACTGAAAAATAGTTTTGTAATACCACAATCCGTGGAGAAAACACAGAACTGTGGATTCCTCGTAGTTTGAAATCGGCAATGCGTCGTGGGCTGGCGTGATGATTGATCCATACTTTCCTTCAGGAAGAGGCCTTTCCTTCGACAAACTATAGCCATGTGGGTTTCTCACAGGCTGATGATGATAAAGTTATGTAGGTCGAAATACTGACAGAAGCCATGGCACCGTCACATGCGTTCCAACAACAAGATATATCTAAGTAAGGAAAAATAAATTTATATTATTTTATTTCTTCATATTATGTTATTGACCGAGCTCCGTCTAGCGTGCATTGTATTTTTTTTATTTTATATGACAATATTACAATACAGTGTAGTAAGAAATAAACATTTTATGATCTGCCGAGTATCGTTTTTAATATTAACGAAACCAGCTGGTGAAAGTACCTATTTCATTTTGAAAATGAGCGAGGTGCCACCACTTGTGTCATAGACAAGTTAAATACGAGTATACTAAATCGTTACACGAGGTCAAACCCGTTTATTAAAACTTTCGTTGAAGGAGAGCATCGTGATAAAAACAACTTGATGGTGCGGCATTTTAATGCTCTACCGACTAGTCTTCTACTACCGGCTACCTTCAAATTGAAAATCTGTCACCCAGTACGTATAAGTATGTTCAAGCAGGTACACTTTACAGTCAATCTCTGTAAACTTACACGATGTTATTACAAAAAGTTAAATACGTATTGAATACTTGCTTTAAAAAGGTTTCGAATTAAATGCACCGCGGTCGCTGAATGTTCGCCATTTTGCTCTTTTGTCTCGCTTTGGTTAGGTGAAGTTAAGCTTGCGAAAAAGGATAACGCGAACTTGCCTCGGGCGAGCGTGGTACATTTAATACGAAACCATTTTAAAGCAAATATTTAATACGTATTTAACTATTTTGTAATAAAACCGAAGGTGTTTACAATCTTGGACCACATAGTCATTTAGCAACAGATGTGATTATATCCAAACGGTAACATTTATAGGGATAAAACGAAAATATTTCAAAAGTAGCTAACGTACGAAATTATGAAATATTTTTTTTAGGATTCTTTAAAATAATTCTAATATCATCGTGGAATCATAAAGAAATATAAGCGGTATGGAGGTACGCTCGTGTGGAATATAAAGCAGGCGTACATGACGCATGGCGCTTTGGGGGATCTCGCGTAATACGTAACTTTTTCGCCTACGTAATACGTTCACCTGCGAGTTAGGGCTGTTACTATTCAAATTTATTAATATTCCATAAATTATTCTTTTAATCTTTCCCTTTTTTAACCGACTTCGAAAAGGAGTATTCTCTCAATTCGGTTGAATTATGTTTTAGTGTTTGTAACCTCCAAACTACGTTATTTATAGACAGATTTGGAAAATTATAATTTTTATTTTTTTTTAAAAGGGTTTTTTTAAGGAGATCCTATTTAATTTAATTTGGATTGGATCTTGGATTTCGAAGATATTGGTAAGTTTAGGACAATCTAAGACTAGATCTTCCTTAACAATCCTCAAGGACGTTCTGGTTCTTTCTTAGAATACATTTTTTTAAAGTTGGTTTTCTTATTTTTAAAGCTTTCTTGGTCTAATTTAATTTTTAATATTTATGGTTTTGACGGAGAGATTTTACATGAACAATATTAATTATTTTTGATTAAATAATATATTAAATTAAATTGATTATATGAAAAAATAAACCAAAAATTATTTCGCATGTCATATACTGATATAGGAGGTCAGACAAGACAATTATTTTATTGATCAATAAATTATTATTCTATATCTATCCGTCATTTGACATGCAAAAACAAGTGCCAAATTTTATCGAAATCAACTCATAACGTGTTTTTTTCTCTAAAATAATCCGTTAAACACTATTTTTATTTTTTGTATATTAATTTATCAATTATTTATTATTTACTTTATAACTTAAAACCTCAATTAAATTACTTAATACTTTAAAGTAGTGATCAGTGTTGATAACATGAATAATACTGCCGTTGTAATTGATACGGTTATAAATCGGATAAAACGCTATCGAGAAAATAGTACTTCAGTGTTTTGTTTCAATATTTTATAAACTATACACTACATTTTCCTGTAGCATACATTATTAAAAAAACTATATATCTATTTGTTGTTTATTTAATAATTTTATTATTTATTATTTAAAAAAAAGACTAGTAAGTAGTTTAAGGTGGTAGAGTCAAACTGTAGCTATTACTGGTTTCAGCGTGAATGGGTCGGCTCGCCCCCGGTACTACCACCCGACCCACAGAAACACCCACGTGAAGCAACAGTGCTTGCATTGTTGCGTTTCGTTCGGTCAGTGAGAGCGCTGGAGGCCCACCTCCCTTTCCACCTCTCCCCTCCCCTTTCCCCCCACCCCCCCAAACACCGGCTGGCAACGCACTCAACTAATGTTGTTAGTGTCTATGGACGGTGGTGATCACTTACCATCAGGTGACCCTGTTGTCACGAACGCCTGTTGGTTTGCCTCCTATAATATAAAAAAAACTAAAATATATTACTGCCTACTCGATTTTTATGGCCGCATGGCTCATCCCAATACAACATAATACAATACAGCAAAAATATATAGATATTATTCAAAGTAGTTTTAATTAACTCATTAAAAAAAAAATTAATGAGTAAGAGTTAAAAATGTTTGCTGTTTTATAATTTCACCTTATCTTAAATAACGATATGGTCCAAGACGGCAAACACAGTAAACTTGGAGGAATTTGCTGCCTGTACAGCTGCCGGAACAAACCCATAGATGCTCCACGAATGATTTCCAACTGGAGGGTAGTAACTACTTAGACGGCCTTAGAAAAGTCCTTGCATTGGTTTCATCACGGTGTTCTCCTTTAACGAAAACTACGGCTCATTCGCAAAGATTCGAATCTATGTCGAACAACGCGGTGTCCGGACACGCTAACCATTGAACCATCATCGCTTCTAATTCAATTCAATCGAAATAAATGAAAACCGATGGGGTTACCAATCTATACTAATATTATAAAGAGGTAAAGTTTGTGAGTTTGTGACGTTGTAGGGGGTAATCACAGGAACTACTAAGCCGATTTTGAAAATTCTTTTACCAATATAAAGCCACGTTATTTATGAGTGTCGTAGGCTAAATATCATCACGTTAAGACCAATAGGAGCGGAGCAACAATGTAAAATGTTTTAAAATCGGGGTATTTTTTCCTTTTGAGAGCTTCCGCTGCGTCTTAGCCCAAAATAACTATTCCACGCGTGCGATGTCGCGGGCAGAAGCTATTAGCTAATTATATTATCTGTAATCTATACTAATATTATAAAGAGGTAAGGTTTGTGAGGTTGTAGGGGGTAATATCTGGGGAGTCGGAGAAAAATGGTCGAACGAAAACGTTTCTTACGAACGCTGCCTTAATTATGAGATATATATGATTGAGTTCTAGAGAAAAGTTGTAGCTTGATAATAATGCCTATTACCGCCCAACGAAGTGGGCACGGGCGGCTAGTATAATATAAGCGTCGTAATAATATTTTAAAGGCTTCATTACAATAACTAGACTTTTTTCAACTTTCTAAAAATGTAATGGCATATAAATCTCGAAAAAATTATCTACACAATAATGAAATTTGTATCAAAATATATTATGTAATTTAGATGAACTATGCGCACACATAGGCAGACGCTGATGGTAGCTATATTTTATACTATTTATTTATTGATAAGATTTTTAATTCAAGGATAATAATAGTTTCTTGTCTTAAATTAGGTATTTTCTGATTATAAATTACAAAAATAAGTAGATATTTTTAATACTAGCTTCAGCTTGCGACTTCGTCCACGTGGAATAATTACTTTGAGCTAACGCTAACAGGCAGCGAAAGTTCTTAAAAGAAAAAAAAAACCATTTTAAAAAATTCTTCATTGGTGATCCGCTTCCATTAATCGTAACGTGATGATATATAGCCATTAGCTTTCCTCGATAAATGAGCTAACTATGAAAAAAATTCAAATCGGACCCGTAATTCCTGAGATTAACGCCTTCAACCAAACAAACAAACCCTCCAACTTTATAATATTAGTATAGATTAGTTTAACATTGAACATATATTTCAGAATACTAAATATGAATTTAATTATTTATGGCTATGGCAAAACAGGGCACATCCCTGACGATGAAAAACTCAGCCAACAAGTTGGCACACAAGTTCCCACTGACAGTATTGCGGTCGCAGAAACTTGAACAAGTTTCAACTTTTCGCTTGATTTATATGTCAGACAGCTTTGAACGTTAATAAAAAGTTTTGCTTCAAATGGCTAAAAGTTATAACAGAAAATTAAGCTAAATACTTATTACTAAAGAATTTAAATGAAATGTGACCCGGATTCTAATTTCTAAATCATTATATTTGTAGGTATATTTTCTTATATGTATAACTTCTTATATATAAATGCTATGATATAGTTTTGCTGGTCGACTACTTTAACCGGAATGTCAGTTCGTCAATTCAATTTTAAAAGCTGGATTTTGTAAAAGTCCAGCATGATCTAAATACTAGAAACTGTAACAACCTGGTTGTCTCATGTTTCAGGCTCAGTAAACCAGTATTAGTTTTTTAGGCAATAGTGTTACGTTTTATAACAAAGTCCTAAAGCATATTACCGATTTGCCGGACTGTAAGTTTAAGTGCCATATCAACTGGGTTTTGGTGTCAAGAGAGTATAGAATGGATCAATATGTGAACGATGGTGATTATCTGGAAATGACTCCTCTCTGTGCCACCACTAATAACGATTGTAACGTATAATGTATTCGAAATATATAAACATGTTAAAAAGATAAACCCCATCGAGTTTCTTGCCGGTTCTTTTCGATGAGTGAGTTGTTTTCCAAACCGGTGGTAATTTTTGTCGTTCATAAGCGCCTTATTAGGGCCTAAATTGAATAAAGCATTTTTGATTTGATCTTATGTGCAGAGGTTCGATCCCTGGCATGTATCAACTAATTTTTCAATATTCACGTACAGTCTCCTGATAGTGAAGGTATACATCGTAAGGAAATCTCACCTGAGAAATGAACTGTTGATTTCTCGGAGATTATAATCGCCAATACGTCGTGGGTTGGTGTGGTGATTATGCCAATATCTTCCTTTAGGAAGAGGCCTATAACCATGCAGTGAATCACTTACAGTTTGATGTGATTATGATAATATAATGATACTAACTACACATCTGTGCAAAACTTTGAACATCTGCTTCAAGAATGCCCCAGGTTTAGTACGAAGAGACTAGGGCATGTAATGTTTTGTAACAATCTTCGTATATATCCATTTGATCTTTATGGAGAAGGAATCTACTATGAATTATATAATACTATGAGTATATTTTAGAGCGCCGGAGACCCACCTCCCCTCCCCTTCCACTTTCCTCTTCCCTTCTTCCACCCCCCCCCCCTCCCTACACAGGCTGGCAACGCACTTGCGACTCCCCTGGTGTTGCAAGTGTCTATGGACGGTGGTGATCACTTACATCAGGTGACCCACCTGTTCGTTTCCCTCCTATGATATAAAAAAAAAAAAAAAAAAAAAATGAAACCGTTTGTAAATTTTGTATAGCATGTGATCACTAATCTCAAGGCATTTAACTTACTTTGAAATTTCCACGACTCTCTGACCAGCACTTAAACATGACTGACAAATCTTTGTGATATAATTAAGTAATGCTCATTCAACGCGTCATTGGAAAGAGAAGAGACTCGTATCAAATTGCGATCACTCCCCTCTCCCATTATATAGCAAAATTCCGAATGTATTTGTGCGAAAAAAAAATTGAAAAAACAGAATATGGCGTTATAAATGTTAAACCATATATATACCCATGTTATGTGGCTTTGATAATTACAGCTCATCAAAGTTATAGAAGCTACGTAAGAATCTTGACCCATATAACTTTTATTTTATTGCGTGTAATCTAAAGTCTTTAATATATTGTTGATAGTTTTGATCTACATTAAATACCCAACATAACTAACGTATTTAATTGAATAAGCATTTATATTATATTTATCAAAATCACGTAAATTAATCAATTATTTGATTACGGGGCGATAAAAAAAATAATAATATGGGAAATTCTTATGAGTTCCTGTTACCAATAACCTCGACATGCTCGTGACGTATTGCGCTTGAGTCATACTAGCAACGCCTATTATAGCGGCCTGTGTACATGTAATATTAATATTTTGTATTAAACTGGAGCAGCTCATGTTTGATTAATTAATAAACTATAAAAATGTATATTAGTTATTCCATTGTTTTGAGTTTTCACTTCTATCGGTAGTCCTTATGACTGCCTCGACTTTTCTTTAAATGGCCGTAACATAGCGTAAAAAGTTAAATAAATTTGAAAAATCGTGCCATCAAAGGGTTATCTCACTTCATTGCTTAAATAATTAAAGTTGCACGAAGTTATGGTATCAGAATTTATAAAAATACAAACAAAACCGCATACGGCTGTTACTAAACAAATACAATTCTCTATAGTCCTTTACATGCAAGGGAATTTAAAATTAAGATAAAATCATTTGACACGGCAATAGCCGGCATAAATAATAAAAATGCCCCACAATAAAGACAATTGATACGTTACGAGCGACGGACGTTGTCCGCCGGACACGTATTTATGGTTAGCGGCGCCCATCGACACGCGGCCACGGGTTCGATACCCGGCTCACGCAAAAACGCGTCCGAGACCAAACACATCGCGCGAGCGTAATATAATGCAGAGTGATCACTCGTAATGTTTGTACGGTGTAAAATATTGCAATACAATTGCAACGGCTTGTTTGTTGCTCTATTACTATTCCATATGTATGATGTTATAAATATATTTTACATTCATTATTCAATGAATAGATATACAATACTGATAAACACCATGAATAAATTCAGGAAAAAATGTTCACTAAGTCTACATATATATAAATAAGATTGACGTATCTTATGTTTACTCGGACTTAACTCCAAAATGGGTGAAGTGAATTAGACGAGAATTCTATTGACACATAATGGCTACATATTATATCGCTTTTCTATATATTATATGCAAAGCAAAAATGATTAACATAGGTATCTTGCAATCGTTTATAGGGTTACGCCGAGTAAGTAAAATAACAAATAACACTTAAAAAATTAAAGACAACTCACAACTATAAACAATAGACGATTGGAAAAAATAATTAATTACTAGTAGCTAGGAAATTTCGAAAAGTAAATTAATTGGAGAAAAAGTAGCTGCGTACTTATGACCACACGATAGAAGTTAAAATTCTAAAATAAAGTATTAGGTACTACATAGTTATATACGTACAATATACACACTTGGTTATATACAAAACATACATAATATTATTTTGTTATAACAATACGTAATTATGTGAACGATACATTGCTTATCAGAACAATGAACATCTATGAAGACGAGTGGATCTGAGAAAACCCGATTGAGCGTCACCGGCCACAGCGTGATAATTCACTTTCGATCGCTGTTCAATGAGACTAAAGAAACTTTTCACTTTAAAAATATGTATTATAATGTTTCATATAACAAATATACTAAGAAGTTCATATATCAAAGAGCTTGAAACAACAGTGCAGTATCACTTAAGATTTTGCAGACAAGTAGAGCAACTTTCAACAGTTCTATCGCGTCATCGTCCCACGGTGAAGTTACTTTATAGTCTTGTCATATCGGTTAATGGCGGGCGCTCGCTTTGTCCCGGCCGCGATCGCTTGCTGCCGCTCCGGGCATCAGCTTACGAATACATTGCGGCGACATCTCGCAGCGGAAATTCGCGAAACGGAGAACTGTAAAACTTAGCCAGTAACAAAGGTATATCGGAATAAAATACTACTTGACAATGGTAGTAATAATTTACTGGAAGATTAGTTGCCAAAAATAAAATAAAATCTTCTTCTTAAATCCATACATATAATAAAAATATAAATCTAAAGTGTCTGTACTTTTTCGATTTTCGAAAATTGTTGCAGGTGTCTAGGAATAAGTAATAGAATACAATTCGATCATTTTTAGAAATGTCTGCCTGTCTGTTGTTATGAACACGCATCACTGTTAAAGTATTGAATTCACAGTAAATCTCAATGTTCGTAAATCATAAAGCATATCTTCAGGAGTAACTTAGTCTTTGTTTCATTAAAATCGGTCCACTCTATCAAAAGTTATTGTAATTTGAATGACGGCTTGAGTTAAGTACGAGAGAAGAGTAGTAATCATTAACTAATTTGGTTGAATACGCTAATCTCAGGAACTACTGGTCTGATTTGAAAAATTTCTTCAGTGTTAGATAGCTGATTTTTCGAGGAAAGCTATTGGCTATGTATCATCACGGCACGGCCAATAAAAGCGGAGCACCAATTAAGAATGTTTCAAAATCGGGTTTTTTTTCTTTCGAGAGCTTCTGCTGCATTTAGGGTTAGCCCAAAGTAACTATTCCGCGCGGACGAAGTCGCGGGCAGAAGCTAGTAAATAAATATATTAAAGAGGTATCGTGACATAATAATGACACCTTTCAGTACATTTTTTATTTTTAACATTTTTGACAACCAACTTTCTAGATTATTACTACAACTGTCGAGTAAGTAAATAATATTACAAGTGTTTTGTGATAATTGCAATTTTCTGAGATGGTGGCCCCCTTATTAGAACTTTCCTGGGAGCTTTTGTGGCATCTCAGAATTCATGCTCCGCGGTAATATTTTCGATCCACTTCCTTTATGCACAATACCGAACTATATTATCTAAAATGCGACTAATACTACAAACACAAGATTATGAATAAAATATAAAATCCACTACATGACAGACTATTGTCCCGCACAAAAGTCCCTCAGTGCATTTACCTACAATGAATGTTAATTAAAAAGAAACGTAACAAATTAGTTACGTAAAATAAAATTCGAATCGTCTAAACAGAACGTATTTCATTATTGATTAAAGATTTCTAGAATTTTCGAATGCGAGCAAACGTTTCATCTCTCCTGAAATACTTATCAGCAGCGCCTGTAGCGAAAACATAGAACAACTAAAATTGTTATCGGGGACAACGAAATATTTAAGCTAGCGTTTGCTTGCCTCTTCGTTCGCTTTAATATAGATTTGGGCTATCCCTCGGGAACAATATATTTTTCTTGATTAAACATACCTTGCGTCCTTTCCTGTAACCATATCATCGTGTACAAAATCCCATCATGATCGGTTGAGTAGTTAACGCGTGATAGCGTAAATAAACAAACACATTCGCACTTATAATATTGCATTAGGATAACAGCTTTCCTCCTGGTGATGGATGCGGGGGCGTCCATTGCTTAGGAAAGGAGGACCCGTGGCGAAGAAGCACGGGATAGCCGCAGCTTCTAAATGAGGCCCAGGAGAGCTATGTCTCTCCACGAGAAGATGATCCCCGTACTACCACCAGCGGGCGATCTGAGCGCGTGACCAAGGCACCGGAGTTTGCTTCCGTCACCCCGGTTCCCTGGTCCACAAACATGTGCTAGGCGGCAGTGGAGTTTTAGCCAGTAGGAATCTGGCATAACCCTCTCCTTATCCCCCGGCAGCGGGAGGTGTATCCAATGAAGGATTTCTCCACTATAAAAAAAAAAGGATAACAGCTTTAATTTTTTAATCATAGAATTGGGTTATTTTACCTCGTGGTATGTAATACTGGTGCCATTTTGCGTTAGTTAGACTGGCAATTGTATACGAATGAACCGACATAATAACACAAAACAGGAAGTTTTTGGCGGGAACTTGGAATGTCATAAGTGATCTTTATATTTTATCCATAACCTTGTGTAATTTGGCTTTGTGTATATTGTGTAATGTTGGTGGTGCTTTACGTAATATAGTTTGGTAATTGGGCACAAGTGAAGTGGATCGGAAATAATACCACGGAGCATGGATTCTGACTTGCCACAAAAACTCCCACGAAAGTTCTAACAAGATGGCCACCACCTTGTTAGTTCGTTGAAACTATATCAAGAAACTTGTAATATCGTTACTCACTTGACAATGGCAAAAGAAGATTGGTAGCCAAAAATAAAATAGAAGAAGAAAATAGAACATAAATTTCTGAAACAAACCACCTAGAAAATTCTAACAAGGACGCCACAATTTTCTGAGAGTACAGTTTGTGCCTTTTCAGGCTACATATGTTGGCTTGAATTAATGAAAAATATGTGCATAGTCTCGTAATATGCGTTTATTAATTTTACATTGGACTGCTAATTGTAACGAACTTTTCGCTTTATTCTTATTGGTTCGTTTTTGTCGATGTCGCGTTCCTGTTGTTCCCGTTTTGATTTCATGCGTGACCAGTACTGAAATCACTACCTACCATTGTGTGAAAGTTTTGAAATAATTAAATGTCGCTAACTACATATAATATACACAACATTTTCCTAGTCCCCAATAGCGACAAAAATCTCCAATAAATAGGGTTAATTACCGAAATAGGACAATAATTGAATAATACACTGGTAATAATACTTACACGATAATATGCAGGCTTGAATATATCGATTCACATGACACGAAGAAGAACCATTAAAATTATATTGCAAAACATGCGTCATACCTCAAATTCGTATAAAAAAGCAGTAAATAACAATGTATAGGAATGATAATTTTAGTAAGAAATCGAAAGACAGGCTCTCTTCCGAGAAACGAAATAACACCTTTGTCAAACACCAGACGAGAAGTTAAACATCTAATAAGATGTCACATAAAGTAAGCCGAGTGGGTTCAGCGGAACATGAGAGGTCGGATGCGCGTTCTAAGAAAACCATTCGATACAATGTCGCTAAATGTCGCCTTGGATATACGATCTGTGACACACATGATATATTATATACCTACATTATACATATTGATATTTTTATGATTATGTTTACGTATGTTCAGGCAGGATTTTATTTTTGTGATATTTGATTGAAGAAGGCGTTACTTTGCGGAAATCCATCATTGAATATTATAGTGGACGCTACTTTGCACTTCCGCCTGGAATTGATTGAACACTACTACGTTTAACTGCAACAAAAGTCTCCTTCGTTGCAAATTGGTCCAGATTCTCTTGATTTATTAAAAAAAACTCATTTCATAGCTACAGTCGATAGTAGACAGTAGACAGAGCATAGTCGATACATTTCAAAATGAACTAAATCCAATTTTAATCGTTCACTAATGTTTTTTTTTTTTAATTCCAGTTTTCATACACCGTAAACGAAGTTCAAATTGTTAAATTTTAAACTTTAAATCGAGTTTTAAAAAATGACGGTACCTTTCGTTTTTTATTTTAAATTTTTATTCGTTCCTCAACTTTTAAACCCGATCTGATAATGTGGTTTCTCTAAGTATTATTTATTTATGATTTTTGAAAGTTGGAACTTCTCAGTATTTCAAAACTCTGACGCTTTAAAATGTTTAATAACCGAAATGAATAGTAATTACATTTATTTATTTAGAACTAGCGGGCCCGGCAGACGTTATCCCGCCCTGATTATGAAAAAATCCATGACAAATTATATACTAAAACGTTCCTCATCAATCACTCTATCCACCGGTGAAAACCGCATGACAATCCGTTCGGTAGTTTTTGAGTTTATCGCGAACAGACAGACAGACAGACGCCGTAGGGGACTTTGTTTTATACTATGTAATGATTAGTTGTAGATTAAACCTTTTCAAATATATATCACACAGATAAAACCAATGTTTTTTTGTTGTAGACAGACGTGACAGCGACCAGTCAGCTCCAGGTTGAAGTAGGAAAGTAATACCAATAAGCTATTTGAAGAAATTTAGTTTTTTAAAGAATTCAATAATTAAAAACTATATATATGAACGTAATATTCCGGGTAAATTATCTCTCATTCCCTTGGCAACAATCATTACTATTTAAAAGCTCGGAAACAATGGCCGAATTAATTTAAGTTCCGGGACAGGAGGACAGCGCGTATAAATATTAATACCGGCCGGGGACCGACCGGATCGCATCTCGTGTTTAATGAATAACTAATGTAACGGTTATGTTATTAGGTAAAGTGAAATTATCAATTTTCCGGCCGTGACCCGACACGGACGGGGCCGCGCCGCAGCGGTTACCTCGGGAATGTTTGCAATCCCTCACTTTAAGACTAAGTTTCAGGGCTGTAAAGTGTAATTTTAAGTCCTTTTTATAATTTAATAGCTTCTGCCCGCGACTTCGTCCGCGTAGAATATTTACATTGGACTAACGCTAACACGCAACAGAAGCTCTCAAAAGGAAAAAATCCCCTATTTCGAAACATTCTTCATTGGTGCTCCGCTCCTATTGGTCATAGCGTGATGATTTGTAGCCTATATCCCTTCTCGATAAATGAGGTATGTAGCACTGTATTTAGTTTTTCAAATCAAACTAGTAGTTCCTGAGATTAGCGTGTTCAACCAAATAAACAAACCCTCCAGTTTCATAATGTTAGTGTAGATATGAAATGATGTATTATGATTTGATATATATAATTTTGAATTATTAAATAAGATTTTTTAAATTATGACACACCTATGGACGATCAAATTATATAAGTTAATCAATATAATATCCACGACGCCTACCGTTAGAGTTACAAATTAGTTAGTTCTCGTAAAATCGAAATGGTTAGAGACAACCCTAAACGCACCCCTTTCCCGGCGGGTCCCATATCAAGTACAACATAAAAGCAATTCAGCAAATTGTTATTGACATGTTAATAGTGATGGTGTCGTGTTGTCGCCCAACTAACGGGCAATAGTGGAACAACATTAAATAACTAACTTCATACAAGGACAATGTTTTACATCTTCAAATTAATATGTAATTGATAGTTTTCCTTGATTAGCAGCTTCAATTTCATTACTTTTAACTAAATTACATACGATATTATATTGTCACTGCTGGGCAATAGATGCTAGTAATAAAAGCTTTCCCGTATTCTTTCTTTAACACGAACTTAATGCCCGATCATAAAAGTACTAATATTGCTTTTCTGAACTTCTGAACAGCTTTACCGATACGTAAGGATGGAGCATATACTTATCTATACCTATAATAAGAATGTAAATCTAAAGTGTCTATACTTTTTCGATTTTTGTTAAAAAATTGTTACAGGTGGCTAGAGATAAGTGATAGAATACACTTCAATCATTTTTAGAAATGTCTGTCTGTCTGTCTTTATGAACACGCAACACTGCTAAAATATTGGGTTAACAATAAAACCTCACCAAATCATAAAGCATATCCTCGGGAGTAACTTAGTCTTTGTTTCATTAAAATCGGTCCACTCTATCATATGTTATTGTGATTTTAATGACGGCTCGAGTTAAGTACGAGACAAGAGTAGTAATCTTTAACTAATTTGGTTGAACGCGCTAATCTCAGGAACTACTGGTCCGATTTGAATAATTCTTTCACTTTTAGATAGCTCATTTATCGATCAAGACTATAGCACTCATCACGCTATATCTAATAAGAGCGGAGTACCAATGAAGAACGTTCCAAAATCAGGTTTTTAATAACCTTTTTATTAACTTTTTTTAACTAATGAGAGTATCTCAAGACAATTGTAATGGTATTTCTTAGCAAAAAAACTTAGTTTTAGACGCTTTCTTCCTGATATGCCTTTAGTGAAATTACTTTATATTAATACAAATATTATTTAAAATTAAGAAAAACTTGTCATTTAAAATCATTGTTAGTCAAACGCAACCCGCGAATTAGTTAAATTGCAATATAAAATTTAATAACTATAAAAATGCAATCAGTATTTTCTTTGTGACAAAATAAGAGCCTTATTTACTATAAACAATTTATCAATTAGTACACCGAACTACCATGAAATTAGATTCACCAAGTTCTACGCATTTTGGCCTGAGACGGTAGCCAATGAATATTGCCTCGAGACATAACTTTATGTATTTAACCAAGGCTATGACATCTGTCCCAACCCTTTAGTATAGGGTGGATGTGAATTGATATTACTTGGACTGTTTTTTATTATTATTTTAACAGTATTTCTTATCAAAGCTCTGTACACGCATACGGACAAAAATGAAATATCAGAGAAACAATAAATGAAATAGGTTAACGATAATAATATTAAGGAAAATATGTATAGCGATAAAAGGCAATAAATGTAAGAAATACACAATAAAAGAACAAGAATAAAAAATAAAAAGACAGAAAGGCCACAAAATGAAATAATATAAAGTAGAAAAAATATTAAAAAGTATCGCAAAAAAAGATCTCGGATATGCGTCTGAGGAAAAGGGGACTTAAAAAAAAGGTATGTATACGAACCACAACGAAGAAATGAGCAGTAGTAGTTAGTAGGTCATTCTCTGGACTAGGGAGCTGATAAAGATATCTATTTTCTTTTAGCTAATACTGGAAAATACATACAAGTTCTACTATAAAACTAGCCTCAGCTATTTTTGCAAAGCATCAGTGCTCACGCTGTTTAGTTTCAGTTCGTAATTGGTTAGCACAGGAGGCGGTCCGAGTCCAATTTATTATGAGTATTCTGTGATGGTAGATGCTTGAATCGTAATGGATCGTGGTATAAGATTGTCTATATATTACGTCTTATCTTTACCGTACCGTGAAGCTGTGGAACAATCTTCCGGTCAGTGTGTTTCCTCCTTCCTATGATATGAGGTCCTTCAAGCGAACCGTGAAGAGACACGCAGGTCAGCATGACAACGGCGATCAGCGATGGATAGTGTCTCTCGATGGTTGCCATTATTCTTGGACTGTACTGTGCTTACCATCAGGCATAGAGTCATTTCCCCGAGCTACAATAAAATTGCTGCTACTCGTAAAGACTATTCGTTGCTTTCAGGTGAAAATTTATATTAGTTCCTATATTCAAATCAAGAATAATTGACATTGACACATCTTATAATATTGCGAATAAAACTCCCACTTCACTAAAAGCGGATTTGTCTATTCTCATACCCATTTAATTTTCACTTTAGACAGGTTAAATAAAACACAAAATAATGTAATGTTCTAATTCAAAAATCTATACTAATGTTATAAAGCTGGAGGGTTTGTTTGTTTGGTTGAACGCGCTAATCTCAGGAACTACTAGTAAATCAATAAGCTAAACAAATATAAACTTTCTTTTCAGACACCCTGTATAATCACAAAGCTATGATCGAATTCATACAAATGTAATTCCTTATTATTTTGACGCACGATATCCAGTGTCTGAATAAAATAGAATTTGGTCACCCTACTCGTGTGACCCCATAAATAATTTAGTTCATCAGGGTCCGATTGTATCAAAGTGCTTCAAGGTATCTCCGTCCGTTTGCACAAATATAATGTCTAATAAATATTTGTTATTCCTGATACAAGATTATATTGCAATGTTTATCTATATAAATAACTAGCTTCTGCCCGCGACTTCGTCCGCGTGGAATAATTACTTTAGGGTAACTAACACGCAGCGGAAGCTCTCGAAAGGAAAAAAAAGATTTTAAAACATTCTTCATTTGGTGCTCTGCTCCTATTGGTCTCAGCGTGATAGTATATAGTATATAGCTTATAGTTCCTGAGATTTGCGCGTTCAACCAAACATACGAACTCTTCAGCTGTATAATATTAGTATAGATAAATAATAATGAATGTGAGGACACAATTATCTCGTTTAGGTCGAAGAAATTTGATCTATCGAGAGTAAATTTAGACTTGGAAATTAATGTAAGAAGGATATGGGATAAATCGTAACATAATTCAAAAAAGAGGATGTTTAGCTACGTTAGCTACGTTATAAACGATAGAAGTGAAAACTTATATATAAAAACATTTACATTAAAACCCATACAGTCAATATCTATAAATAATAATAATACTTAAATACAATATATACGTACGCACTTCAAATGTTATATATATGCAAAACATACATAATATTATTTTATTATTATATTACGTTATTTGTTAGAACAATGCACTCCTTGTCAGATAGTACGTACGTGACTAACTTAACTGACTAAACGTGACTGATGACGACTTGAGTATGTACGAAGTGCGTCACCAACCCGACGACCACCCTTGATGACGAGTGGAGTCGCATGAGCCTGATTCACCATCAAACAGTCACTAACCCGAGCGTGACGGTTTTTATGCGTTCACTATTCAACGCAGCTGAGGTAATTTTCATTTCAAAAACACACTTCAATTCTAACAAAGTATCAGTTTACGATTTTCATAGTTGGCGGGTGGTAATGTCTGACTGAATTGCAAACACTATACGTCATATACAACCTCCCACAATAGTTGCATTAGCTAGTAGGTTGGGTTTATCCGATATTACAGTAGAATGGTAAGGTATCTAAACCGAACTGAATCGCTACAACCAGTTCTTCGGACTCTCTTTCAGTTTACCTAGTTTCGAATAAGCTTGCGGGACGTCATTCATGGCAACGACAACTAGTGAGGGAAATTAGATTTGTCGATGATTGCGGTTGTTTTCAAAATTTGTAATGCTCTGATAAAAAAAGCTCACATCGCAAATTATGCCTGGCGTACATGTCATAGCGATGCGTTTATCTGACTCTTTCTTTTCTTTCTTATTTTATCCGTTCCTAAGATTCCGGTTACTTTGAGCTTAAAGCAAATTATTTTATCTTCAACATGACCTCAAATAACTCGCAGACCAGACATTTAATTGCAAAGTGATTTATCGCCACCCCATTAATCCGCGAGCGGTGAGCACCGCTGCCCGTGATATTAAGAAAAAAAATATTCTATCCCCTTGATTACAAGCTGTCACGTCGTAGGATTTTTTCTAAGCCCTCAATTCTAATTAGTCACGTCGGTTTGTACCACTCGAGTCGCAAACATCCATTTTCTTAAACGCGGTAATCGGCCCCCGCGTAAAATGTTGCCAGCCGCGAAATTTATTGCTTAATTACCTCAAGAAAACTCGTCGCGGCTCGAACATCTCCGACAGATGTTTTTTATTCGTGCGGAAAAACAAAAACGGTTTAAGAATGACATTAATTAATTCTTAATGAAATTCATCTTCACCCTCCCGTGTTTTAAATTAAACGCTCGATTTATTGCTTGTACAATTTGTCGCTTGCAACCCTACGGGTAATTAAAACGATACGATCCCTTATAACATTTATTACACAGAACTTACACAAGTCATTTGTAAAATATTTATTTACTCTATTCCAAAAAATAGTTAAAATTAATGTTCAAATCTTTGAAAGCACATTACTTTTATACAATAGAATCTAGTTTTCAAACAAATTTAAAGAAAGCCGCAAACGATAAATCGATCAATATGTCCTTTGATATCTATTGTCTACAGCACCTTGAAAAAGATTTTCCTGAAATCGTAAGTAAGAATCATCGGATCTGACATTATCTTGGTATCTCTTTTGCGTAGGATTATTGTAACTATTTATACCTTCACGATACTGATGGCTATTCACAATATTCTTATCAGGATTTCTATTGTCTTGATTAGTTTTCTGTTTTTCTTCTTTTTGCGGTAATATCGCGGTTGGAGTCACTTTTTCTTCAACTTTCTTATCCTTAGCAACCGTACCAGCACTAGCCAGATCTCTATAATTCCTCTCCTCTTTCCTCAGTGGAGCGTAAGGGTACCTATTGCGGAATCTATAATCATACCTTCCATTCCTTGCATACATATCTTCGTTATATCGTCTGTAAGGATCTGCCGAGTACCGATATCTGAGATCGACACTAGGAGGAGTTCTAACAACCTCCGGTAGATGTGTATAATAGATTATCCTTTTCGGTTTCCTTGGTACTTGATTGTCGTACGATTCATCGTATCTATCCATTCTAGGACCGTATCCAGAATAATAAGATCTCCGATCGTATAAATCATAATAAGGATCGCGTCTATAAAAATCATCGGTGGCATATCGATCATCGTAATACGGCCGACGTGATTCCTCAGGGTAATAAATAGCTTGTCTTGGATATACAGGCTTGTATTTCGAAATGTCTTGCTCATCCGGCCTTACAAATTCTGTTCTTATTTCATCCTTCCTTGTTGACCTCTGTATCGAATCCTTGTCGTTACGGGACTCGGATGCTTCCAACGGCTTATTCTGGGTAACGAAATTCACTCTTGGCATTCGCGAATTTATCAGTTCTCCGGAAGGCTGTGGTGGGGTTAAGATATCATCTCGTTGATCGCCTTCATGGTTTGGGAATGGTAATTTTACCCAGTTCTCGTTGGAAGCTCTGGCACCACGCCCTGTAGGTTTATCTGTTACTCTCTCTGTAGTTTGATACAAGGGTAATACCTCTTTAACTTCATGACTGATTGATGCTCTAGTTGTAGTACCATCCTCAGGTGGTAATGGGCCGGGGATCCAAGGCTGGTTGATATTCTCTTGTCTAATATCAGAGTGGACGTTGTAAAATTTTTCTTCTTCTATGACGCCACGGCGTCCTCGGACTACTTCAGATCCAGCATTTTCCTGAAAAATATTCCAATGGAAAAATTAAAAAAAATATAGTGCTAGAGGATTTCTAAAGTTATCGTATAATGAATTCAATATTCATTAAAATATTCATCAAATAGAGATATATATCAGAGCGATAAGATTCAATGATATACGTTATTTATTCCAAAAAATAAGGTTTATTTAAAACCTAGAACAAGTATATAGTATATGATTCCTTTCTATAATGACTAAAGAAAAATTACAAACATTCCGAGTCAAAATTGAAAAATAAACCACTTGTTTATTCAGGGAAATGGCGCCTAAATTACATGTATCTCTCATTGTCACTTCCAAAGAATTATGTATCGTTATACAGCATGATTCAGAAACCAGATGTTAAGACCCGATTTATGTGGTTCTCGGTAAAAATCTCCGCGACCTGTCTACGTTTTGTAAACAATCGAGATCAGAGGTGTTCGCTAAAATTATCCACCGCTTTACACTGCCACTCCCGCAAGTTTATAATGGAGATTAAATAAACTGCCGCAGCGACGATTGATAGAAACAAGCCAGACTACGTAGACGATTAACCGCAATAGTCTTTCAGTTAGTTTTAGTTAGGCTGAGCTACTGTCCATCAGTGACCGTAACCAAGGAAAATATTAGGACTGTAACCCCCCTTTCTACAATTAAAATTCTCAAACTCAGAGGTTCCCAAAGTGTGCGCCGCGGCGCTCTATTGCACCGTACAAAGTAAAGAGGGGCGCCGCACTCCTCTTAACCTTTCTCTAACAGCTTAACTTCATTATTGGGAGCTTCATTATATTCATTATTACAACAAATTTCTAGCACACACTGATCCATGTTTATTTATTTATGCCTATACAACCAGTTCTATTGTACGTATTTCTAGTGACTTGACTAGCTAGCTAGGTTAGGGCGCCGTGACAAAATACCAAATTTGGAAGTGCGCCGCGGACTCATAAAATTTGGAGACCACTGCTCGTCACGTTTTAAAAAAAAAACTAAATTGAATAAAATTTGGCGACATATTTCAATTTTAAGATAATTTATTTTCATCACGAATATACCATAACTTCTTCGTCTTTCTTTACATTATTTTGCAATATCATCGAATCATTAGCTATGCTCAAAATTTTAGCTCTGGAACTACTTAGGAAATTCGTTGGAAATCAAATTTCCGACCAAAAAACATACAAAAAAATGTTAATAATAATGTAGAATAAAGTCATCGATCTTGTTTTGTAATGTCATTTTATTTTTGGCAACTAATCTTCCAAATTATTATTGTCATTATCAAATAGGTAAACTTATGTCTTGTAATCATTTCAATGTTCCAACAAGATGGTGACCTCATTGTTAGAACTTTTCAGGGAGTTTTGGTGACATTTCAGAATTCATGCTCCGTGTTATTATTTTCCATCCATTTCACTTATGCACAATAACCGAACAACATTACGTAAAATATCACCAATATTACAAAATATAAAGTAAAATTTAGAAGCAACTACATAACAATCTAAGAGCCTGCCAGTAACTCCCGTCACTTTTATATCTATAGCCGCAAAGGAAAAAGGAATGTATTCGCCAACGTATGCCCAAATTTTAAGTCGTTGGAATAATAATTGTTACATATAATTTGATGCCTCTTACACATATCTTGAATACGCTCGTGTTCGAGATGGAAAAATTCCGTTTATTTTCACATAGAGATGTTTTGTTTTGTCGTAATTGCGATTCGGTAATGTAAGCTATGTAAATGATATTTAAGAAGATTAATAACTATTGGTCGCACATTTTTCCTTAAATTATCGCTACTGAAGCAATTAAATATATAATGTATTTGATGTTATTGTTTCAAATGGGACTTACCACCGCGTCTTTCTTCAAATCATGCGGTAATTCTAAAGATGATGTGAATGGAATCAGAAGAAAACAACAAAAAAGGAGTGTCCGTAGAATCATTTCAGTTGTTTCTCTGTACCTGAAATATTTAATTAATTCGGTCAGTTTACAGCATAGAGCTATGATAATAACATAGTTATAAATGGAGCGAACTTGTTATGTTTTATTCTATCGAACGAACAATTATAATGTACTAAGCTGTGACTGCTGCTCCGCGCGCATTTATAACGCAGCTTAACATTTTCCTCCAGTAATTTTAATTTTACTAATATTTTCTGATTTTTAAAGTGTAATAATTATTATAGGCTATCAATTTTAGAATTAAATATACTAACTTCATACAAAATTTCATTACATTATTGTTCTGTAATATTCTTTTATGATTTTCGAGATTATTATATAGGTTTGTATACCTTATATTTTATGGATATGGGAATGGATACATGTTACTTGTGCAAAATGTCATTAAAGTTTGTAAAACCGTTTTTGAATTCAAATCAAAATATCCTTTATTCAAGTTAGGCCCTGAGAAGGCGCTTATGAACGTCAAAGACTACCACCGGTTCGGAAAACAACCCAGTCATCGAGAAGAACCGGCAAGAAACTCGATCTTTTTTTTTATATCATACGAGGCAAACGTGCAAGTGTGACACCTGATGTTAAGTGATCACCACCGTCCACAGACACTTGCAAAACCAGAAGAGTCGCATGTGCGTTGCCACCCTGCGTTTGGGGGTGGGGAAGTGTGGAAGGGGAGAGAGGGAGGGGAGGTGGGTTATCCGGCGCTCTCACTGACCGAACGAAACGCAACAATACAAGCACTGTTATTTCACGTCGGTTTTCTGCGAGAGGGTGGTACTACCCCGGACGAGCCGACCCATTCATGCTAAAACTAGCAATAGATTCAGCGTGGCTCTACCACCATGAGCGTGGCTCTACCACTCTGGTTTACTGGTAATTAAACTCAAATATACAGAAAGACAAACATTTTCAATATCATATTCATGATCAGTACGTCCTTGTAACATACGGCAATAGCGGAATTTAGAGAATTAAAATTTACATATACAAACATAACCACAGATTTATTCATAAATTCATACTATGATATTACTCTTAACTGATTCTGGTAATTCGGTTCACAGGTTTATGCTGCACTACGTTTATCCCTTTTATAATATTAACGTAACATCAAGAAGGCGTGTGAGATATATCTTAGCAAAATCCTATTCATTATCATTACATAGTATAAAACAAAGTCCCCTACCGCGTCTGTCTGTCTGTCTGTTCGCGATAAACTTAAAAACTACTGAACGGATCTTTATGCAGTTTTCACCAGTGGATAAAGTGATTCACGAGGAACGTTTTGGTATATAATTTGTCCCGGATTTTTTATAATCAGGGTGGGACAACGTCTGCCGGGCCCGCTAGTTATAAAATAAAATAAAAATTTTAATGTTTTCGTTCACAACTAAAACATAATCAAGTTATTGTTTAAAATAATCGCTTTTTAATCAATCGATGGCGGAACGAGACATGATCTCTATTACGATTAAATCATTAAAAAAAGATTTTAAAGAGTAACAATTTTCACATTTCCAAAGCCCTTTTGTGTTTGTAGACGGAACAGTGATGAAATCAGACGGAAGCCGACACGAGCGGCGAACCGTGAACTTTATCTGAAACCGTCTGTTCTATCATAACAGAGTGATGAAGGCCCACGACCTCGTCGTTTTTAGTATTTTCCACAAAAGTCAGATGAAGGTTATTTCAATTATTACCATGGACATTAATGTGTCTGTTATTTACCAAGTTGGCTTTTTTAACTTGGTCTCATTTTTTTATGTCATAGGAGGCAAAGGCACATGTGGGTTACCTGATGTTAAGTGATCACCACCGTCCATAGACACTAACAACACCTGGGGAGTCGTAAGTGCGTTGCCAGCCAGTGTTTTTGAGGGGAAGTGGGCCTGCGGCGCTCTCACTGACCGAACTAAACGCAAAAATGCAAGCACTGTTACTTCACGTCGATTTTCTGTGAGAGGGTGTTACTACCCCAAGTGAGCCGACCCATTCATGCTGAAACCAGTAATAGCTTCAGCGTGGCTCTACCACCTATAAATAATTATAATAGTTAGTTTATAGCCTAAAAATATATTTAGTGGTGGGTAGAGCCACGCTGAAGATGTTACTGGTTTCAGCATGAGTGGGTCGGCTCACTTGGGGTAGTACCACCCTCTCACAGAAAACCAACGTTAAGTAATATAGTCCTTGCATTGTTGCGTTTCGGTCAGTCGTGAGAGCGCCGGAGGCCCACATACCCTCTCCCCCCCTCCCTCCCCGCTCCACTCCTTTCATTCCCTCCCCCAACACAGACTGGCAACGCACTTGCGACTCCCCTGGTGTTGCTAGTGTCTATGGACGATGGCGGTCGCTTAACATCAGGTGACCCGCCTGCTCGTTTGCATCCTAGGAAGTAAAAAAAAACATTCTGTTTTCGTCTAACTATCACCTAAATGACGATACTTTTCCCATTCATTTAACATAGGGTTGTTTTACTTTTTAGAAATTAATTTTTATCTTACTTATCTTATTGAACAACTTATTATTTCTTAACTTATTATTTCTTAGTTTATAAACACCCCTTGGGGTGGAGAAATTTTAATATGGGCGTTAAAAATGTATTTGTATATTTTGGTAAGGTCAACATTTATTAAAAAACAAAACAGTAAAAAGCCAACTTGGTACGGACATCCTAATGGACATAGGAAATCATGTGAGCGTAAAAAAAACTGTATCAATTTTTTTCTCCATTACCTCTTCCATACGATCGCATTATACAATAGAACCTTTTTGTATAAATTGATTGTTGACGTTCAGATCGTGTTAATAAGCATCGAGACGCCATCTTTTTGGTTGACATGCGCATCAACATCATCGAAATAGAAAAGAAAAACTGACATCTGACTCTACTGTTTTTTCATCGAACGACCGAGAGGGACATGTTATAATCAGCAGCGGAATCATCAAATTAATCTATATCTAATATTCGTGGAAGCTCAGCGGCCAGCTACGAAGGAAGATCACGAGGTACGTGCATTGTATCTTTACTGCAGTTAGCTGGATCTGAACGAATACTTTAAAGGCTCTCGAAGAGCCTTTCGGGGTCCTCCAGAGTACCAGAAAGCCACCTTAGGCTATTTCGGAGGTGCGCATGCTACACAATCCATTTCATAGTGCATGCATGCCACAATTTCTTACAAAATTAAAATAATAAATTTTACATTAATAACTATAGAATTGGAAGTTTACGTCAATGATGACTGTAAATAATACTTCCACTATAAAAGCTGACAACAATAACTTCTACAGTTGTAATAAAAAACATACATGAAAACAGGGCTGTCCTGAAGACACACGATAGAAGTAAAACTTTTGTATTACCGGGAAGAAAATTAATTAAAAAAAATACAATAAAAAGTCAACGTCACGCGGTGTGGCCGCACCTACCCAAGTAGTGACCACGCCCGACGTTGCTTAACTTGGGTGATCGGATCAGAACCGGTATTTTCAATACTCTACCGCTGTGCTTACCCCCACCACTTTTCGTCACCCAAAAAGATTGTCGATCAGAATTTCAAAGCCCCATCATAAGTAGTTTCATTTCAGAAGAATTATAAATCAGATCAGTTCTTGCCGGTTCTTCTCGATGACTTTGTTGTTTTCTGAACGTATGGTAGTGTATTTTTTTACATCCATAAGCGTATTTACAGAACCTATACTGGATAAAGTATTTTGATTTTAAATGTTATTATAACTGTATGAATACTTTTCTCAACGATATTTGAAAGATTTTTAGAGATAAACCGTAACAAGGGTATAAGAGCTCGGAAGCCAACCAAAATTTTAGTAGCTAGAGAAAAATCTCTTTAAAATCTGTACCAATATTACATAAAAGCTAAAATAAATTGCTATTATGTTTATTTAAAAACGAGCTATAAGTTAACTGGAAAAACTAATTTCCCATTATATATATTCTTTTCAGTCAGGAAGATTTTCGGCTATCTAACATCATGCAACTCTTAGAAACATCGCAATTAACATACGAAATACATTTCACAAAGCACGCTAAACAAGACCAAAGTTACAGAGTGGGTAGGCCTTAAGGTGTGGAGCGTGAGTATGAAGAATCAAAGACATGTTGGCCGCTAGTACGAGAACTGACCATTACCGAAGAGATACGGGCTGTGAAGGCCAAAGAATCATTGCGGTTACACTCTCGTATGGCTTTTTCGTGTACTCGACTCTCTAAGCAAATAACTACTGCGTTGTCAGTAATTCAAAATATCAACAAATAAACTAAAACCACAGGTATTATTCCATAATAAACCATAAGTATTATTCCATAAAATATAAATGAATCGATATTGAAATTCAACCAAATAAAATCAGGTTATTGCATGCTTTGTATTTATTATTGTTCAGAAAAAAAATTATACATACAATTTATTGAATTATTATTTTTAATTTATATATTTATTATTAAAGAAATATACAATTATAATAGTCCGTTTCTATCATCGTATATTATACTAGATTTGCCCGCGACTTTGTACGCGTGGAACCTAATGTCAAAAGCTGTGATTAATAAAGTCATCTGAATGTATTAAGTCCATTTACTTATTTACTTTTTTCTCGTACTTAAGTCGCGTTGTCATTAAAATTACAATAACTTTTGATAGAGTAAACCGATTTTAATGAAACAGACACTAAATATTACTCGAAAATATGGTTTATGATTTTCTTGCAGCAGTGATGCGTGTTACTACAAACAGACAGACAGATAGATAGAAATTTCTAAAAATTATTGAAATGTATTTTATTACTTATTCCAAGACACCCGCAATATTTTTTTTCATAAAAATCTAAAAACTACACACATGTTAGATTTACATTCTTATTATATGTATAGATGTAATATGCAATGACGGATTTACACTCTGCCGCCTATAGGCTATTAAAATTTTGCCGCCCTTAAAATCTGCCGCTTTAGGCTACAGCGTACTCAGCTTACTGGTAAATCCGCCACTGATAATATGTATAGATGTTTACAGAAGAAAGAAATATTTTTAAAAGCGGTCGATAAGTATCTAAATTCTTCAATTACAGCTCAAAATTCATACAAATACATGAATATTAAGAGGTTTTTTTTATGCATCCATTCAACACAAAGACTGACTTTCCCACGCGGCGACATCCTATGACCTAACTTTGTATACTGTCATATGACAGACGCGTAACCAAAGCGTTCCGCTCCATAAACCTTTACGTTACTCTGTCAGTCAATCGATCACCGTTATACGTTCTGTAGGTTATAAACTCAATAATGACCTGCTCCTACTAATATATGCACAATTTTAAAATAATGTTTTTATTGCTTTATCAAGTGTACCACAATCACACTTCGTGTCGGACGGTAACATAAAAAGGTGACTCCAAAATCAAAATTACTTTATTCAATTTAGGTCCTGAGAAGGCGCTTTCGGTTCGGAAAACAGCCCAGTCATCGAGAAGAACCGGCAAGAAACTCGATCTGGTTTATCTTTCCATTACACATACATATTTATGCAAACACTAGTGCGGCCGGCGGACGTTGTCCTGCCTTGATAATAAAAAAAATCCTAAAAGTCGACCACAGCGCCACCTACCGGTTCCAATTGTGAATCTAAACCATTCTTGGAACCACTGGAACACGCACACAAAATTTCATCAAAATCGGTCCAGCCGTTTAGGAGGAGTTCAGCGACATACACACGTACAGAAGAAATCATTACATAGTATAAAACAAAGTCCTCTACCGCGTCTGTCTGTCTGTCTGTTCGCGATAAACTCAAAAACTATTGAACGGATCTTCATGCGGTTTTCACCGATGCATAAAGTGGTTCACGAGGAACATTTTGGTATATAATTTGTCAATGATTGTTTTATAATCAGGGCGGGACAACGTCTGCCGGGCCCGCTAGTTTATATATAAAGATAGATAGTTCGTTTTTGGTAGAGACACGAACTTTGGCGTCATTTTCAGACATAGCCATGGATTTGTATATATTTTCACAAGATATGAAAAATAAATTACTATATGATACCATGATGATCACGTGTCCTAACATGAAATACTCCAACTGGCTAATTATCACCTGCGTATTGAAAGTAGGTCTCCAAGCATGACAGTCAGTCCCACTCCAGTTTAAGCGTGCTTATCGTTTTAAACTACATTGTTAACATCAGGTGAGATTATATTCAGACTATAAAAAAATCTCAAAGATACGATGAAGACAAAAATCGTACCATCTTATGCCTAAAGAGAGTGGTTTTCAAATGTAGCTACCGGAATACACCTTTCCTACAAGTACTTGGTAACAAATTTTCAACTCAAGGGTTAAAGTTAGCCAGGCAAGGACAAAACGTCCAAAGATTTTATCGCGATGTGTTCATCGAACGACGTATGTTCAAATTCTATTTATTATAAACCGGAGCGAATGAAAGGGAGGAAAATGTCATGATGTATTCATAATGTGGTGGTGTAGCGTTTATTCTGATGTCCATCTGACTTACTACCACCAGTAAATTGAAAACTGCCGCCAAGCACATAGATGTGTATTCCAGGAACTGCACTTTGAGCCAGCCTTTTCTAAGTTTGACGTATTAACGCCTTAGAGAATCTATCACCGTTTATTATCGAAAGAGATTTTACATTACTTCGACCCTCCATTGAAAATCAGCGCTGCAGTACAACCAAAATGTAACTCATCATTGGGTATTATTGTTTGAAAAACCATGTATACGTTTCCTTTATTTATCTTGTTGTTTGTAATCGTTTACGAACAATAAAGAACAAAAAAGAAAGAATTCTTCTAGTTTAATGCAAAAATAAGAAATTAAAAGAAACCAATGTAAAAAATGGCGTTCTATCCTTAAATTTTCAATGGAACGGGTAATGTTATGAGTTTTTTTTTTATTAAAGATCAGTAATGTTATGTGTTTTTTTTTAATTAAAATACTAGTAATGATTCTTACCTTCTCGTGAGTCGTTGATGAACTGTCGAAGCTAGGTCCAGGAGCGACACTGTGCAGTGCGACACCGCACTGGGGGCTTGAATCAGCAGTCACGCATCATGAACTTATTGTTCGTGCACACAATTGATGTGTATTTCCATTGCACGTTGAAAGTTCTCGCTGACGTGTCGTCGCAGCAATTTTTTATACCACAATGGTGGCAAACAAGAAGGCTGCTTTGTGGCAACAACGGAGGCATCACATGCGCATTATCGATCCTTTAAAAACGTATTTATCGACCTCTTGAAACACATCATACTATAATCTCCTAGAGAAACATAGATTTTATGTTTATAATTGATTTTACGTAAAAAAAACCAGCTTTACTGAGTAAAAAATATATCCTAAGCCCTATTTTTTCTACCATTTAATCAACTTCCATTGTTTCCATTACAATCAGTCTAAATGCTTAAACACGACTGATGACAATCATCCAAATAAATGTACTTTGGTATGACATTATGCAATATTTTGTTATATCTGGAAATATTTTTTTTCACTAATAATAAACTACGTAAAAATCGTTTTTAAGTAAATTTGTTTTTAAATACTTATAGTATTTTAATTGGCCAGTTTAAATTTATAACAACACGATTAAATGAATAAAAAACACAATTAAAGAACAGGACATGCAAAATTAAAATGTTAAATGAATTAATGGATATAAATTTCATGGTAAAACAAAATAATACGAACTAGCTTTCCGAAGATTTCAAGAAGCAGATATGATCCATTCTATCCCGCCAATACATATATATTATTTTATAAAGATGCAAAATTGTAAATTTAGAATAAAAAAATCTAGTGTAATGGAAATAGAAACAAATAACAGTAACTATTTAGGATTTGCCCTTCTGTGAACAATGCGAACGCGATGCGTGTCGCCTATCGTCTGTTCCCATGTTCATTCGATAAACTTTTACTTACATATTTATTATAAACGTCATACAATGTTCTCGTATAATACACGCTAAATAGTTTTATGTCCTTGTCACTTGTACTTTTTTATGTATAATAATGTCGATACTTTTTTGAATCCCGTTTTCTATTTTATAGTCTTTGGAACGGAACAAATAATTTTAACCAAATACGTGAAGTGAAGGCAAACTATATAGCGTTCAAGAGTTTTCTAATAGCAGAAAGGTTACATACCACCATCAAGCTAAAGGTCTGTCGCCAAGGAATTATATGTGTATTACCAGCTGCACTTTAAAATTAAAAATGCTTTATTTAATTTCAATTGTAAGACTGCGCTTATGAACGTCAAAACTAACACCAGTTCGGAAAACAACCCAGTCATCGTGAGCTACGGGAAGTTGGCCCCCTATTTTTCGCGTAAGAATTTAAAACTTCTTAGAGAGTATGCCCATTATTAAAACTCCTGCCTGCGTACCTTTATAAAAAAAAATGATGAAAGATATAAAATGCGAAACCCAGCATGCTAAAAAAATTTAAGAATTCGAAAATCTCAAAGTGAATTTATCAAGTTAGTCGTTTGCTCATCCTTTACTTTTTTGATAAGTCTACTCTTAAGGAGTGGAAAATCAAATTGAGAGACCGAGAATATTAATTAGAAGTTGATTTTCTAAAATGTAAAAGATGGGTAGACCTGGTCAAAGGGAGTAAGTATTATAGATTCGAATGCATCATTCCAAAATTCTCGATCTCTCAATTTTTTTTTCCCACCATATTCACCCTTTAAAAGCGGACTTTTCAAAAAAGTAAAAGATGAGCAAAGGTGGGCGAACGACATACTTTAGAAAACCACCTTGAGATTTTCGATAAATTTTTCATAACTTTTTTTATAGAGCTGGGCAAAAATGGGCAATCGATGGCCATACTCTCTACGAATTTTCAAATTCTTACATAAAAAATGGGGGGCCAACCTACCGGAGCTGTCATCGTGAAGAACCGGCAAGAAATCAGATCGGGTTTATCTTTTTAACATACATACATTTAAAACTAGTGGGACAGGCGGACGTTCTCCTGCCCTGATAATTAAAAAAATTAGACAAATTATATACCTAAATATTCCCCATGAATCACTCATCTACTGGTGAAAACCGGAGGAAAATCCGTTCAGTAGTTTTTGAGTTTATCGCGAACAGACAGACAGACGCGGTAGGGGACTTTGTTTTATACTATGTAATGATACATTAACATTACTACTATAGTGGATGCTCAGAGAGGTGTCAACTACAGACCTCAGCATAGTTCACAATTTGGTATATCCTAAATATCATTTAGATTCCAAAAACTGCTTAACATGGCGCTTAAACTTACAGTACGGCAAATCGTTAATATTATTTTTGGGAATTCGTTGTAAAACCAAAAAACTGTTACCGGTATAATTGTCTGAAACATGAAATGACCAGTTAGTATTTAAATATAGTATTTAAATCATGGCGGTCTTTTATGAAATCCAATCAAGAATGTATTGAGAGGGCGGATCTATGTTACCGAAGCCCTGAAACTTTTAATGGTAGTTAAGTCCCTGTGTAGTTGTGTCTCCTTAGGCTTATGTGTTTTATAGCAAGAAATTCTATTCAAACCTTTACTTTTACACGTTTACCTAACGCGAGTAATTAACATGAATATTTTTACTCGCGTTACAGTTGTCTCAAAATTTTGTTTGACTCTCAAAAAAAGTTATTCTAAAATATACTGTATGATGTACGATGTAACATTTAGGAGAAATACTAAGATTTCTATATGATTTTTTCTGTGGTAAGCCCAAACAAATGTCACTGATAACTCTACAGAGATTATAAAGTGTGAATACTCTAACAATATAAATAAAATGATACGAGTTCTGCCATTATGCATTGTCGATATACAATCATGCAATTTCGATTGTACGATTCACAAACGAATATATGTATGAATAGCTTAGAATAGTTAGCTAGGTCAGACGTGGTTTCTCAGGTAACAGCCCAAGCCGAGGTGTGCTGTGCGCCCTTGAGCATGTTACCTAAAAATAAAATCGGCTGAGTGCCTTATGCGCTCGCCTTAGTAGTCCGGTGAAGCTGTGAAGACCTTCCCAGATCAATAGCGTAGTCACTTCGAGAAAAAAAAATCTGCCATTATGCACACATCACGCAAAAACTAGAAAGGTTTAGATCAATTTTTTTCAGTGTTACTGCATACACACTCGGCACCTTTTTAAATAATATACCTTTTATTACTATAAAATAATTAAGATTTAAGAAACTACGAGAAACTTACCACTAGGCATTCAGCAACGTATTTTCTTGCTGTCTTAAGTGACAAAGTGGTATATTGCGTATTCCCATACGCAAACGGACAACGTTTTGATAAGCAAAGATTTCTCTTTCATTTTTTTTTCTCTTTTCCTTTGAATATAAAGCCTATTATTAAGATAGTGTATATATCGCTTTAAATATGATGGTATATAATACATATATCATTACATAGTATAAAATAAAGTCCCCTACCGCGTCTATCTGTCTGTCTGTTCGCGATAAACTCAAAAACTACTGAATGGAAATTGATGCGGTTTTCACCAGTGGATAAAGTGATTCATGAAGAACGTTTCGGTATATAATAAGCCAAGGATTTATTTTTAATCAGGGTGGGACATCGTCTGCCGGGCCCGCTAGTATAATATATAATACAAGGTAGCTATAACAGGATTATATTGTGATTAATCCATTAATTGTACCAAAACTTCTTTTTATTTTACATTACTTTTAATATAACAGTTATAAAATAAAACAAAAACGCTATTAGTTATAAAACTTTAATACTATTAATATTCCATTAAACAGCGATTATAAACTTAAATGCACTCCCGTGTGAACGATACACCGTGCGAGTCACCACGAACAAAGAAACTTCAGTATAACTAACACAGGGATTCGTTATTCGCTTATGTTATAAATAAAGCGTCGACATTGTAACTAAGATAACGTTATAACGTTACAAAATAAAATTATTTTTAACTTCGAAAAGAGTTTTAATTAGTCTGCGAACGACATGTGCGTGTAAAATCAGTGACATTTCACAAGTTATTACATCATTTATATCTTTGTTCTTTGTCATATTTGTTCGTTTAACTCAGTTTATTTTAAATTCATAGCGATTATATTAAAGATCAGTTTCGAATGCCGATTCGCGCTTGTAAATCGTTTTTTGTGATATCAAAGAATGCAGATTTATTATTTTAGTCACATGGTATATCATAAACAATTAGGAAATGGGGGCAATTAATACATTTGTCTATGATATCTAATTAAGTAAATATATGACAATATTATTTGTTATATAAACTTTAAGCCATTAAAAATTAAAATTATGTGCCTCCTGGAATATCCATCAAAAATTTTACTGAACTAAATCTATGTTTTTCTGTGACTATCGATATTATTCTCTCACACACATGTAGAAGGTATTTTCAGGAATTTTTGAATTCAATGTCACTGATTTCACAACATATCGACTTTAAATAAACTACAAGTGGATAAGTTAGTTCTCTTGAGCGAGCTGTGAGGGCGCTGCCGGTTCGTTTCCTTGCTTCTTTTTCGAACCGGAGACAATGTCATCGATTCGGAGAAGTAAGATCGCCGTTTCGACAGCCGTTTTATACACCTGTGGACCGTAAATTATACAGTAAGTAATATTACGTAAGTCGAATTTATACACAAATTACGTTTAATCGGAACCAAATACAAAGAAAAATAACGATTCTCAAGAAAAATGTGTGACCAAATTTTAGAACGACAAATCGCACCTTTAACCAAAACAAGAAGTAGCCCATAAAATCAATTTTGTGAGAAAATGTGTTTAAAGTTGGACCATGTTTACATGATTGACTTAAATCTCAAAAATAAATAAAATCACTTTAAATCAGTTCTACTGCTATTCGGTCCTTGTAGAAAATATTGTAACATAAAGTTCGTTCCAAAATCTCGAGTAAATTGCAATAAACAAACCGGAAAAAAATACTGAAAATTGGTGGTTTTGGTTAATAAATAAATTCTGTGGAACTAGCCCAAGCATGATTTTCATGTATTTCGATTCGCTGAGTCTGAATCAGAAGTTTATTTTGATCATAAGCAGTTCCAGATATAAGTAAGTTGTAATGAATACTTGAAAAAATTGTGATAGCTAATGAAAAAAAAAATTTACGTACTTAATTTTTTTTGTTGTTTTACATTTTAAACTATTTTATGCAACAGATATACAAGAAACGCATTTAATTGCGTTTAATAATTAGTTTTTTCTCTATTTTTATGACTGCATTTTTGCAATCCTATCGTTTTTTTTTTACGATTTACTTAGAAAATCATCTCGGTAGTAGGTAGCTGGCGTCAAATGTACAATTTTTTTTTTATCAGTGTAATCAATAGCAATAATATAAAAAGGTGTTACAAACAATTTTAGCTGATACCGAGCTACTAGACGTTTCATATTAAAAGAACGTTCGGTTATAGATTGAGGTATTGTATCTTGTAATATGTTTTATGTAATTACGCATGGGGAAAGTAGAGTATGTGAGGGCATATGGGGAGGTAGGGTACATGTGGGGGGAGATGGCGCATGTTTGGGAATGAGTCATGGGGGAGATGGGTTTGTGAGGGACGAGATTGGTCATGTTGGGGAGACGAGTCATGTGGGGGGAAATGAGTCATGTGGGGGAAATGTGTCATGTGGGGGAAATGAGTCATGTGGGGGGAAATGAGTCATGAGGGAGATGGGTTTGTAGGGGGGCGAGATGGGTTTGTGGGGGGCGAGACGGGTTATGTAGGGGGAGATGGGGCATGTGAGGAGAGATGGGTTATGTGGGGGGAGATGGGGCATGTGAGGAGAGATGGGTTATGTGGGGGGAGATGGGGCATGTGAGGAGAGATGGGTATTGTGAGGGAGATAGAGCATGTGGGGAGATGGGGTATGTGGGGGAAACGGGGCATGTGGGGGGCGGTACCTGGAGCTTGACGGCGAGCGGTTCCCAGATGGCGCGCGCGGCCATGTCAACGATCTCTCCGGTCTCGCCGTCGATGCCGGCGGTGGAAATCGCACCGGTGGCGTGGCCCGCGTGCCGCGCCCGCAGCGCCGTCAACGTGCGGATCGTGTTCGCGCCGCAGTTCTGCGCCAGCGTGCGCGGTATTATCTCTGCAACCACCAAAACAATCATTGTCAGATTTAATATCGTCTACAAGAGATGGCGCTAGGAGTCCATTAGACCGCGCTCACGATAGCCTTTCTTGTTTTCGAAAGTTTAAATATAAATGAAATCAAAGTGATGTGTTTAAGTCAAGTTTAAGTAATTAAAATTTTTTTCTTTATTTCTCTTGCCTGATACGTAATACATATACCAGTTATTGCGATATACATGCTTGGTACACATATATACCAGGTGAATGTTTAAAGTTTAACACTCTTCAGTCGCAGGGTAGTACATGGTTACATTTAACATATAAAATAATAATATCAAAACAAATACTAATAAACAACAAAGAGAACCTAAGTTAAAGTTTGTTCTAAAACTTTTAACGATATTCACCTATTTTTTTTAAATTGATTTAGAACGAGAAACAAGTACTGCAACTATTTAACCAGTCATACTGTATATTTCCCTAACTCATATATGTATAAATATGTACGCCAGGTGGAACACCCGCCATAGTGGCACGTTTGGGCGTGTCGCGTTCCGGGATCAGCCGGTGTATATCCAGCAACCAGGGGGGGGGAGCTGTCCCTAACTGGGTCGCTTTCAGGCCGGCATGACAGCGGCGACCGGCGATGGATAGTATGTCTTTCGGCGGTCGCCATTGTTTTTGGATTGTACTGTGCTTACCATCAGGCACAGTAAAGTCACTTTGCCGAGCTACAATAAAAATAAAAAAAAAAAAAAAAAAAAGTTAGATTCGCATTTTTGCGTAATCTAGGCAACAGCGCAAGCTGATGTGTGCCGTGGGCTCTTGAACTAGTTGTCAAAACAAAATCGGCTGAGTGCCTAAAGCGCTCGCCTTAGTAGTCCAGTGAAGCTGTTAAGGCCTTACCAGACCAATAGCCAGTTCAAAAAAAATGTCTTTTAGTGTTGTGCTGTGATTCCCTAAGATAGAATTTGTATAACCTTTGATTGCCACCTTGGTCATATATGACCAACTATGGTGTTCATTAGAGACCACAGTACCTAAATATTTTTTAATTGTAAAAAATCAACTCTGGCAGCCTAAAAGAAACATGTGTATTACGGCGTGCCAGTCCAAATGTTAATCATTTCTTAATCAATACACATCAAACTACACACCAAATGAGTGGCTCGTAAACATCAAATATTACATAGCAGCAACAGATCTGTGATGACAGACTGTGATCGTGATGACAGACTGTGATCGTGATGACAGACTGTGATCGTGATGACAGACTGTGATCGTGATGACAGACTGTGATCATTTGGAAGCAGTGATTGCTCTGTTCCGTTCCAAACTAAAATGGCAACTGAAACGTTATTCTATCAATATTTTTAAAGATCTGTCTCCTACTTTCACTCACTCTCTTTTCTATATAGAGATTTTTAGCACAATTTTTACAGTTTCACTAGGCTTTTCAAATATTTTGTTACATACAAATCTTATCCTAACTACAACAAACAAAACCAGAAAAATAAATAGGTGTCAATTAATTTTATTTATATAGATGTAAACTCAAATTTGCAAGTCTTATATTTAATACTAGCTGTGCCCGCGACTTCGTCCGAGTGACACCTTATATGAAAAACCGTGATTAATAAAATCATCTGAATGTATTAAGTCCATTGATCACCGGATCACATATTTTTTAACTGCCCTAGAAACAGTTTCTCTCTATGATTTTCTACCTCCTTTTATTCCCCATCCTACTACCATTATGTGTCTCTTAACTCTTATTACGGATAATCATTTAATTCTAGAATGCTGTTCAAAATTTATTAATACTAACAAAATTAAACTCTAGATTTTAAAAAAAGCTTTCCTTTTTCTCTGTACTTAAGTCGCGTGTTTGTGTAATGCTCTTGTGTATGTCTGTATTCTAACAATATGTTGTATGTTTAGTTTACATGTGCTTTCTTTGTGGTGTCTGTTTGTAGATAGCCCGGTCTGGATATAAAGATAATTTTTTAATTGTCTGGCACAATCTCCATTGTTTATGGCTCCATTCACTTGACATTGGCAAAATTGTGTGTGCACAATGTTGCCATTTTAAAAAAGAAGACTTATCTACTTTTCTCTCGTACTTAAGTCGCGTCGTCATTAAAATTACAATAACTTTTGATATACCGAACCGATTTTAATGAAACGAAACCTTATGTGACTCGATGATATCTATACTAATGTTATATAAAGAGGTAAAGTTTGTGAGTTTGTGACATTGTAGGGGGTAATCTCAGGAACTACTGGTCCGATTTGAAAAATTCTTTCAGTGTTATATAGCTCATTTATCGAGAAAGGTTATAGGCACATTTCATATGTTGAATGTTTCAAAATCGGGTATTTTTTCCTATTAAGAGCTTCCGCTGCGTGTTAGCGTTAGCCCAAAGTAACTATTCCACGCGAGCGAAGTTGCGGGCAGAGGCTAGTGCTTTATAACTTTCGTGAAGAGGTTTTATCATGAACGCAGTATTTTAGACGTGATGCGTGTTTATACAAACATACAATTCTAAAATTCCATGAAACGTATTTTACTACTTATCTTAGACATCTGCAACATTTTTTTTTCATAAAAATTTAAAAAGTACAGACACGTTAGATTTACATTCTTATAATATGTATAGATAAAGGCTTATTTACCCAGAGCATGTGCCACTGCACGGTACGGTGTGTTGTGTGCAGCGTTCGCAGACAAAGCCTGTGATACTGCCATCTCAACAGCTCCACCTCCGGCCACCAAACGTGGATTCAGCACCTTTCGAATAACACCAATATAATACATAAACCACATTATATTCACAGTCGATACTACAAATATATGGGGCTAATTAATAAAAGTAGTGTACGACCAGTGGTCAACATCAGACCATAAAAAGGGCAAAAAAAATCCTTTATGTGTTGTTTATATATAAATGTTATTTGTAACTTTTTTTTATTTTTTTCATCATAATAATGGCAAAAAAAAAATTTTTCCATGTGTTTAAGTTATGATTTGCAATTATTTATAACTATTCTTTTTTCTAAATGTTAAAAACTATACTAAGTTTTGTACAAATATTGTAGATTGTAGACGTAAGGAGAATGAAGTATGATGACTAGAGACTAATAAATAAACATTTAGACTTGTCAATGGAATTGAAAAAGAGCTATTTCTATGTTTTATTGTTGACTCCGTAAAAAATACGTAAAATTGTCCACAGCTATATAGTTTGACATAAAGAGAAGAGAAAGATTACTGAACTGTTTTTTTTTATCTTTGCCTATCTATTTTTTGAATCGGATTTCTTGAGACGGACAGTCTGACAGATAATGATAGTCAAATTGGTGGATGTACAAATAAAACTTACCAAATTCTTAGCGACATGCAGGGCATCCTGGAGATTCCTTTCGATTTCGTTGAGAATGTCTTTGGACGCGCCTCGTAATAATATAGTGCACGCCTGAAAGTTTTGTGTAAAAAAAAATTGTGTGTACTTCATATTATGTGAAATAGTGAAACCTTCAAAAAGAAAGCGAGAAGCGTATATGTCTCACTGGTCTCCAATACCCGAGACAAGCGAGATACAACTGCCACTCTAGCCGACACAGTGTTTACCATCACCACTGCATCGCCACACAAAATGGCGCCGATCAAAATTTCACAGATATTAGAAATAAGAAGGTTCACTTAAAAAAACCATTTAGTGCACTATTTATACAGTGGACCCCCGTTAATCTGGCCCCTGTCCAATTCGACACTCCCTGTAACGTCTATTATTACGTATTGAATATTTTTTGACAATCTTCGCTAATGTAGATAATGCATGATTCCTGTTCAATCAATCAACTTGATTAATTCATATTATGATTTTTATTCATAACTAGCTAACCCGTGCAACTTTGTCTGCACCAAATCCGTTATTAGCGGTTTCAATTGTATTTTTAAATGCAAAAAAACATCTTAAAAACCCGATTGCAGCGACATCTACCGCTTCCATTTGTTACTTCAAACTATCCAGGGACCCACGCAAACATATACCCATTTGGTATGTGAAATATTTTTAAAACTAAGCCTAGAACCCGTTCGGAGCATCACCTACCGAGACCAATTAGGATAAAAACTAACCTATATATATTGCCGATAAATGCCTTCCCATTACCCCTTGAGTTGCTCCTGTGGGGTTAAAAATACAGTAACAAACAGCCACCAACTATTTTTTTAATTTGGGAACAAATCCTCCTCGTTAAACATTATTTTATTTATATCATAATATTACTGACATTATCGTGGTGGTCCAGTCATTAAAAATTTATAGAATTCTTAAGATACCTCAGATATTATATTGCACGTCATATTTCAGAAATAATATTTGTAAACTGAAGCCAAACTATATCACACAAAGTAACTTTATGGGTCAAAAAGAATAAAAAACATGACGCGTGACAAACTCTAATACAAAAACTAGCTTTTATAGTTATTAAGGGGAAACTCCATTTGCAAAAAGTTTACAGAATAACTATTACCAGAAATTTATTGCCATCGCACTCAGCTCGAACAATTATTAAGAGCGCGAGAGAGAGACAACTAGAGTTCCTACTGATTTTATCTATAACCTCTTTCGAAACTGATTTCGATTTTAATACTTTTTTGGGAAATTATAATAAGGACTTTAATTGTAACTGTATGTTTTCTTTATCTATTACGTTTATTTGTTAGACGTTTGAATACAGGATACAAATGGATAACTTTTTACCACATTTGGAAAGCTTCTAGATTTTATTTTATTGCATTTAATTTGTGGTAACAATAAAAACATTGGAACATGATAATCATAGATATAGATTTTATGGTATTATAAGTATGGTAAAATATAATTCCATTATCCTACAAAATACCAGAGGAATATATTTGTATAGACTAAACGTTGTCCGCATTTCCTCTAATATTTTAAAGTATTCTTTGTAAATGATATAATCGACATACCTTAGGGTTCTTGCATTCAGTGACAAAAGTTAAATACTCGTCACCAATCTTTCTGACTTCAAAAAGCCCCGCTGATGTGCCAATGTCGGACTCCTTAAGTTCTTCGGTACGATTGACAATGGTGGCGCCACACGCGCGTGCGAGACGATTATTGTCCGTTTTACGAAGCCTGGACAACGAAATACCATTTCAATATATCGATAAACTATTTCAATATATCGATAAACCATTTACATATATCGCATAAAAAAAAAAGAAGTAACTCAAAAAATCAATTTTGAAACAAAATGGTTAAATAGTTTGACTATTTCTACATGATGGAGGCTTAAATTTATCTTACTGTAATTATATTGCTATTTGGTCATTGAAAATAATAGGAGTAATGGATTACATTACGCGTTACTTTTAAAAAAAAAGTTCATAGTCATTTTAAATTACACTTTTATTAATTTATATTTATGAAAAAATTTATACACTATTCTTATTTTAAATTTATTTTCTATTTTTTAGTCTGATTTCTATACAAAGCGCGTTTTTTAATATTTTAAACAGTTATTTATATTCTACTTTTTAGTTTTTTTTTTTAACTATTATTTTTTATTACAGCAAAATTAATCGCTAGCTCAATCACCATTCATTACAATAGCGAACAACACTTTTTCTTCAAAAATTGTAAATTTATATTCTTGCTTATTTTGTTGAATTAAAAATTATCTTTGGTTAAAGGAAAATTTGTTAATCATTATCATTACATAGTATAAAACAAAGTCCCCTACCGCGTCTGTATGTCTGTTCCGATAAACTCAAAAACTACTGAACGGTTCTTTATGCGGTTTTCACCAGTGGATAAAGTGATTCACGAGGAACGTTTTGGTATAGAATTTGTCCAGGATTTTTTTATAATCAGGGCGGGATAACGTCCGCCAGGCCCGCTAGTATTAGATAAATCGGGTAAAGATGATGGTTGAAAATTAAAGTTAACACCAATTCCTGCCTTATCGATTACATATGAAAGTTATATAAATTAACAAATCTTATTTTGTAAATTGAATAATGGAATAATCTTATCAAATTAGTGTATTGTCATCGGTCCTCGATAAATCTACAAAGTTTGAATGACATCTGACCATTTAAAGTGGGTCAAAATCGCGCCTAAAAGAGTCGGTTATAAACAAACAAACATACAGGTAAAGCTAATAAAAAGCGTGTAAAAATACATAGTGACATAATACATTCAGGTGATTTTATTAGTCACTATTTTGCACATCACGTTACACACGGACTACGTTGCGGGCACAACTAGTTTTAATTTTCAGGTTTCAATTTCGCAATAGTCAAAAACTGAAAGGGTTAACCTCAAAAATGTTTGAAAAGAAAGCGAGTTTAATATAGACCAGTTTGATATATATGTTTACCTGCGGATAGCTGTGATACCGGCTTTGACTAGGTAATGCTGTGCGAGTTCAGATACACCCTTCTCTGTGAACACAACGTCAGGCTTCAGAGCAATAATCTCCTCGCACTGACGCTGGACGTGTTCCTCTTCCAGTTGCAGGAGTTTCGTGAAGTCCTGTCGAATGAGAGGAATGTGACGTCACTATACATAACAAATTTATACTAGCTTTTGCTCGCGATTTCGCACACGTTCATGTAGATCTAATATATTCCTCGAGAACAGTACATTTTTCTGGATGATAGGTACTAAATGCAATGATATTATGACTAAAAAGCTGTAAATACGTCATAAGCGCTTCGACAGCGCCTTGCTAAAACTTGGCTAACTAGCTTACTTTTGACGGCTGTCCCGTCAATCCACCCGTATCTAAGCAACATATAACTATTTCTTTTTCACCACCGATATTAAGAATATGCCATCTTACTTCCACATTTTTCTAAGACAGTGTGTCGTTACAATATTACTATACGTATGTGTGCATTATCGTGCCATTTCTTTGTCAAAATTTCATGTAGGTAACGTATCTACAACTTTTTAGTTATAATATCATTCACTATATACTTTTTAGTTATAGTATCATTGACTATATATATATATGTCTTTTCTATACTTCTGACAACATGTATGCAAAATGTCATGGTGATTGGTTAAATAATTAAGGCATGAAACAAACCAACAGTCGCATTTATAATGTTAGTTAGGATACTAGCAATTTCCTGGGGCTTCACACGCGTTTTCTATGTAGTAATCATTTTCGACTTTTTATTTCATATCTATATACATATAAAAGTATAAATTACTGACTGACTTAAGGTAAATTAACACTGACTGACTGACATAAGGTAAGGTAACCGTTTCATACAAACTTTAATTCCTTTTTTCCAATATTAAGGGTTGAATTTCTAAAAATTCTTCCTTAGTGCTCAAGAAACCACATGAAAATTTTCACGGCCCTAATCGTTTGGGCTGTGCGTAGACATGTCAGTCAGACAGAAGTCATTCTTTTATACATATACCACTATCATCACGTTATCATCGAAACGATTGGGGGATAACATAAAAAATAAACACATCTAGCACAACTGAAATAAAAGTGCCACAAACACCATTTCAAGTAATCATTCTTTATTTTATAAATATGTAAGCTACTCGTAAATGAATAGGATAATAAATCACTGGAACATATAACATACTACCAACTGCCTGACACTTCGCCCTCGTTCGCTTATGAGAAATATCAGTACAAAACCGCAAAGTAAAGAAAAACGTTACTCATTTTTAAGTATTTACGTATAGAAAGTTGATTCAAGGATGGGTTATATTTGTAGCGAAAATAGATTTTCTTCTAACTAATATGTCTCGAATACTATGAATGTTTTTACGTACACACTTTAATGTGACTGAACTCCTCATAAACGGCTGGACAGATTTTGATGACTTTTATTGTATGTTCAGGTGGATTCAGGAATGGTTTAGATTCGCAAATGGACGCGGTAAGTGTCGCTGTGATTGAATTTTATGATTTTTTTTATTATCAAGGTAGGACAACGTCCGCCAGGCCCGCTAATTTTGTGTAAATGAAACCTATGTAATCTATGAGAGTGATAGCTAACCAGGCTGGTATGGTTTCAACTATTTCCAAGGTATAAAATTTAAGTCAATTTAAGTCATTATCTGATACCGGCGACAAGGCCTGCATCATTTATCATTGTAACAATATATTTTATGTACAGAGGAAAATACATAAGCAACACATTGCTTGCCCCATTTATCTAGGGCACAAGAAAACATACATCACTGAAAGTGCAATTTTTTTTTTTAAATACAAATTTTTAAACTTTATATTAAATGGAACTAATATGATAGTTTTTCTTTTAGATAAGAACCAAGTGTCTAAGAAGTTAAACTAATACAATTTGATCGAAATAGTTTTCTGATAATGTACTCACAATGACAGACTGCCAGCATCTTATGTATATAGATTTCTACATGTATAAATGACAATTTACCTGTTCACCAAGAATCTCTATATTGGTCTGACTTTCTCCCTTCTTGTACTCGAGTGGGCAGTCTAGCAGCATGATACGTGGGTTCTCGATGTAGCGTCTCATCTTCGGATGTGTCACATCTTTATTAAACATGACTCCACTGAGTACACGAGACTCCTCCACTGTGCCACCAGGAATTTTCTCTACCTTTGCATAACTGAAATATTTATTGATTTATTTATACAAATTAATAAAATTGTAACCATAACTACATACATTATTATGCTATAACTGGGGGTCGTATAAAACCTTGAAATTCTCTCTAGACCTTTCCACTGGTGAAAGATAAAACCTGTGTTTTTGGTTTGCGAACAGACAGACGCGGTAGGGGACTTTGTTTTATACTATGTTATGATATATTATGTTCATTTTCATTATAAAATATTGTGTTAGTTTTCAAGCGATATACATAATTACATAAAGGCTAGTGACTGCTGTAATTAAAAACCTGCACGGTAGCCAATAAAACTAAAGAATGTACACAATAAAAAGACATATATAGTCGTAATATAAAATAATGGAAAATAGTATAAAACAAATGCAATGCTGCGAGAAATTTTAATGTTGAGTGTTGATGTGTGGTTTAAGTGTGTTTGATGATCTTTTTTGAAAGAAACATTTAAGTGAAGTAACTATGTAAAAGATAGTAAGTAGTTTTGGTTTTTTGTTAAAAGCATTTAGTAATAAGTTGTTTTTGTATGGTGTCCCTTGCATAATAGAATCCCTGGCTTGCCATAGCTTTAAGATTGGACATTGGACAAGAATTATGGCATCTGTGCAAATACAAAGCGGGAGAAATGTTTTTTTTTGACTGCTCGCTTTGCCTACCAAGGTCTTAACAGCTTCACCGGACTACTTTTGCTATTTATTTTAAGAAAACAATGCGATCACTAATTAAAAAAATGCGCCTACTATCTTTCCAAAGGATTTCGCAGAAAAGAGTATCGCATTAGCAAGATGATAATACATATAAACACCACTTCCATATTCCATTCTAGTGCTACCAAATCTGAGATTTATTTTTCTAATTAAATTCAAAAATGTTTTTAATAAGTTTTGCTTTCCTGCTCACTCTTTTGCAAATTAATTTAAAATTTTTGTTGCAAATTTATTATATGGAAGATTATGATAGTGTTCTGCTTCGTCATTTTTAAAAATCGCCCACTGGTTAGCCATAGTCCATTAAAAAATGAACATTTATAGTGATCAAAAATCCAAAAATTTCGACACTGTGTTATACAGACATATTAGCAATTATGCTGCTCGTCTTTTAACAATTAAATAAATATTTTATTAATTTCTGCATTTGACCATAGTTCCGCCAAATGTTAAATTGAGGATGTAACCTAGAATTGGCTCTTAAGCGCAGCTGTCAAAAGAGACCAAACAAAGCTTGATAGGTTTTTTTGTAAATTAGATATTGTACCTAATCAAATGATTATACTGTACTAAAAATGTGTAAAATACATATTTTAAACGAAAACTATTTTAGTTGTTAGTGTAAAGTTAGCCAAAGTTATAGACATAGGGACATCTGAGAGGTTCAGTAACAATTCGTCCTCAGCAAAATCTGCATTATCCACTCTATGGGCTATTGAATGACTGATTTGTTGAATAATCGTGATTTTGTTCAATGAATATTAATAAATAAAATAAAAAATCATATAGCATACAAAACTACATGAAATAAAAAATTCACCTTAAGTATTTTATGTATATGACTTCAATTAAAATGACAAATATTTTTTATAATTAGTGTGTTTGTTACTTGAGTTGGAATGTTTATTTCGAAAAATGAAATCTTCTAAAACCTTTATTTGGAAGGCAGGAGGTGAAACATTAAAAGGGGTTTGTAGAACATTTAAGTCATTGAGAACAATCAGTATGAAGAATGGAGTTTATCAATATTATTTTTATGACTTATCTTTATTCTCTAACATAATATAACATTTGTAGGTGGTAGAGCTATGCTGAAACTGTTATTGCTTTCAACATGAATGGGTCGGCTCGTCCGGGGTAGTACCACCCTCTCACAGAAAACCGACGTCAAGTAACAGTGCTTGCATTGTTGCGTTTCGTTCAGTCAAAGAGAGCGCCGGAGACCCACCTCCTCTCCCCTTCCACTTTCTCCTTCACTTCTTCCCACCCCCCCCCCAACACAGGCTGACAACGCACTTGCGACTCCCCTGGTGTTGCAAGTGTCTATGGACGGTGGTGATCACTTACATCAGGTGACCCACATGTCCGTATGCATCCTATGATATAAAAAAAAACATAATTTTTTTTAGCGTATCTAGGCGTCACTATCGTTCACATAAAGAACTTATCTTAATTACCTATTGAAAATACAATACTGGGATTATTCACAGTCCTCGCTAATTTTCTTTTACAACACCCGAACATAGTTGTGTAGAAAACAAATGCAATGTAGGTATAAACGCATATTATATCATATGTATAACACAGAGGCAACTTAAAGATAACTAAATGCCAATTTTAAATTCTATAGTAACATTTTAAATTTGTTCTGTATAAGACTCTTGACTGTACAGTGTCAACAAGTCCAAACTTAAGGTTATATTCAGAGCGACCAAAAAGATTAAAGAGAACTAAAGTAGGATTTATTCACTTACTTTTTGATATCGACTTCAACTCTTCCATTTTCATTGACAGTGACTGTGTTCACAGCATCAAGCGCTATGTCCACAGCGAGATCAGCCCATCGTCCAATGTATTTCGTACCAACACATGAACGAATCTGTAGAGTAATCATTATATATAATTTTAATAATATATTCTGCTTGTATTATCCTAATGTACTTTTAATTTATTAAACCTTCCTTAAACTATGGTCTCTTTTCTGATTACAAAATTACAGTAGTCAGTAAATATAAAGCAAGAACTCGCAACATCACATTATTTGGAAATAAATCAAGAATGTCACATTGTAACACATGTAAGAAGTAATAATGCTTAGGCTCTGAGAAGACATGGGCCAGTCACATAGCATGATGATAAAAATGTCATGACTATTTTCTAGTCAAATCCTTTTATTTCATGTTGTTTTTTAACAATTTAAATCTCTGATTAGAGATGATTTGGCTTCAATATTGATAAAAAAAAAACATTTCTTTTTTTTAATACATTTACGTTGTGTTGGATATAAAAACACCATTCCATATGTTTTGACAACTCCAGTTTTAAATAATAATGGTTAACTGTCAAAATTGGAACATTTTAAGCCTTATTCTATGAACAATGAAACAAAAACACTATACTATGTGGGTTCAATACATTAATATTCTAATTTTATCTCACCTTTCTTTTTTTTTTTTTATTGTAGCTCGGCAAAGTGACTGTACTGTGCCTGATGGTAAGCTCAGTACAATCCAAAAACAATGGCGACTACCAAAAGACATACTATCCATCGCCGGTCGCCGCTGTCATGCCGGCCTGAGAGCGACCCACCGGACCCACCGACCTGGATATACACCGGCTGATCCCGGAACGCGACACGCCTAAACGTGCCACTATAGCGGGTGTTCCAGCTGGTGTACAGTGGTCACGATCCAGTCGGGTACAGACACACTACCACCCCGCGAATTTGTTTATATTGTTTTAAGGTTGATTATTTAGTTTAAGCCTCCCTAACCTAGAGTACAAAAGTGTTTTATTGACTTTGGTGTTATATTTAGGAATGACCCAGGTACAAAAGTAAGTCACCATGTACAAGAGAAGTACAATGACCAACACGATTTCACAGTAATTTCAAATTGGATTGAGATCTGTTCCTTATACATAAAATTATGGACATTTAGTAGCCTCTATCTTATATTAAAAAAAAATATTATTGTTAGTTAAAGTAGATTTCTTAGTGCTGTAAAAGGGACTCATATAATTTACTTACAACTTCCTTAAGCTTATCTCTGTCATTCATGTCAATTGGAACAGAGATCTTCTCTTGTAGGAGTTTCACAGCATCCTCCAAAGCTTGTCTGTACTCTCTGATGATCACAGTGGGATGTATATTCTGCACTAGGAATGGCTCTGCAACAGCCAGCATCTCTCCAGCTAGAACTATGACTGACGTTGTACCATCTCCTACCTGTAAATGTAGATATCAATATTAGAGTATTATATTTCTTTGTTGGCCAAATTGGTTTAGATCAAATGTAATATGAAACACTTCCTCTTCTCTCATTTCTAACAGCATCTATAAGGAAAATATAGGAGAATAGTTTCTACTTATGCCATAAAATGGTATCATATTTCATGGTCATATATCAATGTTGTCAGTATTAATAAATATTAATTATTAATTAGTGTTTATTATTAATAAATATTATATTACTATAACTCATATTCTAAGAAAGAAGAATATGAACTAAAGGAAATGTATGTTTAGTTGAATTAAGACAAAACTCCTTTAATCAAATTCCACATAAATATTTCCTAAATCAGAAAAAATAAAAGCATCCTTTTTATTCTAATTATTTAATATTTTTTGGTAAATACTCTTCTAGATTATTACTATCATTGTTGAGTGGGTAGGTATATTACAAGTTTATTGAGGTCATTTCAATAAACTAACAAGATATTAGAAGCCCTCTTTTTTGAGCTTTCCAGGTAGTTTTTGTGGCAAGTCAGAATCCATGCTCCGTGGTATTATTTCCGATCCACTTCACTTGTGCACAACAACCAAACTATATTACATAAAACACCACCAATATTCAAAATTTAGAGTCAAATAACACAAGATTATGAACAAAGTACACTACATGCCATTCTGAGATCCTGCCAAAAACTTAAAATCATTTGTTTGGATATTTTTTCACTTGTAACAGGGGAGTGTGTGTCTCAACTTTATCAAATCAAATATACTTTATTCAGTTTAGGCCCTAGTAAGGCTCTTATGAACGTCAAAACTACCACCGATTCGGAAAACAACCCAGTCATCAAGAAGAACCGGCAAGAAACTCAATCAGGTACATCATTTTAACATAAGACTATTAAATATAATATAGATATAGATAGGATTATTGGAGGATGAAGGGTGTTATAGGGGATTATAGGAAGAAGAGAATGAAAAATAGGAAGAGAAAGTTTAGAGAGAGAAAAAGGAAGAAAAAAAAAAGAAAAAAAATAAAAAGGAGGAAATGAAAACTAAAAAGAAATAAAAAAGGAGCAAGAGGGGAATATTAAAAGGAAAAAGAAAGATAAAAAAAGAGGGGGTGGGGGTGTTAAACAGAGAAATATTCCTCAAAAAAAAAAAAAAAAAAAAAAAAAAGAAAAAGAAAAAAAGAAAAAAAAAAAACAAAAAAAAAAAAAAAAAAAAAAAAAAAAAAAAAATAAAAAAAAAAAAAAAAAAGGGAAAATGAAAAATAAAAAGGGAGAAGAGGGAGAGAGGAAAAAAAAAAAAAAACTACAAAAATGAAGGGAATTGGCATGACGAGAAAAGAAGTAAAAAAAATAATAAAAAAAGAAAAAAAAAAAAAAAAAAAAAAATAAAAAAAAGGAGGGGGGGGGGGGGAGAAAAGGAGGGGAGGGGAGGAGGAAGAAAAAAAGAAAAGAGGAGCCCCCAAAACACACAAGTAGGGCGAAAGACCTGCGAAACTCCCCCCCTCCCCCCCCCAAACGAAAAGGGAACCGAGAAAACAAAGAAAAAAAAAAAAAAAAAAAAAAAAAATATATTTCCAATACATCATACAATTGTTTTTAGTGGATGCACAGAGAGTAGTTCATTCCAGACATCCCTATAGTTCACATATTGATCCACTCTATAATAGCCTTTTGACACATAATTTTACAGTCCGGCAAATCGGTAACATACTTTAGGACTTTAGTGTAAAACCTAACACTATTACCTATAAAACTATTACTGGTTTTGCTAAGTCTGAAATATGGGACAACCAATTTGTTACAGTTTCTAGTATTTAGCTTATACCGGTCTTTTACTAGATGCAGTTTTCAAAGTTTTTTCGAACATACATTAAATTATCAACATATATACATACGTTTATAGAACAATAGGCACTGATTTCATTTTAATTCTATTTATGTCAACATGTTTAACAAGACTGTTTTATGTATTTTTATAATTGTTCTACATTTCTTTGAGTTATTAAAAAAACGGACTAATAAAATTACAATTAACAAACCCCTTGTTAAATTGTGTTTAGCACTGAAACCGCATTGTACCTAAACTTACAGTGAAGATGATATCAGACACTATCCTATGTAAAATAAAAATAATTATTATAGAAAATAGGTACCCATTTACTTCAGGAGTAAAAATTTTATAGCATAATTTACTATGACTAATTCTAACCTCTTCATCTTGTGTCCGGGCTATTTCAATCATGGACTTAGCGGCCGGGTGCTGCACAGTGATCTCGCGAAGAATAGCGTTCCCATCATTGGTCATTACTATACCGCCCATAGGGTCCATGAGCATTTTCAACATCGCCTGCGGCCCGAGGCATGTTCGAATAACATCTGCTATTGTCTAAAATAGGCACAAAAACAAAAGTTTTAGTTAATGACATCGTAGTTTACAGTGTAAATATTCTTTTATATTACATTTTTGAATATAAATACCTTTCCAGCATTGATATTTTCGAGTTGAACCTTCCGGCCGGATTCACGTTTAGTATTTTGACCTGCAAAATAAAATTACTAATGAATGAAAATTTGTTTCTTTGCGGGATTTATCACATTAAAGGTGGTATTGTACTTACTAAGGACTAAAATTGGTTGTTGGCCGAACATTTTGATGAATTAAAAATGAAACAAATTCGTGAATCTGAAAAATTCTTCGAGAAAACGACTTACAACAGATTTACAAAAATCGCGTGGTGATCGATGTTGCTAGTTCAAAAATGATTTTTTTTAATTATGCCTTTATTTCTAGTATAGCTTTTCAATGCAAGGAATTTATACGTAAACAACAACCTTATAAATTTCTTGCTTTAATCTTATACATATATTAATAATTAAATTAAGAAGTGAAACAATTACAATATTTGTACATACAGCTTAACCATTTTTCTTGAAGTCTTAATCAGCAAAATCAAAATTATAGTTGTATAAACTATTAGTATAAGTCTACGTTTAGTTGCTTTTATGTTATATATGACCTGAAATTTATCGGTTTGTAACTGTTCCTGTTTCTCCTTCCTTGGGCATTTGCTGAATCAGCTACTTAAATATAAACGAAGTTGTGGCTTTAGCAATAAATTTAAATAAGAATAAATTTTAACGTTAGATAAAATTCGTCCCAAATTGATATACTTTGTAATATAATGTAAAGGACAATACCAATTTGATAACCTTATCTATCTGTTAATTTACCTGGTTTTACTACTCGTTAACTCTGTATAATATTATATTAGTCAGTTACTGCATATATATCCTTTTTTATTGCATAGTTTTGCCGTAGTCCGGTGAAGCTGTTAAGACCTTGCTTGGTCAATAGCGTAGTCAGTTCGAAAAAAAAAAACAAAAAATTGCATAGTTTTCTATAGGAACTATTGCGAATTTTCAATCTGTATATTAAAATTAACTACTTTCACCTCTTTACGCCAGGGTAACATCATACATGTTACGGTATCCTATAAATTAAGATATACCTCTTCATGTCGCATGCTAGAAACGCTAAGGCTTATTATACGTAGTATGATCCTCTTAGTCTGATGTGGGCTTATTTAATATTGTGGAATGCCACAGAGCCGCAATAATTTAAAAAAATCGTTGTACACTGTAGTAGGGGCGCGTTCCACTTAGCATGCACAACGCCTAAAATAACCTTTTAGCCGTTCCACATAGCTACCACGATCGTTGTGGTCGTGGCGAAAACATCTGTTACGGACAGATGAGCTATTATATCTCTATGTATAAATTTGTATATGTAATGTAAACAAATAATGTTACGAACAGATGAGCTAATAATTCTTTATCTGTAAATATGTCTATGTCATGCGAACAGATAAACTGTTGTATTTCTTATGTACTTATTGTTCTATGTTTAATGTGTCTTTATGTGATATTTAGAAATATCGTTTATGTAAGAATTTGAAAATAACTGCCAAAAGGGTTATTATTATTACTTGTCTAAAATTATACGGAACCACAACTGAAAATATAATGTGAATATGATGTAAAATATATAAATGTATCGCTGAACGTGTCGCAGTAAGACACGTATAATGTACTTACTAGATGTAAGGAAGTAATTGCAGTTATAAACCCGGGCAAAATGCGTTTTGTCACCGGCTCGTTACATACGATTATATACCTTGTGAAAGTTAAAACATACGGTCCACTGAATTTTGAAGTTGTAAAAATCAATCGCTGTTTTATTGAAGAAAACCTCTGACCAACCACCTCTCTCTAACAACGTCATTAATGACGTCATGACATACGCTCACGCGAAGCTAATGACGACCCATGCCTAGAGGTGGGTCGAACTGAGCATTGAGAAAATTGGCGGGAGTTTCAAAAGTCAAAGCAGTAAAGATGATGGCCGTAAAAATTTCATTATTTGATGCGGAAAAGGATATTTGTATTAAATAATATATTATATTTAATGAATTAATTAAATTTATTAATATGTTTAAATTTACATGAAATTAAATAACTTTAAATAATTTTAAATTCTATATAAAAATGTTTTGAATCGTTAAATTCTATGTAGAAATTAATTTATAGTTATTTAGTGATAATTTAATATTTTTTATTAAACCAAAAAGTACATTTATCTTTTTATCTATACTAATATTATAAAGAGGTAAAGTTTGTGAGTATGTGACGTTGTGACGTTGTAAGGGGTAATCTCAAGAACTACTGATCCGATTTGAATAAATTCTTTCAATGTTATAGAGCTCATTCATCGAGAATAGTTATAGGCTATATATCTTCACGCTAAGGCCAATAGGAGCGGAGCACAGATGAAAAATGTTTCAAAATCGAGATGTTGTTTTCTTTTTGAGAGCTTCTGCTGTGTGTCAGCGTTAGCCCAGAGTAATAACTATTACTACGCGGACGAAGTTGTGGGCAGGGGCTATAATCTATATACTAATATTATAAAGAGGTAAAGATTGTGAGTTTGTGAGGTTATAGGGGGTAATCTCGGGAACTACTAAACCAATTTTGAAAATTATTTTACCAATAGAAAACCACGTTATTTATGAGTGTCATGGGCTACATACCATCACGCTAAGACCAATAGGAACGGAGCAACAATGCAAAATGTTTTAAAATCGGGGTATTTTTTCGTTTTGAGAGCTTCCGCTGCATCTTAGCCCAAAATAACTATTCCACGCGTGCGAAGTCGCGGGCAGAAGCTATTAACTAATTATATTATCTATAATCTATCCTAATATTATAAAGAGGTAAAGTTTGTGAGGTTGTAGGGGGTAATATCTGGGGAGTTGGAGAAAAATGGTCGAACGAAAACGTTTCTTATGAACGCCGCCTTAATTATGAGATATATATGATTGAGTTCTAGAGAAAAGTTGTAGCTTGATAATGCCTATTATCGCCCAACGAAGTGGGCACGGGTCGGCTAGTAATAAATAAAGTTTAAAGAAAAGAAAAGACCTATGCATATTTTACAACATAATTCAATAATTTATACAATTTTCACCAAATATCCTACTGTCGCCACAAAGACGATTTGATTTTATTTTAATGAAATTAGTTAAATACTCCAACAAAATTAAATATAGAAGTAGATTTTTTTTTATTATATTTAAATAATATTGTTAAATTTACCGTTAAGACTTACAAATTGTAATTTACCTTTTAAAGCTTTTGGTTTATTTTTTCTAGATCGCCATTAGTATTATTTACCTGAACGCTCCATAATAATGCATTCCACATGGGTTTACGCTTATAACGCTCGGGACTAAGTGGAACGGGAAAAGCCGTGGTCGTGAGTGCTACGTGGAACGCACCAAATATGATCGTCTTTATGATATTTCGTTTTTTTAAAGGCCAGTACTCAAATAATGACGGTGATCGAGGCTCCACAAAGTATTGTTTGAGATATCCCGATCAAGCACGGAGATAACAAATATTCAAATACTACAGCATAATATTATTTCGGTGTAAAATAGATTGCCGCATCCTACACACGCAACAACGAAAGTAAAAGAAAACATCAATATACTTTTTATTTAGAGTTTTTAATACAGATTCTCTAGATATTATATTTCACAAAAATTTACATGTGTAATATAATAATACATTTTTAATTATTAAAATCGAGTATATCAATAAGTACCTTAGTCAGTAAAGACTAGACAAAGAGATTCATAATCATCACTTAATTAAAATATGTATATAGTACATTATAGCCTACAACTTTGGCATTAAACAATATAATAAAATTATGTTATACCTACATATCTATAGCTATCATTTTTCAGTGCTCGTTATCTGTTTGGTCGTTCTGAATATAGCCGTAATATCGCTCATATGAAGAGTCTAACATAAAATAATGTTAAATTATTATTATAGGAATATAAATTTGGCGTTTATTTATCCTTGAATTATCTCGATGTTATACATACCATATAATACATACTAGCGGATCCGGCGGACGTTATCCCGCCCTGATAATAAGAAAAACCTTGACAAATTATATACCAAAATCTCCCTCATGAACTTTGTTTTATACTATGTAATGTTTTATATCTAAATTTATGTTCTGCACAGCTATATTCAGTATCAAAAAGTTGCCGAGGACTGTACCATATGTTATAAAATATGACAAAACAAAATAATATAATCTTTATGCTGTACTACACCAGTGTAATTGGTATTATTAAATAATGATTGCTATGAAAGCGCTCGCTACGACAATAGAAACAATAATTTAAATAAATAATAGTTTAAAAAAACTAAAAAAACACGCTTTCATATAAAATCCAACTAAAAAACAGAAAATAACATTTAATAAATTTGGATTAAGAATAGTGTAAATTAGAAATAAATGTATATTTTTGTAAAAAGTGACAAAAAAATGATAAAAATACTGATATCTGGAGGTGCTGATATTAACATGCGATGCGTCACTGTTTTTTTTTCTTTAACTTTTTTTTTCGGATTATTGCATTGTCATCGACCTTTGACAGGTGTGCAAAGTTTGAATTAAATCTGATCGTTCAAAGTAGGACAAAATCGAGCTCAAAGGGGTCGGTTACAAACAAACATACATACAAACATACAGGTGAAGCTAATAAAAGCGTGATAAAAAAATAATAATGTGTTCGCATATTAGAACTAAAATGATTATGTTTAATACAACTTTAGCTTTATAATAATTAAGCTTATTATTGGTATGAATTATATAACCTATAAATACAATTTAAAATTGGCTATTTCTTAAACTCTATCTAATACATAATTTCAGCACAATATATTTAAATATGTAGTTTTTAAAGTCCTTGAACCGCTTATTTCTTTATTTTGGTAACATGTAGTAAAAGAAGTTTAAATCCCTATTATAATAACCCGCTACATTAAATACTTTTCAATCATAGATCACTCACTACTCTTACTGATCGTTAAATACATAAAATGTAATGATTTTTTTTTTAATTTTCCTAAACAATAATACCACGATGATAACGTGTTGACTATTAATCACTCTAAGAATAAATAATATGGCACTTAAATAAAATTTAAGTTTTCAAAATAACAAAAAAATATTAATTAATAATATCATCATCTACATCTGAAGTTTCCTCTTTGGATTCATCAACATTACTCCTTTTCATATCGTCGATCAAATGGCGGGAAGAGTGCAAATTCTCATAAACACTTTTCAAATTCTTCATTATATACGAGGTGCCGTTGATTTTACCCAATTTATTATCTTCTACGTATCCAGTGCTCTCTATATTACCCGTTCGCACGGGCACCGAAAACGCCGAGAGATGTCGAGGTCTTCCAAAATCTCTGCCAATGCGCTTATCACCAGAATCATCCGGCCGTGGTTCTTGATTAACCTCAATCGCTTCGTTCATGGCTCTCTTTCTGTCATAAATATGTCCGGAGACGCGCAAATCTATAAAGAAATTTAATGGATCCACGCCAAATTGTGGATTGTATATTGGAGGGTACCACATTGGCGGTGGTGGAGGCAGGATTAAATTTGATGCTGGGATAGAGCTTTCGGGATTACGGCCAATACATGGTGAAGGCTTGGGCAGTTCTTCTGTCCCGACGTCGACGTACGAAGACTGCCTTCCCGGAGGACCTGGACTTCCACTTGACTTAGCTTGCTCGTTTTTCGGAGACAGGCGCCTAGGCGATGGGTCACGCACTCTAGGAAGCTTCTCCACAGTCAACTCTAAAGGAACTTCGGGACGAACGTCTGAGCTCTTTTTCTCTTCATCTTGCTTAGGCCATTCACGACGCCAGTCGTTTTCGTTTTCTGCAAAGTATTTGTGAGCTCTGCGCTTAAAGCGGCGTTGGTATAGTGGTGGCCTACATCCATGTCGAGCGTTGACGAAAGACCGCAACATTTCACTGAAGAAGAAAGCGTGTGGCTGCAACGGTAAAGCGCTGTAGAGATAGGGTGGTGTAGCCGCTAAAAGTCTTGAAACAAGCTCAGTGTTTCTTAATTCTCGTACGTGAGTTTTTGTTTGGCCTTCCATAGAAGCTTTCTCCTCCTGCACCGAGCTCATACTCTGAAAAGGAAACGTATAATACCATTATGCATGTAGACATGAGTGAAACATGGCGATGTACTTGTCTAGAATCGAGAATTCGATATGAATGAGGAGAGACGTACGAATGAAAAGGGTGTGTTAAGCTCTTTAGACTTTACGATTTTTTTTATATTAATGCCTTTCTTAATAGTTTATCAAACTCTCGATCTTTTAGGTCAATTGCAGTAATATTCATCATAAAAAATCAATGCTCGTTTTTAAAGGTTTTTAAATTACCTATTAAGTACGTAAATAAGATAAATTATAAAGGACGATGATATACTTCAATCTGTTTGATAAATGTATAATCGGTTTAACGGCCATATTGTTTTTTGTCACTATACCTATACATGACGTTTTTTTCTAATACGTATAGTCCCCCTTATACATTTTATATACCCCAAGTAAAATATCAAGGAAAGCCAAAAAGTTATCTTCTGCCCTAGTTACTTGTTTTGTTGTTAATCTGTTATTAATATATAACGTCATGGACGGGTTTGATTCTTGTTGCAAATTGAGTAGTTACAAAAGATATAATATAAATTCGGGTTTATCTTTAAGTCGGTTTCAGTGTTTTGTTTTTAGTATAACCAGATGTTAAAGCATCTGAAGAATGACGAAAGCATAAGAAAGCCATGTACACTTCGTAACACACAGCTTGGTAAGACCATACGATCAACTGACGAAACTTTAGGAGCTTCAGAAAAAACTCTGAAGTATAATGGCTTAGGTAAAATCCTGAATAGAAAGCGTAATGATCTAACCTTTATTAGTCACTATCGAAGTTTAAAATATCTGTAACTAGATGTACATGCGACTCCGTTCGCATGGAACCTAATATAAAAAAAACAGTGACTAATAAAATTATCTGAAAGTATTAATTCCATTTACTTATCTACTATCCTTTTGTACTAAGTCGCGTCATCATTAAAATTTGAATAATTTTTGATAAGGTGAATCGATTTTAATGAAACCAAGACTAAATGTTACTCGAGGATATGCTTTATGGTTTGAGGTTTTATTTACTTTAGCAGTGATGCGTGTTCATACAGACAAACAGATATTACTAAAAATGGTTGAAATGTATTTTATCACTTATTCCAAATACAGACACGTTAAGTTTACATTCTTATTATATGTATAGCTGTTGAGTGCATAAAATGAAATGTCGTTGAGTGTAAAACGACCTTTTCCATAGAAGCGGGGTTCGGACGAGCAGATAGCACTGCACTGGTGTGATTATCGCAAACTCGTCCACGAACAATGCGACTGACGTCGTCGTTAAGTACAACACTCGTCCCCACTTCACGGAGATGAGGTTTTGTGCAGTGGTAAATGATCTGCATCTCAGTTACATATAGTATATTTTGAGGGAATATTAATATTTATTTTCGTCCAAACACGTGAATAAACCGATATAATTTTTGAAGTAAAACCTCTTTTGGGACGGTGTGAATTGGATTTTATGAAAAGAAAAGGGAATAGCTATAAATATAGAGATAGGTTATGTTTAGGCTGTGAGAGAATGAGATAGTATATTCTTAATGTACTTGAAATATATACAAAAAGAGGGAGAGAGAGAGAAACGTTGACACATTAGTTTCTGTTAGATAGTAGTGACTATCGCGCACTTTTAAAAATTATTCTGTGTTGTGTATCATTAACATTGTTAAGATATATTAAAATGTTACAAAATAATGCCGAAAACTAATGTTTACGATCTCCATAGCGTATTCACCTCATTCTCTAAAATATTAATCAGAATACTAAGTTTCACTTCTACCACGTGTGAACTACACACAACTTTTTTTTAAATTGTTTTGTCATATAACACCGCTCGATAAACTAAAGAATTTTTTTTTGGTATAGTATCTTTAATATTACTATTAGGTCGGGTGTTTTGCTAATGTTTCTTGCCGAAACTTGTTCGAGCCAAACTAAAATAATAAAAATGTTTTCATTTCATGTATATCACTAGCAAATTGCCGCGGCTTTGCACGCTTTTCTAACTATTTATATTCGACTCCCGACTAAAGGAAAAACGACGAATTTTCACACAAACTTTCATTCCCTTTTTCACCACTTTAGGGATTCAATTTCCAAAAATCCTTCCTTAGTGCTGACATATAGTGTAAAAGGAACCTGCATGCAAATTTTCATGGCCCTAGCCCTAGTGGTCTAAACTGATGTGTGTCATCCAGACACGTAAATAAACAGATATTATTTTCCTTAATTGGTTTACGTGTAACACCGCCTGAGGAACTATTTTTTTTTTATTTAGTTTATTTAGCTTTTACTAGTAAGTTACTGGTTTACTGGTGCTTCTTGCCGAAAGAAGAGTTATAGGAACCAAAACAAAAAATATTGAAATGCTCTCATTTTATTCAATAAGACTTCAAATTAAACGAATATTATTTGATTTCGACTTTGTACATTTGTCTAATATTAACCAGCCATTGACAGTGGCAATGACAAAATTTATCAACTAGATACCCTATCGTAATAATAAATATACCTATCTTTGATTTTTTTAATGATTGTTTTTCATACATAAACGTTGTCGACGTAGTCGCGTGTACAGCTAGAATGTAGTAAGCATACAAGATTTCGTATTGAAGTAGCCAAGACTATTAGAAACTATTACACTTTAATTATAATTTCTAACAGCTTATTATAATAGATTATGAACTACTAGAAAGACCTTTATAAATGTTTCACGGTAAATGATAGCTTCCGAGAAAATGTAATTTTCTTATTTCCCTTGGTACCTATTCAAAAATCTGCAGAATAGTTATTTATCATAATATTACATTCGATTATTCCTCTTTAAAAAAAACTTCTGAGCCGTCGCGGGACAGCTGGCAGTTGTGAGAAATTATTTTGCACAGGCAATGAACTTTTATGCATATAAAAGGATGGTTTACGACAGAAAAGAAAAATGGCATAGACAAAAGTAAAATATTAAGAATTTTTTCAAGAGAAAAATGATTGTTTATTCAATAAATATTTATATTAGCTATATACAAAATTTTAAATCATATAGCGTGGCGACGCATGCCCTGGCAAAGTGTCGATGTGATCCACCCCTATAGATGTTTCACATAAAAAAAAGTGTGTGTGTGTACTTATGTACACGCGTTAGAAGTTATACTTCTTTGGCGTAAACAGATAAAAATCTTTTCAAAAATTTTATCTTTCGCTTTTTTCTACGTTTGTAGAAAAAACGACGCTAACAATAGAAAAAAGGTATATAATACATTAAAAGTTTTAATACAAAGAAATACAAACAACAAATACGAAGAAACAAAATGTTGACTATAGCTAACTTTAGGGTGTCGGTTTTTCGTGACGGTGTGCGCGCGCATCGTAAAAATTTACTCTCATCATTTTTCCCTAACCCGCCAAAAGAAGTATAACTTCAATAAATAAGAATTCAATAAAAACGAAATAAACCCGAGTACTATATTTTTTATTTCAAAGAGTTTTCTGTCGTAGTAATGCGAAACATGGATGGTCGTCTGTCGACTTCGATTTTTCAGCTCATCGCAGTTTTATTGGCAATATTCGAGTACCGTAGATACATCCGCATTCAGATGACGATGGTTTTAAATTTTCATTTTGAATTTCTCTTCGATGCCGGCGTGTATTTTGTTAGAGTTTTGCTTTACAGTTTTAAAATGATAGAAATCTAATATCGGTACAGGCTAAAGAAGAATCAGTTATAAGTAGAGATATTTCACATAGTATTATGATTATTAGTACTGCTAAATAGTTCTTTCATGCCGAGTTATTAGTTTATTTTGTTAAAATATAGATTATTTTTGTATTTTAACTAGCGGGCCCGGCAGGCGTTGTCCCGCCGTGATTATAAAAAAAATCTTTGACAACTTATATACTAAAACCTTCCCCATGAATCACTTTATGTACTGGTGAAAACCTTTTACTATTCAGATTTTTAGATTTACTTATTAGATGTTTGTAAAAAAATATTGTTGCTGGTGTATAGGATATAAGTAATATAAGTAACAAGCGGGCCCGGTGAACGTTGTCCCACCCTCATAATTAAAAAACCTAGATAAATTATATATTTATACCTTCCTCATGCATCACTTTATCTACTGGTGAAAACCGCATGAAAATCCGTTCAGTAGTTTTTGAGTTTATCGCGAACAGACAGACACGGTAGGGGACTTTGTTTTATGTAATTATGATTATTGTCATTTTTTTTTAAGTAGCAACTCGCCTCGACTTTGTATGAATGCAATATACCTTTTAATGCGGCATCATAGGTATTTAAACCGATTTAAAGTCATTTATCCCCGCTTTGATATTTACAATTTCATAAGAATTATAGTAGCAACATATAGGAATCGTCACACAAACATCTTTTCTTTTGCGCGTAACTTTTAATCTGTTATATATTCTATACTTGAAATGAATATACTTTAAAGAGCAGTTCTTATCTGCATTAAATGAGCAACGTTAATACATAAGTAGATAAAGATTAATATTGATTTTGTCAAAATAGTATCGTAAATAATTAACTATGTTTTAAAATGTAAAAGATAAAAATTACTATGATGACTTATTATTAGGAGATTAACATATATATATATATATATTTATATATTATAGGCTGCAAACGAACAGGCGGGTCACCTGATGTTAAGTGATCACCACCGTCCATAGACACTTCCAACATCAGGAGAGTCGCAAGTGCGTTGCCAGCCTGTGTTTGGGGGGAGGGGGAGGGTGTACGGGGAAGGGGAAGAGAAGTGGGCCTCCGGCAAGCACTGCTACTTAACGTCGTCTTTCTATGAGAGTGTGGTACTACCCCGGTCAAGCCCACCCATTCAAGCTGAAACCAGTAATAGCTTCAGCGTGACTCTACCACGTACAAGCATCTACAATATAGTATTGGGAACTTCTGTATAGGCATTTTTAGGTATACAATTTTGTAGCACATTATTCTGATGTACCTCATAAATTTTAGTCAGCGTATGCAACGTAAGCGCCCAAAAACTACTCCTTACGACTTCGTTGGAAGACATCGAAATTCTTACTTTCATATTTAAGACATCCAAATATATAGTACTAGCGGGCCCGGCAGACGTTGGCCCGCCCTGATTATTAAAAAAATCCTTGACATATTATATACCAAATGTGAATGTCGCATGAAAATCCATTCAGTCGTTTTTGAATTTATCGCGAACAAACAGCCAGACGGACAGACGCGGTAGGGAACTTTGTTTTATACTATGTAATGATATACATGTTATAAAATTGAACTACTCGGACAAGAACTAGCAAAAAGAGAAAAAATATTGTAGTTTTATGAGATAATAGCCTCTGCCCGCGACTTCGTTCACTTGAATAGTTACTTTGGGTTAACGCTAACACGCAGCGGAAGCTCTCAAGAGGATAAAACCCTGATTTTGAAACATTCTTCATTGGCGCTTCGCTCCTATTGTTCTTAGCGTGATGATATATAGCCTATAGCCTTCCTCGATAAATGAGCTATATAACACTGAAATAATTTTTCAAATCGGACCAGTAGTTCCTGACATTACCCCCTACAACGTCACAAACTTAGAAACTTGACCTCTTTATAATATTAATATAGAAGTATAGATAAGGTAAAAGTAAATTTGAGACTTCATTTCTGAGCCTTGATTAAATATATATACTTATTCCTAATAAAAATTTATTGAAATGATTTGAATTATCTATATATAAATAGGCAGTGGGGAAACAGTTGAGAACATCTCCCTCCTCTGTTTCTCAATCGATCCTTTACTTCTTTTTTTATTTTGTAGCTATTAACGAACTTTAGAGATATCAATAACAATTGGAAAAAGTTTTTTTTTCTCTATGGTCTTCTCAACTACTGGACAGGCACTCGTTATCTATACTTAATATTATAAAGAGGTAAAATTTGTGAGCTTGTGATGTTGTAGGGGTAATCTCTGGACCTACTAAACCGATTTTGATAACTCTGCTGCCAATAGAAAGCCACGTTATCTGTGAGTGTCGTAGGCTATATATTAACCCGAGAAATGGAAAGACTTTTTTGTGGAAGTCGAATTTGCAAAGTAAGTCGAAGAATAAATGGTTGAACGAAAACGTTTCTTATGAACGCTGCCTTAATGAGAGACATATGATTGAATTCTAGAGAAAGGTTGTAAAGCTTGATAATGCCTACAAAAAAGTCAGCGACAGCATATGTCTAACTTCAAGGGTTTTTTTATGAGAGCGGGGCAACGTCCTCCTGTGCCGGCTAGTAATAAATACACCTACACCTACCTACCTACGTACCTATAGACCTACAGTCTATCTCAATATTTTTGTTCGTTCTCAACATAGCCGTTCAGACTTGTGTATAATATAGTTAAGAGTTTAAAACAAAATAAAGTTAAAATATTATTAATACGAATCTAGACTGGCTACTATTTATCCTTAACTTGTCTCGATGTTTGACAAATATAATACGTATTTATACCTAAATATGTGTTCTGTGCAAAAATATTCCGAGCGGTCAAAAAGTTTGACGCGGACTATAAGAGTTTTAACTATACGCTAGAAGCTCGATAAGACAAACCTCGATAAGGTAAAAATCTGTATTACTTAAAAAAATAATCTGTTCCCTCAGAGCCTAAAACCTCTATTGCTTAAAGTAGACAACCTCTATAACTTAAAGAAATGTTTCGATTAGCTCTGTAACATAAACTGTCAGCCAATGAGTCATTTCGAATGAATATACAAAACAAAAAGTTTCTCGACAGTTATTGGTTGCATGTGTTTGAAGTTTAATTGTTAACACATATATTAGCAACGCTAACATACGCTAATAAATTAAAAGCGGTAAAAGCGATGAAAAGTAGATTAAAAAGGAAAGATGTTACGGCTCAGTTTGGAATACACGAAAGTACGTTATCACTTATAATTGAAAACGGAGCTGAACTGTTGAAGAAACGAGAATCTGGAGAAATTATTTTATGTAAAAGACGATAAATTTCTGAATTCCCTATTTTGGAGCAATGTTTACTTACGTTGTTCAAACAGTGTCCGAACCAAAACATCAGTATTACAGACGCATTGTGAAAGAAAAAGCTGAAGAATTCGCCAATTCTTCAATTCAATTAAAGCTAGCAATGGCTGGTTAGAAAACGTCGAGAAACGGCATGACTTGATAAATAATTTGACAAGCCCTTGATAAGTTAAAAACTCTATAACTTAAAATATTGTGTTTCCCCTGGATTTTACCTTATCGAGGTTCTACTGTATTTAGAACCCTACGAAGTTTAACAATAAGCGATGGGTATGATTCAATGAACAAAGGATTCCCACACGGCCCACTAATAAGAGATCCCTATAGGAATTAAATGTCACATTACCATATCGTCGAGTTTGAAGTGGAAGCGATACATCGGATTTCGGCGACAATAAAGAGTCGGTGAGGTAAGTGTGGGGGACGGAGACGACCCATGGTTGTCACAATCAACAAAGCAATATACTTTTGTTTTCCAATATTCTTTCGGCATATATCAAAAGACATTTGATATCACCACAGTTCGATAGGCAAAACCTTGAATGTTATTCCAGTAAACAACAACATAAAGATATTTTGACTTTTTTTTTATTAAACTCTTGACTATATTATGGCGCAAGCTCAAACTTGCTACTATATTCAGAGTAACCAGAAACATTGACGAGGGGCACGATATTTTTTTATTAATTACTCTAAATAAGTTCTCGATTACCTAAGGTTGTTTGTGGCTTACAGGTTGGTCAAAGCTATGATGAGTTTACTGGACATGTTCAGAGTATTCAGACAAATTGACACCGCGATTCTAAATCTCACAATGGACCACGGTTTTAACTGATGCAACTAAATTACGACAAAACATTTTCTAACGTTGGTCTACATCAGTGTTTTTCAAAGTGTGGGTCGCGAAGCCTCTTTAGAGGGGGTCGCGAAGCTTCTATAGCGGAGTTGCAAAAAGTTGGGAAAAAAACAATAAAGTTTTAAAAGATTTATTAAGCAAAATGTTAATCATTTGTATTAAATAAACAAAAAACTTAGGAGAATTCTTATGTAATTATCCGAAACCTAATTATGAAACTGAATAAATATGTTAAATTGAATATTTGTCACAAAATAAAATACCTGAAAGAAAAGCAACGGGCAGGGCAGATGTCACGAAATATTTTTCATACTACAGCGGTCGTGTCAAAAAAAAGTTTGAAAAACACTGGTCTACATGGTAGAAAATTTGTTACTCATTATCTTATTCTTCTTCTTCTGACCCTTATCCCACCTAAATAACGTTAACCGATTGTATGTATACTAATAATGCATCAAATTAATAACACAACAATTCTGTATATATATAAACGGTTCGATGACCTAAGCGAGAATGCTACTTACTTCAGATGCCACACACACATATGACTAAGATAAAAACGTTCGGGGCTGGATGGATAACGTTTTACCGTTAACAAAACACCGAATATGATAATTAAATTTTCGCATCAACCCTAAATCACGTTGTTCACAATAAATTCAGAGTAGAGAATCTGTATTCAAACAGTTGATGCGGAGCGTGAATCGGGGACGCGGTCTTACGTACGTACGCGACGGTGCGCAAACATTACCACCCTCGTGTACCGTCGCCACTCGCATAATCCGATGTTTGAACATGTCTGCGACAACGGTTTTAATCATCTTTATAAAAAAAAGAGTTTAGTGAATTTTCTACTTTTCTTTGACAATAATTCTTCCAGATTACCGATGCCATTGTCAAGTAGGTTTATTAAATAGTAATAATATTACAAGTTTCTTGTAGTAATTTCAATGTTCTAACAAGATAGTAGCTCCCTTGTTAGAACTTTCCAGGGAGTTTTTGTGGCAAGTCAGAATCCATGCTCCGTAGTATTATTTTCCATCCACTTCACTTGTGCCTAATAATCGAACTATATTACGTAAACAACACCAATATTACACAATATAGAGCCAGATAACCCAAGATTCTGAATAAAATATAAAAAACAATACATGACATTCCAAGATCCCGCCAAAAACTCTTTAAGCCTATAAATTTTTCAGTGTCGTCTATCTGCTCGGATACTCATATATATAATAATAACTGACTGATACAGAAGTCCAAAATACTAGAGGTAGGACCGTAAAAGTTTGCATACGGATTCCTTTCGCACTGAAAGATGAGTACTAAAAAAGGTTTTTTTGGAAATTCAAGCCCTAAGGTAGTGAAATAGGGAATGAAAGTTTATATGAAAATGTGAACTTTTTGAATTTAGATCTATAAAAATTTGTATTCAACAATTCAGTTAGGAAATAAATATATTTATCCTTAAAAGTTACAAGAACAATAATTATACGTATGACTTGTTTGTACGATGAGCTGGCATCCAAGCGCATCTCATTAGACACATTAGACCATCGAGCTTTTAAATTCTAAAAAACAATTAAACACGTCTTACATCCATGATCATTTAAACAACATTTAGTAAATTATATTTCATTATTCTTAATTTTATTTGCCATCTTGTTTTCTTTTCCATGAGTTATTTTTTTTGTTTTTTATAAATCAATTCATATTCACTTTTTCATTTATTATTATTCTATTGTTTTTCTTTGTCAAATGTTTCTCAATATTTACTGTTACATAATTTTAATTTTTCATTATTATTAATAGCGTAAGATTTTCAGTCCGTGGTGCACTTTTAAGTTTGGTATTTTGTCACGGCGTCCTAACTAGCCAGGTTACAACGCCGTGACGGTTGGCAGGTCGGCATGATAGCGATGACTGCATTCTATTTAAATTAAGATATTTATGAGAACTTTATAAGGTACAGTGAGTCATTTTGCTGAACCAGTTTTAAAATAATAAAAAAAGCTATCGATATAGATACAGTCGATAGAAATATGTACAATGATACTAGTTAGATAAGCATAAAAATATTAAAACGTCCATAACATAGTTGAATAGTGTTGAATATAATGGTTTACGTTGTACCTATAAATAACTAAGTTAAGCTACCGGAGAAAGGTTAAGAGAAGTGCATCTCAGCCCCTTCTTTACTTGGTACAGCGCTACAGGGCTCCGTGGAGCACACTTTGAGAACCACTGGTGTAGGTGATTGCCGATTTTGAACTTGAGTATAGTAGCTAGTATTAGACAAAAGCATTACCATTTTTTTATATTATAGGAGGCAAACGAACAGGCAGGTCACCCGATGTTAAATGATCACCGCCGTCCATAGGCACTAGCAACACCAGGGGAGTCGCAAGTGCGTTGCCAGCCTGTGTTGGGGAGGGGGGAAGGCGTGGGGAGAGTAGGGAGGGGAGAGGGGAAGTGGGCCGCCGGCGCTCTCACTGACCGAACGAAACGTATCAATGCAAGCCCTATTACTTCACGTGGGTGTTTCTGTGGATCGAGTGGTAGTACCCCGGGCGAGCCGAAACATTCATGCTGAAACCAGTAATAACTTCGGCGTGGCTCTTCCACCTATGTGTACCACCATGTACCTACACCACTATGCTATAGTCTCATTACGATATGTTTCTTCGCTGCAATTCAACTTCGGCTAATTGAAGTATTCAATCCTACGTCCACCGACGGGTTGTACATTGCTCTTATAAGCAGATTCTTTTACGTTCATCAGAATAAAACAACGTTTAATTTTACAGGGTATTAATACTGTTGTTTTTTCAATGGAAGCGTATCACTTGATATTTAATTATGTTTCGAGATTAAAAATGATAGAATTATAGTTAAAAAAACACGCTTTAATGACAATGAAATGAAAATATATAAGAAATAGAACCTTTTTAGGAAAAATCACTCCCGCCGGACTCAACAGAAAAATCCACGTTCGATGACAAAAAAAAAGTAAAAGCTTCGTTCAAGTACATAAAAAATTCAATTAGGCTGAAAAGCGATGGCGCCGCGGACGTGCGGATTTTAGCGACAAATTTACTCATTTCCAACTCTGTGATATTTACGGTATATATAAAATAGGTTTTAAGGAATTTTGAACCTTATGCTATGGGAACGTATAAGTAATGAAATGAAAAATGGCGTTTTAAACGGTAAATCATATGGTTGCCGAGGTGTTCCGCGTCACACGGCAGCCAACTTTAATTTCCATATTAAAACCGTCACAAAGGAAGCAGATTCAAAAACCACACCGACGGGCAGTGGGGTGGTGTAATACCGTAGAGCCACAATAAAATAGATATGGTATTATTTCAATGTTGTTCCATTGTTTCAATATTGAAGTACGTACGAATCCCACGATTACCAAACTACATCGTAATGAAATTATATCACTTAGATAACTAGGACATTTTCCGCTAGCTTATTTACATCTTCCAACCTTTTAAATCTACCGCCTAGCACATGTAGGAAGCCACATTGTCGTTTAATATCAGGTGAGTTGAATATCGCGTTTTCATTTTCAAGTATCAGTTTAATATCACGCTAAAACCTATAAGATATAAAAAATGTACAGATTAGAATGTACTAAGAATATAGAATAAACTATAAAACGTATATCCTATAATACAGTATACAAATAATGTAAAATAATCACTTGATAACGGAATCATATTATGAAATATAAGGCATCATTTTGTATTAAGCATTAACTAATTACGAATACATTGACATTAGCAAATGCTTCTGCGGAGTGAAAGAAGACAGTGAAGTCGTATTGAACTCTTGCTGTATTTCAATTCCCAACAATAGAAACTTAAAAACGTATCTCCTAGATACCAATCACACATTTTTAATATCAACGTTTCTAAATTATATTTTTTACTGTATTATAAGCGTATTTTTATAATATTCACACATTTATTTATGCCAAAACTATATAACTATATACTGTAATAAGTAAATTATCTTTGTATATAAAAGTGGTTGAAGAGTACCAAATAATCAGTGAGATGTATTATTCATGTATTAACATAGGTTATTGAATACTAGCTTTTGCTCGCGACTTCGCTCATATTAATGTAAATTTCATCTATCATTGGAAATAACACTTTTTTCGCATAAAAGGTACCCTATATCCTTGTCTATAACCCTGACAACATGTATGCAAAATTTGTTGACAATCGGTTAAGTACTTAAGATGTGAAATCGTAACAAACAAACAAACTCACTTTGGCATTTATAATATTAGTTACGATCTGTTTAGTTTTTCATATCATTTGAGTTCATAGTAAACGTAGCTATCCGAACCTATAAAAACCCGTTTCTAGCTAAAGTAATGTTTTAAGCTTAAAAATCAATATAATAAAATGCCTCATCCAAGATTTTCTTACATCGCATACGGCAAACAATATTGCGCTCAGATACCGGCAGGGTATGATAATCGCGTCAAAACGCACGTGAAGAGACGCGGGGAGGCAATCCAACAGGCGGGGGAGGCGGGTGCTAAGCCGCTGACGGCTTAACGTTCCCGATTATCCGACTGAGTGTACTCAGAGTTGAGAAGTATGATTTATTGCGTTCCAATTGTATGGAGATTTAATACTTTTATTAAAAAATTTGAAAACTGGTTTATACTAATATGTGTATTAGAAAATAGTAAGATAACAATATCTTAAACAATATATTTGACTTCAATTTTGGAATCTTAGTTGAAATTAATATCTATTTATAAATAGGCAGTGGGAAAACAGTAAATAACATATCTCTCCTCTGTTTATCAGCCGTTTTTCTTCATTCTTTTTTTGTTTTGTATTGACGAGCGTTAGTGTTATCATTATTGAAGTGAGAACTTCTTTGGGGTTTACGGTTAACTTTTCTTGGGTGGACAAAAGCCATATTATGTATACTGTGTATATATGTACACAGATATACCTCCGTGCGTTATTAGTATAACTTATATATAATACTAGCGGGCCCGGCAGACCTTATCCCGCCCTGATTATAAAAAAAATCCGGGACAAATTATATACCAAAAAGTTCCTCGTGAATCACTTTATCCACTGGTGTAAACCGCATAAAGATCCGTTTAGTCGTTTTTGAGTTTATCGCGAACAGACAGAGAGACGCGGTAGGGGACTTTGTTTTATACTATGCAATGATGTCAATTTATGAAATTTAAATAATTTACATTATAATTTATTCAATAATTTAAAACAGAACACTGTTATTCTGTTCTGTTGAGTTTTCACTTATGTCGGCAATCCTTATGCCTTGATTGTTCTCTATGCTCTAAGTAAGACCACTGGACGAGTACTCGATAATATAAAATATATAAGTGGTACGAAAGAGCAATTGTTTCAGACTGAATCGCGACTACCATACAATAAGTGTACAACTCATTATCCTATTGCCTTTTTTCGAATAAACTCTGAATCAGCGCTGATTTTCTATTGTGGTCAAGTGGGTTTAAATATATGATAATAATGTAATAATTAATATATATATTTTTGTGTGGTGTGTATGTGCTGAACTCCTCCTAAAGACTGGACGATTTTGATGAAATTTTTTGGGGTTGTGGGATTGGATGGTTGATTAATTGGCCGGGGGGGTGGATTTTTAGGATTTTTTTTGGGCCCCTAACACTATAATAACAGGATACGATCATAATAACACTATAAATGTGAAGTATATCATTACATAGTATAAAACAAAGTCCCCTGCCGCGTCTGTCTGTCTGTCTGTTCGCGATAAACTCAATAAAGTAAATTTCCAAAAAAAAGTATTAACCGACTTCAATATCAATCAAAAACCCATAAGGCACTAAAAAGCGGAAAATAAATAGTTTATCAAATTAACCAAATTAAATAAAACATATGAATATGTGTGCTACCTAGAGATGTATTGGAAGTCGGTGCCAACCGAAATTTCAAATTTGTTCCAGGTAGAAATGTATTACAGAGACGCGAGAGTGGACTTAAACTTTGTACCTATGTGATGATATGATTTTCGGTTCGCACCGACTTCCAATACATCTCTAGGTAGCACACATATTCATATGTTTTATTTAATTTGGTTAATTTGATAAACTATTTATTTTCCGCTTTTTAGTGCCTTATGGGTTTTTGATTGATATTGAAGTCGGTTAATACTTTTTTTTGGAAATTTACTTTATTTTTCCATTTTTAGTGTACATAAATATATTTTACTAGCAGTGCCCGCGAACTCCCTTCCGCCTTAAGTATATTAAAATATGCGCATTTTTGCGGTATGGTATGCGATATGGTTTCAATTGGTTTGGTACGAACGCAACCTTATCAATAATCCGCGATAGTTTCTACCACCAACTCGGCTACCATCGCTTCACACATAATACACCTTAAGTAATGTAATTACAATGCTTGCGTCATGTTGCAACACAGCAACGAACATAAGCACAATAGGCTCTTAAGAATTGAAGAGTTTTTTTTATAATATTGGTGGCAAACGAACATACGGGTCACCTGATGGTAAGTGATCACGGCCGCCCATGGACTCTTGCGACACGAGAGGAAACACAGATGCGTTGCCGGCCCTTAAGAAAGGAGTAGGCTCGTTTCTTGAAATTTTCTTAGTTTGTCACGGATCCCATAATCAGAACCTAACCAAACTCTCATCAAACTAGCCTTGAAGTACGTCCTTTCCAATAAAAAATGAATCATGGAAATCGGTTAGCGTGATATTGAGTTATTCGTCTATTTGTCGTGTACATACCTAATGCAAATTTAAAACTTATACGGTTTTGCACTGGATGCCGTTGTCGGAACTAGACCAAATTAAAATGGGACCACATGGAAAGCACCAGCTTTTAAATAAAAAAAGAATCATCAAAATCGGTTCACCCAGTCCAAAGTTATGAGGTAACAAACATAAAAAAAAAAAAAAAAAAAAATACAGACGAATTGATAACCTCCTCCTTTTTTTGAAGTCGGTTAAAAACTACCGAATGGATTTTCATGCGGCTTTCACCGGTGGATAGAGTGATTTATGAGGAACATTTTAGTAAATAATTTGACAAGGTTTTTTTTTAAATAAGGGCGGGACAACGTCTGCCGGGCCCGCTAGTTATGTATAAAAGTATTTATGTATATAAATAGATATTCATATAATAACCAAAGTATTAAATAGGTGAGTTATATATATTAACTAGCGGCCCGCTCCGGCTTCGCACGGGTATAAAATATATAGCCTATGTCATTCATTGAAAAAATGATTAAAATCGATCCAGTAGTTTTAATTTATTCATTACTGCCCGTGGCCCGCCTGCGTTTCTTGCAATGTAAGCGGAAAAAATGTAATTATTTACAACATCACATTAGAAACCTCAAAAATAACAGTATTTCTCCACTATTTCATAGATGTTATTATAGGTATAAACTTTCCTCTTCAATCACTCTATCTATTAAAAAAAACCGCATCAAAATCCGTTGCGTAGTTTTAAAGATTTAAGCATACATAAGGATATAGGGACAGAGAAAGCGACTTTGTTTTATACTATGTAGTGCTGAATAAGTAAAAGAATATAAAAAAAGGTAATGTGATTATATCGCCGAGACATCCGAATTATAATTTTCGAAACACATCTGGGAGTGGAGTAAAAACATTCTTAATTTATTTTTAAATAGAATTAAACTGGTCGCAGCAGATCTTAAAGGCGGTGGTATATTGTGTATAATGTTCATCAAGGGTTATTATTGTCAAATGCTTAAACCAATGAGGCATAAAAACTCTATAACCATTATTATAGACTAGCTGTGCCCGCGACTTCGTCCGCGTGGAACCTGATGTACAAAACAGTGAGTAATAAAGTCATCTGAAAGTATTAAATCTAATTACTATCTACATTTCTCTCGTACTTAAGTCGCGTCGTCATTAAAATTAGAATAACTTTTGATAGACCACGCCGATTTTAATGAAACACAGACTAAATGTTACTCCAAAATATGCTTTATGATTTTTTTTTAATTGTTTTATCATAAACGCATTATTTTAGCAGTGATGCGTGTTCAAAGAAAGAGACAGACAGACATTTCTAAAAATGATTAAAATATATTTTATTACTTATTCCTAGACGCCTGCAACAATTTTTTTTCAGAAAAATCTAAAAAGTACAGACACGTTATATTTACATACTTATTATATGTATAGAAGATTACATAGTATATAGTATAAAGTCCCCTATCGCGTCTGTCTGTCTGTTCGCGATAAACTCAAAAACTACTGAACGGATTGTCATGCGGTTTTCACCTGTAGATACAGTGATTTATGAGGAACGTTTAGGTACATAATTTGGTATATACTTTGTTAAGGATGTTTTTATAATCAGGGCGGGACAACGTCTGCCGGCTCCGCTAGTAGAAGATAAGTAAAGCTTAATTTTATCATGAAAATCAATTCAGTAATAGAATGATAAGTTCTCTATTTTTTATATTGTAAACTAGCAAACAGCCATGCAGTACACCTGATGTAGCCTGTAACCTTGTATACCCAACCTAAATAGGACCACAGTAATGAGCCCAATCAGAACAAGTTGTTCTTCTGAACACTTGCCACTGACTTGCCTGAAAGTCTTGAAACGTGTCAGGTGTAAGTATGTATTACCAACTACATTCTTTCGAATCGAAATACAGGGGCAAAAGTACTCCTACTTTATGATAGAAATTGATATGACAGTTAAAGCAGTCTAACCTTGAATAGGCTTTTCGAATCCTTGAATTACATAGACTATATTTTTTTACTATTATGCTACTGTTAAGTATATATTGCGGTTAACAAGAATAAAGTAGAAAGCGATCTTTAGTTATAAAATGAAACAAATACTAAAATATATAAATTTGAAATAAAACAAAACAGCATCGAATAAAGTAAACGAACCGTCTAACTCCGTCGACAAATAAACACATTTTTTCCCATTTTATTCACAAATGAAACTGTGTGCGAGGGAATGACGAAAACTGGAATATAGCATATATAAACACATCGCTCACAGGCTTTATATGCCTACGAAAAAAAAAAACGCGCGCCCGTGTTAATGGACAGCCGAGGCTTTTAGCTGGGGAAAATAATAGCACACTGGTTTTTACTTCCAGGCTTATACTATAGTGAATTGGTAACTATCTTTTCTAGAATGTAAAAGTACACAGCTTCGCTCGTTTGTAGATATGTGATTCAATGGAAAATAGAAGACATCTAATATGATCGATGCAGTGGTTATCAAATCGATTTCAACGTGTTTGCAAAATCAATTTAATGTTGAATATATTTTGTGTACTTTTGAGCTATTCGGATTTTGGGTATTCAGCGTTGTTGTGAGCACAGCTTAGATATATTATTCGTTTTACATATGTAACTAAAATGTTATACCCTCTCATATTAGCAATTCTACCATTATGTGTGAACACTATATACAGATTTTAGTTTAACTATAATAAAATGTGCAAAAATTTCACCACTGTAACCGACCTATGTAAGTATTTCTATCATAGAGAATACGCTATCCATTTTGTCATAGACACGCTTATACAAATAAAATTGTGTACCAATCAATCGATCATTATAAATAATTTCCTGCTAAAACTCGTCACAAAATGGCACTGTGACATATCAATAATTTACTGAGAAAATTGCTTGGATACTAAAATTATTTACACATAACTATTTATTAGAACAAATAATAACTAGAACAAATAACAACAAACATCTTTGGAGCCACAAGCCACTAGTACGGATCTCCAAATCATTTGTTTGTGATTTATCTCATTTTTTAATGCAGATAAAAAATATATTAAAATTCTATTAATTTCATTTTCATATAGATAAACATTATCAGTAGGCACAATAACCTCACTAGTAAGTTTGTGAGTTAGAAAAAGTTAATTAAGTGAATACCCAATACAGATAGGCAAGTAAATTCAAATATGAATGGGATATAACACCGGAATTGCGGCACAGTAATCAAGAAACTCAGTCGGCCAGAAAGCTGAACGTAACCAATTTCCTAACTAGATCTATCTCCATAGATAACATTACCGAACGAATGGCGCCAAAAGAACGAACGAGTGAATGTAATGATGCGCGCATGAACGACTACACTTTGAGGGTGTTGATATACTAACAATACACATCTCCTAAAGTATATTGTACTTATTTAGTTCTATATAGATTTTATATATAAATTTTACGTCTAGGTGCGTTTTTTTTTTTAATTTAATAGCGCCTTTCACAAGACTGTTGAGTTTTTATAATTTTATCAATGATTTACATTTATTGAAGAAACTATAATATAATTTACTAACTTGCAACCGGATCAAATAAAATGTAAGTTTAGTTATAGTATATTATAAAGTTATAATTGCCATAATTTTAAGCAAATAAAAATACTTAATCATACCTCATCCTTATTTATCACCTTCCCTTTAGTTTCCAATTAAATTATTCCCGACATTTCTCTATACTCTCACTAATTAATCAAAGATACATTAATGAGGATTTACTTAATAAGCCACATGATAAACATTATCATATTTGCGTGTAGTATTAAATTATGATATGTTGGAGGAATGACACAATTTCTCTTCACAGTATATAATATCGCAATAGAGTATCTATAGTATAGAGTATCAATAGAGCATTTGTAATTAAATAAGGTAAAAATAATAAAAAAATGTTGAATATTATTATCACTCTCAAAAAGAGTGTCTTTATAAAGCATTTTCCTTTAAAATACCACTGATCACGTTATTATCATGGCTTGCTGCGTTCTTTTTATCATGTTCCCCTCTCGACGACAGCTAATAATAATAAAAGCGTTATCGTATCTCCTCACAATGCCATATTGTCGCTTACATTCCGTCAGTACCATGAGACCGTTGAGTGTAAAAGGTGATGGAAGAGTATGCGGAATTTAACAAAATAAAATAGGATTCAAATAAATTCAATAAAACATACCTATTCCATTTTCAAGTAAGTACAATGATAAAAACTTGTTTCTAGTTGCAATATTTGATACATTATTTACTCGCCAATGTAACTGATACATTTGTTTATATTTGTAAAATTTTATTTTGTGAATAATTGTTATTTTTGTTATAATTCTTAATTAAATTCACTATAAAATAAAACAATTCAGATTAATTCTATATCATTTCGATTCAGTCCAAAATATGTTTATATCAAAAACATAAATATATATAGATTTTTGTTTACATACATATGTGATGATGATCCATGCAACGTGTTATTATTTATGTTATAAGTTAAAAATTTATTACTATACAATAAGTCATCAAAATCAGGGATACGCATGCAAATGAACAAAAATAAAAATTTCAAAAACCAATCAATGTGTTCAACTACCAATCTAAAGTTCCCCGAAGTATTTATTCACTAAAAACTTTTGAGCGATTTTCGCACAAACGACAGACAGACAAAAATTCTAAAAACCATAGACATATGTTCTTTATTTGATTGTAAGCCTCCCTCGAGTATTTTTTCTTAAATATATATAATGTATAGATGTCATCTCTTTACCCTTTCATTATATGTATATATAGATTTGACGCATCCATAATGCGAGAGTTTTGTAGCTGAACGTTGCGCATTCAGCGACAGCGTATCGCAGTTTCTTTGTGTCGTAGGCAATAACAGTACGTGCTACGCCGCTACGCTACGCCGTAGACAACGTAGTTGTTCAATGACAACGACTACGATATTGTGTACTTTCCCTCGAAACTTTTATAATATAAATACAGCTCAGTTATTTATTCTATAAATAAAAAGACGAATAACTCATACATCTTTTTCATACTTAAAACTATTATTACTTTATGCTCTATAGCTTTTGGTATCCAACCGACTTTGCTCAAATATGTTAAATACCTAACGCGTTGATGTAGTACAGACATTAATTACTGCAACATATATGGAACTACATATCTATAGTAATATTATAAAGAGGTAAAGTTTGTGAGTTTATGACATTGTAGGGGGTAATCTCAGGAATTACTAAACCGATTTTGAAAATTCTTTTAACAATAGAAAGCCGCGTTATTTGTGAGTGTCATAGGCTATATATTAACCCTAAAAATGAAAATACTTTGTTGTGGTTGTCGGATTTGCAAAGTAAGTCGGAGAAAAAACGGTCGAGCGATAACGTTTCTCGCGAACGCTGCCTTAACGATGAGAGATATATAATTAAGTTCTAGAGAAAAGTTATAGAGCTTGATAATGCCTACAAAAAAGTCAGCGACAGCATATGTCTAACTTTTATATTAAAGTCACAAAAAGTAGTTTACCGGTATGTTTACCGTCCAAAGAAGTGAACACGGGTCAGTTAGTTATACAATCCAAATGTGAATCATTATTTATTACATAGTATAAAATAAAGTCCCTTACCGCGTCTGTCTGTCTGTCTGTTCGCGATAAACTCAAAAACTACTGAACGGATTTTCATGCGGTTTTCACCAGTGGATAAAGTGATTCATAAGGAACGTTTTTGTATGTCAATTTTCAAGGATTTATTTTTAATCAGGGCGGGACAACGTCTGCCGGGCCCGCTAGTAAGTAATACAATACATTTAAATCATTTTTAGAAATGTTTGTCAGTCTATCTGTCTGTTTGTTCGAACACGCGTCACTGCTAAAGTACTGCGTTCACGATTAAACCTCACCAAGAAAATCATAAAGCATATGCTCGAGTAACATTTAGTTTTAATTTTACTAAAATCGGTTCACTTTATAAAAAGATATTGTAATTTCAATAGCGGCGCGACTTAATACAACAGAAAAGTAGATAGGTAAATGGACTTAATACATTCAGATGATTTAAATCAGCTAGCTATAAATACGAAAGTGGGTTTCTTTGTTTGTTACGTTTTCTCGCCATAATTACTGTAGCCCTCATCATGAAATTTTGTACATATTTTGTCAGGAGTACAGAAAAGAAAAGGGGGTACTTTTCATCTAGAAAAAGTGTATAATTAAATTTAGATTCACGCGAGCTAAGACGCAAGTAAAAGATATAATAGGACTAGCTGTGCCGACGACTCCGTCCGCATCGAACCTAATGTAAAAAAAACAGTGACTAATAAAATCATCTGAATGTATTAAGTCCATTTACTCATCTACTATTCTCTCGTACTTAAGTCGCGTCGTCATTAAAACTAAAATAACTTTTGAAAAAGTGAACCGATTTTAATGAAACCAAGATTAAATGTTACTCAAGGATATGTTTTATGATTATGATTATTTTATCGTGAACGCATTACTTTAGCAGTGATGCGTGTTCAAACAAACAAACAGACAGACACATAAATAAACAGACGTTTCTAAAAATGATTGAAATGTATCTTATTACTTATTTTAAGACATCAGCAACAATTTTTTTCACAAAAATCTTATTATATACTGAAATAAATATATACAAGAACTTTATAAGAAGAACGATATTTATTAACACCATACTTCAGATGCAGTAAGCGTGAAGATAGATTTGTTGGCTTATATAGACTGACATGTTGTCGCGTATCATTTACATACATTCGAACGCGCTAAGTGAGTTTGTGTGTCGTTCTATCGATGGGATATTCAGAGGAAATGTGATATTCCCGCCGCGCGACGAGCTTTTTAAATATCTACAGCTACATCCCTACTAATATTAAAATGCCAATATGAGTTTGTCTGTTCCGTTTTCACGCCTTAAATACTCAACGGATCGTAATGAAATTTTACATACATGTAGTCAGTGGTACTAAACGACATTTTTGTTCAGAAAGAAGAACCATTCCCGAGGAATGATATTATAATTTAAAAGCTGTAGATACGTCATATGCGCTTCGATAGCGCCTTATTACAACTTAGCTAGTAAGTTTATTTTTGACGGCTGCCCTGTCAATCTGCCCGTATCTACGCAACATATAACTATTTCTTTTTCACAAACGATATTGAGAATATGCCATCTTACTTCCACATTTTCTCTAAAACAGTGTACCGTTACAATATTGCTTTACGTATGTGTGCGTTATCGGGCCATTTGGTTTGTCAAAACAGCATGTAGGTAACGTATCTTTAGTTATAACTAGCGGGCCCGGCAGACGTTGTCCCGCCCTGATTATAAAGAAATCCTTCACAAATTATATACTAAAACTTTCCTCATGAATCACTTTATCCACTGGTGAAAGCGGCATGAAAATCCATTCAGTAGTTTTTGAGTTTATCGCGAACAGACAGACAGACAGACGCGGTAGGGGACTTTGTTTTATACTATGTAATGATATTATTGTTCCCGAGTAATAGATTATAAGGTTTTTTTTATATCATAGGAGGTAAACTAACAGGTGGGTCACCTGATGATACAACGCCAAGAGAATCGCAAGTGCGTTGCCAGCCTGTGTTTGGGGAAAAGGGGAGGAGGGGGGAGATAGAGGGGAGGGGACGTGGGCCTCCAGCTCTCTCATTGACCGAACGAAACGCAACAATGCAAGCACTGTTACTTCACGTCGGTGTTTCTGTGGGTCGGGTGGTAGTACCCCGGGCGAGCCGATCCATTCATGCTAAAACCAGCAATGGGTTCAGCGTGGCTCTACCACCTAGATAATATAAATAGTAAACCTAGTAAATTTTATAGATAAAATTAGAATAATACTGTCATATTATATTGTATTTTGATCTATATTAAATTACCTGTTTGTAATAACGTTCACACGACGCGATTCAAATCGTTTATGAACGTTTTATTTCTTTAACCGTGGGGCTAAAACAGTCTCCATTTTTTATTATCGTCCAATTTACTACTCTATTTGTTGCTGCGAGTTTCAGTCTATGCTGTACAGTGCAGCGGCCAAAAATTCGTTACTTTTTAGCACCACCCCGGGAGCACGTGCAGGGTAACGAGAGGTATACTTCTTGCGGACACGAGTAGTATCAGCCTCCCATTGATTGAAGCAAAGACAGATTATAGCAGATTTGTAAATCTATATAATGAAAGGTCTTTAAGACTCAATCATGTTAAAACTACTGAATGTATCTGCATAGGACTAAGGCCATTTGATGGGCAATTTATTGTAGATGTTTCTAAGCTACTTATTTTTTAGATCCCATTAACCTCTGCATTAAACGAATAAATAGTTAACAACTTGGTGAGTTTTTTTATTCAACGTATGGATAACATTTGCATTTGTACCAGCCTCAAGATAAAAATCTGTCGCCAGGCAACTATTGGTGTGTGCCACTTGCACTTAAGATCCAGTCTACTCCACGTGTGGCGTGTTCACCATTTTAAACCACATGGTCATTTAAAATCAGATGAGATTTTGGTAAAACGCTAAAAATATACAGGTAGGGATCCCTAAATCGTTCCATTTACTGTTCCCGGTAGAACGATGACAAAGGCGTCGCGTCGGCCGCTGTAGGGACTAACTGAAAGGTTCATTGTTCGACTGACGACGAATAACAAACGTGTGGAACATTCACAACGGATTCTACAACAATCGATAACTTTATATAACACTTGTGAATAGTAATTTATGATAACTTATCGATTCACTTACCAATAGAAATAACCTCGCTATATTATAGAACATACTTAATTTTTTTTGTAATGATCTATTTATTAACTATCTCCATATACGGTAGAACCTCTGTAAGTCGAAATTCAAGGGAGACGCTTAAAAATTCGAGCTATAAAGTTTTCGACATGAAATGTAACCAAATCCAAATCCAAATCCAAATTACTCCTTATACCATCAGATAGCTGCCAGTGAAAGTAATGTCAAAATCGGTTGAACCGTTTTGGAGATCAGCCGGAACAAACAAACTGCGTTATACTTTCATATCTATTTGTTATAAAGCTGTTACATAGACAATAGAAACAGACGCTTTCATTTTAATCTACCTGTATAACATTATGATATAAACATGCCTTTCAAATATAATGTTATTGAAACTCGAGTGGTTAAGATAAGATATTACTTCGTCATATGTCACCCGACTCACCAAAAAGCTCTTGCAAAAGCATTTATTAATAAAACTCCCGAGATTTATGCGTTCAAGTTTTTAATATTTATGGCTGAGCAATAAATTGTTAGCGACGAGTTTCGCCGAGGGTTTGCGATAGGGTTGATCATTTTCTTGTTGGGGCGCCTTTAAGAATCAACAAGTAGGTACTGATATTACATTTTAATATAGCCTTATCCTATATCCACAATAACACCAGAACAGCGAAGGAAACTCTGTCGATATGTGTGCTTAAAGACTAATTTTCTAAATCAATGCGAATGAAATTTGACGCACAGGTAATCTGAAACTTGAAAAAGCAAAGGGACGTTGTTGGTCGTAGATTTTATGGTCTATTTATATTTTACTGTTTCAAAAAAAAACACGAATTAATTATTTATACAACGAACACCAAAATCTTGGAAGATAAGTAAAATGCATAATAATAATGCCAGTTTTCCGTTTAGTACTGTCACTTAAAAACAAACAAAAAAAATTGCTTATAGTTTTCAAATTTACCGAGAAATGACTACTTACAAATCATTACACTTTTTTTAGAGCCTGTTACAAAATACTAACGTTTTTTTAACCCAGAAACAACAAGTTGTTGCAACGAACTTTGATAACAAATATTAAATGCCGTTTTCAGCTAGTACTTCTTCTTCTATTTTATTTTTGGCAACCAGTCTTCTAGTAGACTATTACTGCTATTGTCATGTGAGTAAAGATATTACAATTTTCTTGATATAATTTCAATAAACTAACAAATTGGTGGCCGTCTTGTTAGAACTTTCCTGGGAGTTTTTGTGGCAAGTCAGAATCCATACTCCGTGGTATTATTTCCGATACACTTCACTTGTGCATAATAACCAAACTATATTACGTAAGGCACCACCAACATTACACAATATAGAGCTAAGATTATGGATAAAATATAAAGAGCACTACATGGCATTTCAAGATCCCGCCAAAAACTGCAGACGAGTACTTATCTTATAGCGCTATAGCTATGCTAGGGTTTCCAAAATTTTAGACAATTTAGTATGAATTGAGAAGCTCGATGAAATACAACATGTAAAGTTAAAAACAACCCTAATCTTACAAAAAATAAAGCTGATAGGCAACTAATACATTTTCATATGAAAAAAGATTTAATTTAAAAGTATTAAAAGAGACTTGGAGGTTGAAAGTTTGAAATTATACGTATATTTATGGAAGAAATCTATAAAAAAATATATATATTAGGTACGACTATATCATAGTGTCCGATATAACGAAGAATCATTCAGGTAACTTCCATACGTAGAAAAATGAAATTTATCAAAATCTGTCAAGTCCTTCGCCCGGAGAAAAATTGTGAAAACACGAACACAGAAATTTTATATGTAAAGATGATCCTACTCAGAAAGGGGACGACATGATATAAATCATGAACAGTATGTCACCTCGCACTGATGTCCGTGGGTAATCACAAATTATCCTAACAGGTCCGTTCCGTTACCTACATTAATATCTGCAGACGTCTGCGGGCGACTGACAATCGCGTTATTAGTTGACAAAAGGGGGTGGCGGTGTGGAGGAGGGAGAACGGATTAAGATTTACTCGAGATATTTGAAGATGAGATTTGAAGGTATTCCGTATTATCCCTCTTTGTTATCCCTCTTCCATTGTTTGAACGAGCGACTAATTTTATTAAAAGGATCGATATGATTTCATAATTTTGTTGATCTATGTACGTGTGCAAATAAATATTTCTTTTCAGTTTATAAGAGATTTAACTTATTATTTTATTATACTACTAATTATATATACAAATAAATAATTTTGTAGCTTGAAAAGAATGTATATATAAATTGGATAACATAAATCAGTTTTGTACGTTTTCGTGTCTGTTTGTCAATCAATTCGTTATGTGAACGATGGTGACGTCTGGAAATGACGCCCCTCTGTGCATCCGCCAAAAACGAATGTAACTATCTATGTCTATAACTTTGTATGTTCGTAAAAATATGTTGTGTGTTATGTTATGTTTTTTTTATATAATAGAATGCTAGCGAATAGGCGGGTCACCTGATGTTAAGTGATCACCTTCGTCCATAGACACTTGCAACATCAGGAGAGTCGAAAGTGCTTTGCCAGCCTGTGTTTGGGTAAGAGGGAGAGGAGACTGTGGTCAGTGAGACGGTGGTCTCACTGACCGAACGAAACGCAACAATGCAAGCACTGTTACTTCATGTCGGTTTTCTGTGAGAGAGTGGTAGTACCCCGGGCGAGCCGACCCATTCATGCTGAAACCAGTAATAGCTTCAGCGTGGCTCTACCACCGCTAGAAAATATGTATGATAAAAACTAAACCAGATCGAGTATCTTGACGGTTCTTCTCGATGACTAAGTTGTTTTCCAAACCGGTGGTAGTTTTGATGTTCATAAACGCCATCTCAGGGCCAAAATTAAATAAAGTACTTTTGATTTTGATTTTTAAACAACTAAAAACTTGAGAAAATTATTTTTTGTTTTACACAGCCACCATACACGAGTCGTATAGTGTCAAAGACAAAAAAGTAACTGTGACACACCATTTGGTGTAGTGTAGCCGGTGAAGCTGTAAAGGCCTTACCAGGCCAATAGCGTAGTCAGTTCGAAAGAAACATCATTTGGTAAATAAAGAAATACCTATAATTTTTAAATATATCCATAGATAGATACCAGCTTCCAAATATATATCAAACACAATATTGGAAAAATGGCAGATGCACACCGGTTTTTTTTTGGACAGCAGTATAGCCTATGTCACTCTCATAGATAACATAAATCTAACGACACCTCATACGTTAAAACCCATCTAGCTTTTAAAACTTCTGAGCATGCTAAGAAAAAATAAATAACTCGTTTGAGTGTCAAAACACATTACTCTCCCTTTAAAAACTCTAATAAAGATATATCTAAGCATCGTTAGTTCACGATGCAAAGTATTAACCAAATCCGGCCAAAATATTGTAAATCCGTATGTATTATTTAAATTATTTATACATGAATATGAGTCTTTTGTCCTTATAATATTTGATCAAACACTACTTTCACAGAAAATTATAACGCCCTCACACACTTTTATTTTATTTTTTCTCTTAATGTAGTCAGCGTATGGTTCGCATATCTAAAGTAGATTTGAAAGTAAAAGTATATACGAAATATGCACACTATTAAAAGAAGACAGTAGTCTTCTGTAAACAGATCACCAAAATACACAAACTACACGCCCAAGAACAAAACATTTCAACATCGTATGACAATCGTCTTTGAAATATCACCCCATGAGTAATATTTGAATTAATGAGATGGAAGTGAAGATCGTTCCACTTATGGCTTTGTTATGACAGCGAGTGTATTATTCGGAGCTATCTATATTAAACGTACAATGTTACGTAAAGTATAATGTTCTTCATACCAGAAAATGTTATAGCGTCCCTTAATTCAAACAAAACATAAGCATATTAACAATTACTAGTGGTCGAAATTCAACCATAATACTTATAGATGAGAGTTTTTGGTGGGATTTTGGTCTGTCATGTAGTGGATTTAATTTTTTATTCATAATCTTGTGTTACTTGACTCTATATTATGTAAAATTGGTGGTGTTTTATGTAATATACCTAATTTGTTTATTGTGCATAAGTGAAGTAAATGGAAAATAATACCACGGACCACGAATTCTGAGATGCCACAAAAACTCCATGGAAAGTTCTAACAAGATGGCCACCATTTTGTCAGTTCATTGAAATTATATCAAGAAACTTGTAATATCGATACTCACTTGACAATGGCAGTAATAGTCAAGTAGGAAACTGGTTGCCAAAAATGGACTGGAAGAAGAACTTGTAATACTATTAACTACTCGACAATGGCAGTAATAATCTAAAAGATTGGTTGCCAAAAATAAAGTAAAAAAAATACATATAGATATGTCTGCATTTTTTTTGTACATTGTAGGAACTGTACTGGTTATATAATACAAATATTGCGGTTAATAAACATAAGGAACGTGAAGTATGACCAATAGAGACTTGTAAATAAAAGCTCTTTCCAATTGTTTTGATAAAAAATAAAGGAAATCAATTGATAACAGACGAGAAAAAAGTACTAAACTGTTAGCTTATTCATACACAAATTCTCTTAAGACTACATAATTGTTTAATTTTACCAAATCAAATCAATCGAGATATGAACGCAACAATTAAAAAAATATATGGTAAATATACATTTATAATCGTTTATTAGTTTCAGTATTTCAAACCGTAATTTAAGATGAAACTCTTTACAGCGGTTGAAAGTAAGTCGATCCGCCATTTTGTTTTACACAGATTAATGCCGAGCGTCTGCGTAGCCGCGGCGACGCGGACGAAAGAATAGCACTAATTAATCAAAAGTCGCTTTCCCTTGATTTCCATGGAGATTTTTCAATAGATTTCGTACAATTGACTTATGACGAATGTTCTCGATGAAAAGGAAAAAATCTCTTTTTGTTTACGTTTGATTCAATAAAATTAGTCACAGAACGTTTCATACTTTATCATTACTACATTATCATTACAAAACGACATGCACTTTTAGTATTAACAATTTATTTATGTATAATAAGACAAAAATGTAACTAAGTTCCTCAGGAGGGAGTCCTTTGCGTACTTTCATTATTCTTTTATATAAATATTTGAATAAGGTGTACACTGATTCATTGAAATTATATCAAGAGATTTGTAATATCGTTATTTCTTTGACAATGGCAGTAATAGTCTACTAGAAGACTGGTTGCCAAAAATAAAATAAAATAAAAGAAGAAGGTGTACACTATGGAAAGTACAGATAAACATAAATGTAGCAAGTATTCATTTTTATCTGTGAAATAGCTGTACCTAATAAAAAATAATGACCCTACTATATCATTATATTAAGACAGCTGTCTGTGCCAAATACATATAAAAACCGACAAAGCTATTTACAGCTCAAAGAGAAATATTTTAAAGATAATTATGAAACTTACATATAGCATGTGATAAATTGCTGAAAGTAAAATTTTGATATATATGAAAATTAAATCGTTCACAAATAAAAATACAGCTATTGTTACATAACGAAGGGCAGCACTCATGAATATCTATAATTAATTAATTTTGATTTAACGATTTGATGTAATTAAGAAATTTATTTTAAATTTACTTTTTTTGTATTGTCCGTAGTCAGTCGACGCACGTAGGCTAGACAAGGACCACCCGCAAAGTTTATTCGCTAATGGCTCCTTTTGTGCTACGACAATAATTCGCCGGATTGAATTCTTGTTTGTCGTCTCGAATTTCGTTTTTATTAAGAATCTCCCCGGGATGACTTGTAATCCCTTTCTAATTATTATTCGTCTATTTATTGAAAACCATTTTTGATCGTACTCTCTTTATATTCACGATTAATCTTACAATGTTTTAAAATTTCACTTTTTTATGTATTTTTTAAAATAAATAGTTAGTTCAGCGGTCTTTTCTATAAGTTTACATTTCAAGCATGTTTACTAATCTCTTACAAGGCAAGACAAATGATAATATTATGTGTTTGCACTAAACACTTGTAGAAGAGTCGCAATTAAGTGTGGCGAAGAATGAAAGAGTCGTATGCGCGAACCGCGGTTTGCCAACCGCTGAGTTATTGGATTAACGTTGCATGATTTCGACTACGCGTAATTTTTTAGATTAGATAAATTTAAGATATTATTTAAATTACACAAAATTTAACGATAAGCATTAAATAATTGTGAAAAATCCTGCCATCGCAGAGCTATCCCGGAGTGCACTGCTCAAACCGTTAGGGTCACACTAAGATAATGTATGATGTCAGCCATTAAAATATAATAATCAAGAGTTGTTATTCTTTATAAACAAACGTTACATTGTAATATATCCACACAGAATCAGATTAATCAATCCTCTTTGGTGTCAAGTGGATACTTCTTCGTTTCTTTCTTTCTTTTTTATTCTTGACACCCCAGTAAGTGGATAGTTGTTTCGTAGTATAGAGTTAGTATCTTTTGGTAACCGTCCAAGGAGTTTTTATTGCGTATGAAAGTTCACTTCACTTATAAAAAAACTTTATGTTATACATTTTTACACGTTCTAATAGATTTACCTGTTAATATATTAAAACCAAAATCATAAAAATTATAAAACATAAAATCGAGTTAACATAACCTAACCTATAAAAATATTCGCAAGTTTTCTACGTAGTCATATCGAAGTTTTATTTGTTCGTAAAAATATTCCACGGGGGAAGCCATCCATCGAAGGGGAAGAATTAATGTCCGACGGTGGAACCATCTTGTTAGATTCATGCTAATTAACGCCACTCAAACCCACCGGAACGGTTATTCTTGTCGAATTGTTTTTAAAACAATCACCCTTCAATTTGTCTGCTCAAAATAATAAACTTGTAAGATTAACGCTTAAAATATACTTTTAATAAAAAATTGTGGCAATTAGGCCCCGTATATGTGAATACTTTTCCAACGCTATGAGCTTGAAACGATAGATATATCGAGAACAAGAAATATCAACAAATAGTATGTGGCGATCTTTAATAATAATTGAAGATTCCTTCACCACCCTATACAAAATAGCAATGAAAAATCCAAACATAGTCGCCATATCGATGTCAGCAAACGACTTTCTTTAAAAGTCTGAACTACAAATACAAAGCAACGAAATAGTTTGGAAATTATTAATTTTGGGTTCCATAAATAAGAAGTTTTTTATATAAATCTGATTCCATTATACCATGCGTTTTAGTTTAGTACTTTTTAAAATACTAAAAACATCGAGTCGAGAAGGTTAATTGATCGTTTATTGATATTTATAGAAATTCAACATCAATATATCGATACACTTATCAAAATTTTATTAAACTTACTTCTCTAGCCGTATTTCTGAAGACAGGCGTAATTTTGAAGCACGAAATGTCTTTTGTTCTTTTTTTAAACGCGTTTTAGGAAAGCCCTTTTGTGTGGAAATTCAGGAGCTGATTATAACGTCGAAACGTTTCGGTCACGTCACATGCGTTGTAGTAATCATAGGTTACAGAACAATACCGCTAAAAAGTTGGGGTGAACGTTTTCAACCCCTCGCAACTAAATAATTATATTACTCGGTAACCTCATATTAACCGCGCGCAGTACACCCACTCTAGAAACTATAATGTCACCGCAATTTGCAATTAGAGAGGAGTTATAGAAATTACATATGAATCGCTACATTTCAAAACGAGTTAAATCCAATTTTAGCCGTTCTTAATATTATATGTTATTTTTCAAGATCTTCAAATTTTCTAAATGTAAAATATAAAGATCATTAAAAAAAACTAAAAACCTTATGAACGGTATAAGTTGAACTTTGTTCTGGGTGTATAAAAACTGGAAATCGTAAAATAATGTAACATATTATATGAACAATTTAAAATGTAATGACACATTAATTGTAACGGCACTAGGTGAGGTATTTACTATTCTTATTCCAAAGTAGTTTCCAGTACTCAGTCAACAATCTTTATGTTATGGAATTTTATTTTTGAAGTGAAATTCTTATGGGAGGCTTTGAAATTCTGATCCGTAAACTTTTTGTGTTACGAAAAGTTGTGGGGGCAAACACTGTGTCGGGTAGTGTTAGACCACTGTCTCGCTTGCCTTCGGGTATCGGAGAACAGTGAGACATACGCTCTTAATGTTTTCTTGTAATAGAGAAGTTTCACTTCATCGTGTGACCTTACGACACACTCTTGTTTTTTTTGTATTCCAATGACTCTATACCTATTTTTGAATTAAGAGTTTAACGAAAAGCGAAGCGGGATGCTATCAGCTACTATGCATATGGGTCATTCCATGTCAAATCGACAAATTTTTTACCTGACCCCCTTTGATTTCGCTGAAAATTTTCTATCTTTTTCTACCCCCCGAAAGTTATTTTTCAGAATTTTTTTTCCCGACTCAAAAAAAGTTATGAATTTTTGAAAAAAACCGCTCTTTTATTTTTAAATATCCAGAACTTTTTCAAAAATTGACCGTTTGGGAACTTTTTTTTTTTCAAAATTTTTGTTTTTAAATGTAGTTTTCGAAAAAAAATATGAAAAAATTTTCAGAGTCCCAGATATATGAAATATTTTAGTTTTTTTGAAAAAACCGTAATTTTCTCAAAGTCCGACCGTTTTTTTTTTTTTTTGCTCTAAAAATACTTCAACTAATTCTGCAATGATCCCCGTTAATCAAAAGATGTGACGACAGTCGCTTCTAATTTTTTTTTCTTGATTATAAAAAAACTTTTGTTGAATTTTTGCTGATTTTATATAACTTTGTTATGAAATTTTTTTTATTTCCTCGTGAAACCTCAAAAGTTGAAAAATAAAATTTTATTGGAGAATTTCAAGTGATTATCGTCCAAGAAATTGTTATTTTAAAAAAAAAAAATTTTTTTTCTCTCATTGACGTTATTTTTTTACTCTTATGGACGTTTTTTTTTTGGTACTGAAATATGACAACTTCAAAAATACAATGGGTTTAAAAGTTACCTCCAGTTGATACAATGTGATAATTTAAGAGCTATCGATTGCCGGTAAAAAAGATATCATATACATTTCATTTAAATAATATGAAAATTACGGTTTTTTCAAAAAAACTAAAATATTTCATATATCTGGGACTCTGAAAATTTTTTTCGAAAACTACATTTAAAAACAAAAATTTTGAAAAAAAAAGTTCCCAAACGGTCTATTTTTGAAAAAGTTCTGGCAATTTAAAAATAAAAGAGCGGTTCTTTTCAAAAATTCATAACTTTTTTTCAGTCGGGAAAAAAAATTTGAAAAAATTCTGAAAAATAACTTTCGGGGGGTAGAAAAAGATAGAAAATTTTCAGCGAAATCAAAGGGGGTCAGGTAAAAAATTTGTCGATTTGACATGGAATGACCCATATAGTATAACTAGTTAAAAGAAATTTGTTTTGTGGATTCGTGAAGACGCTTTATTTGTTTAGTCGAATAGTACAGCAAAAATGTAATTTTAATTACTGTTAATTTAATAAATTGAAACATGATTAAGTTGACCATTTAGACAAAGAGACCGGATGATTATTATTTCAGTGTAATAAGGTAGGAAAACATTTATTATTTTAACCAAATATAATTATCATGTATGCTCACAAAAATATAATAAATTTACTTATGTACTAAACTCATAACTGACTACAAGAATGCTTCGATAAAAATTCAATAGATAACCGTGATGTACAGTATGTGACATTTTAATAAAAATAAAAGAATTCGCTAAAAATTCCACAGATGGCTCGTTCCATATTATACTTGGAGAGAAATTATTATTTCATTATTTCATATAATATTATTTTATAGAAAAGTAATAAATCTAGACTTAAGATATAATAACTAAGACAAATTACAAATGTAAAGTTTGAATAGTTATTGATGTGAAACATCTATAGGCGTGGGTAAATCTGATCTTGGCTTGGGGCGACGTGGCGAACACTAACTTTACACTATTAACGAAATACTCAAAAACATTTGTAACCCTATCTATCTGTATAAAAATAAGATTCTAATTGTTTTGTCGGCCACTCGTTACATTAGTGTTACGCGGCACGCGCTGACGACCTACCGCCCTTTGATAAATACCGCCAAAAACACCGAGCCTTCGCCTAGTTGAATTTTTATATTGAAATAAAAATGAATATTTATGTCATAAAATAAATAAATGGTCATTATTTTATGGAACAAATTTGTAATGCTTTATTTTTTCATTATGCCATAGCTGATTCCTGTCGCAATCTGTTCTTTTAGGCATATAACTTATACAAAACAATTTCGATGTTTTACATCTGCCAGGCGTCCAGTGACGGCTCAATTTTTTTTTTATGTATATTTCGATATAATTAAAAGACAAATCCGAAAAATTAAGATACAATTTTCCTTGTTCCAATTCTTCTATTTGATAAATTAAAATCTTCGAATGTAATAACTTGGACATTAATGTAGGGAAAACAAGCGTCTTGCTTAATTGTTAGTTGATATTTTATACACATTATAGGTTTCAGTGTATGAAAACAACTTCTGAGCAATCATCGCTTCATAAATTAATTTATTTTGCTTACAAAAAAGAAGCAAAATGTATATATGGAGATTTCGTATACTCAAACTATGCTAAATATATGATACAAAAATATTACAATAAATCCGTTTCTTTAGTCCACACTTTGTTAACAAGGGGACAAGCCCTTCGACCGTTAAATGTCACGGGAAATCCGCGTAACGGGTCTAATTCGTTTCGGTGTTATTGCAAAGGCGACAAGAATGTCACATAATGTCTTAATAACTTTTTGTTATATTATACAGTGTACATTAAATCGTTTCTATATAAAAACAATAGCAATACCCGCGGCTCTACTCGCCTGAAGTACAAAATGATCGTTAAATTATTTTTATAAGAGTTTTTTAATTACTCTGCACATCCGCGACTTAGTGAAACTTATATATATATAATCTAACATCTGTACATATAATAAGAATGTAAATCTGACATGTCTGTACATTGTCGATTTTTGTGAAAAAAATTGTTGCAGGTCTAGGTCTACGAATAAGTAATAGAATACATTTCAATCATTTTTAGACATGTCTGTCTGTCTATTTGTATGAACACGCATCACTGCTAAAGTACAGAGTTCACAATAAACCCTCAGCAAGAAAATCGTAAAGCATCTCCACGGGAGTAACTTAGTGTTTGTTTCATTAAATTCGGTCCAGTCTATCAAAAGTTAATGTAGTTATAATGACGACGCGGCGTAAGTACGAGAGAAAAGTAGACAAGTGAATGGACTTAATACATTTACTTGTCACTTTAACTTTATAAATCACTGTTTTTTACATAAGCTTCCACGCAGACGAAGTCGCAGGCATAGCTAGTCTATACTAATACTATAGAGCTAAAGGGTTTGTTTGGTTGAACGCGCAAATCTCAGGAACTACTGGTCGGATTAGAAAAATTCTTTCAGTGTTTGATATCGCATCTATCGGGGGAAGCTATAGGCTTTATGATCACGCTAAGACCTATAGGAGCGGAGTACCGATGAAGATAGTTTCAAAATCATTTTTTTTTCCTTTTGTGAACTTCCGCTGCGTGTTAGAGTTAACCAAAGTAACTATTCCTACACAACATTCCTACACAATATAAACCCTAACGACAATAAATCAGTCTAAATAAATCTAATGGTGTGTTATGGGTGTAAAAGTGATAGCTTATAATTTTCACAAGAAAAGACTTGTATCGATCTCGATACATCCCACCCAGCATTTAGAAAGACTAATCGCAGTATTAAAAAGATTACAAGAGGTTGGTTTGACGCTACAGAAAGTGAAGTACGCTTATAACAGTCTTAAATCTAACATATCTCATAATCTAACTCATGATCTAATCATCTAACAGATCTCATGTATACTAACGTCCATTTTTTAATATATAAATACCAAAAATGGAAACCACAGCCCTCGTCAATCTTTTTGGCAGCTTTAAATATAGCCGTAAGTTCGGGTTTGCGTGTAATATAAAACAAATTTAAGGCCTTTATTTATCCTTAAGCTGTTTGGATGTTATACATACAATGTAATACGTATTAATACTTAAATTTGTGTTCCGAGCTACTATATTCAGAGCGGTCAAAAAGTTTGGCGCGGACTTGAACTCAATCGATCATCATTATCAAGGGTAGAATAAGATATAGTATATATTAGGTCTTTACCTATGGAATTGCCGTTTTGTATGAAAAAATTTTAACGAATTTTTTTCAAGTATTCTTCATTTGTATTAATCGAAGTAATCACCCATGCAATTAATGCATCTTTACCAACGCCGTGGCAGGTTATTGATGCCCTTCTTAAAGAAAGCAGCTGGACGGGAGGCAACAAATTCTTCAAAGGCATTTTGTATTGCCTCTCGGGTATTGAATTTTTTTCCCGCCAAGGAGTTATACAAATTCTGGAAAAAGTAGTAGCCTGTAGGCGCAAGGTCAGGTGAGTAGGGCGGATGACGGAGAACTTCCAATCCCAGTTCTTGCAACTTGGAAACCGTCTGCTGTGCAGTATGAGGTCGCGCGTTGTCGTGCAGGAGCAGCGGAGACGAGCGATTAACCAATGCTGGTTGGAGATGTGCCAGCTTCTCCTTCATTGTGTTCAGTTCTTCACAGTACACATCTGCAGTAATGCTCACCCCGTTTGGTAAGAAGCTGTGATGAATCACACCGGCGCTAGACCACCAAACAGTGACCATCACTTTTCTAGGGGTAAGTTTTCGTTTAGGGCATTGTTTAGGTGCTGAACCAGGATCCAACCAACTTGCTGAGCGCTTGCGGTTATCAAACAGAATCCATTTTTCATCGCAGGTAACAATGCGGTTCAAAATTCCTTCATTTGTGTGTCTGTTGAGCAGTGCAAGGCACATCACGACGCGTACTTCGCGCTGGCGATCATTGAGTTCGTGGGGCACCCATTTGTCAAGCTTTTTTACCTTGCCAATTTGACGCAAATGGACCAATATTGTTTTGACGCTAACGTCGAAAGCTGCTGCTAATTCAGCCGTAGATTGTGTATCATCAGCTTACACAATCGCCTTTAATTCGTCATTGTCGACCAAAGTCTTCGGACGACCGCGAGGTTCATTTTTCAGGTCGAAATTCCCAGAACGGAAGCGAGCAAACCAATAACAGGTGGGGCGTTGGTTTGTAGTGTTAGCTCCGTAAACGTCGTTGATGTTGCGTGCCGCTTGTGCCGCGTTTTTGCCACGACGGTACTCATATTCCATAATTACTCGAATTTTTAACGTATCCATGATGACAAAATAGATTGAAATGCGATGAAAATGTAACACTAATCAATAAACAAATGACTACTTTTGGAAAAAGAATTCCATATTTTTAAAATAAAATTAATTTGAAATTAGAATCCTTAGCCAAACAAAAAATATTTTGATTTGAAATGACCAGTACTGCAGAACGGCAATTGCATAGGTAAAGACCTATTATGATCCAGAAAAAAAGCTGTTCCCGAGGCATAGATCAGATCTCACTTAACACGAACGAAACCGCGGTCCAACGCTAGTCATACGATATATGATCTAGTAACTGTAGTAACATTCTAATAACTATTTGCATGTTAGAGAGAAACAAAGGACATTCGATCCAATAGTACGTTCATTGCAACTAACATTTAAATGCTATCAAATATCTTTATGCTATAAATTATAAGGTTGAGAATGCTGTAATCGGGATCAATTTAAATTATTGTCAGTAGCCCTATGATTGACAGATCTACAATACAGGGGTCACATGTAGCCGGTTCGAGGGTTGGTGGCTGAATACAATTGCACAGAGATGATAAGATAATGTTACTTGAATATAAAATGATTGTCTCATAAGAACCTTTTGGTTTACAAGAGTGGATGCAGGAGCGTTATCAAATCATACATGCAAACGTTAGCTTCTATTTTTATATGCATAAAACTTGATGTTCGTATGTATGTCTGAGTTATTAAAATTCAAACTCACAATGAAACTTATTAATTTATAAGTTAACTAGCGGGCCTGGCAGACGTTGTCCCGCCCTGATTATGAAAAAATCCTTGACAAATTATATACTAAAACGTTCCTCATTAATCACTCTATCCACCGGTTAAAACAGCATGAAAATCCGTACGGTAGTTTTTGAGTTTATCGCAAACAAACAGACAGGCAGACGCGGTAGGGGACTTTGTTTCGTCATTCATTACTATCGTCGTACACTACTATGTAATGATGTTTGACCCGAATCTACAGTGCAGTTATATTAAACAGTGGTGGATTTGTTAATAGGCTGAGACACACCTATACTATCGACCATAAAAGAGGCGCCTGACTGCCATTTTTCGCAATATTGAGTTTTTTTTTTGAAGTTATACTTCTTTTGGCGCGTTAGGGAAAAATTATGAGAGTAAAGTTATTACGATGCGCGCGCACACCGTCACGAAGAACCGACACCCTGAAGTTATTACGATGCGCGCGCGCACCGTCACGAAAAACCGACACCCTGAAGTTATTACGATGCGCGCGCACACCGTCACGAAAAACCGACACCCTGAAGTTATTACGATGCGCGCGCACACCGTCACAAAAAACCGACACCCTGAAGTTAGCTATAGTCAACATTTTGTTTCTTTGTATTTCTTTGTATTAAAGCTTCCAATGTATTAAATACTTTTTTCTTTTGTAGTGTCGTTTTTTCTACAAACGTAGAATGAGGCGAAAGATAAAATTTTTGAAAATATTTTTCCTTGTTACGCCAAAGAAGTATAACTTCTAAGGCGTGTACATAAGTACACACACACTTTTTTATATTAGGAACAATAAAAAAAAGTGCAAATTTTCAAAATTGAAACCTTTATACACCTACATCTATACAAATAAATAAACTTGTAGTGTCTGTTTGCAATATCAAAATAACAGTTTTTTACTCAATTCATATGAGAGTACTTACCTATATACCTATAACAAAAAATCAAGTTTTAAGTTTCGTTTGTATGTTTGTTCTGGCTAATCTCTAATACGTTTAAACAGATTTTGACGAGACTTTCACTGGCAGATAGATGATATTATAAGAAGTAATGTAAGCTACTTTTACTTTTGAAAAGAAAACTGAGGCAGTCAGAAGGACTGGCAACAGAAGAGAAAACGGAAAACAATGAAATAAATGAGTTCTCTTTTGAATTTCCATATTAATTGACCAAATGACAATATATAAAAACGAAATGACAATATTTAAATTTCATAATTTGTTTACTAAATTAGTGTGGTTTTCATATATATTGGCACTCGGAGCAATTATATACATTTTTATAAAGTCTCTTAATCAATGAAACGTATGATAAGATGCGAAATATCAACATTACATGTACACAGGCCCCTATTTTACGCGTCTCTAGTCTGACGCAAGCCGCGAAAACGCAATACAGACGGTAACGCTTACATAGTATGTCATGACGCGAAATTATAAATTTAACTCCTACCAATAATACTGCTTAACGCGCCTAAAGAGTAAGTAAGTTATATACGCTAAAGTTTTCACTTCAAAACTTGGGTTCCGTGCAATTATAGTAAACTAAAGAAGTAATGTCCAGTACCGCGCAAATTTTCACGGATCAAAAATTTTTTGCTAAATTCTACGCGGGCGACACCGCGAGTAATAGCTAGCTCAGTAATAAACACAAATTGGTTACATCCGACTCCAAGGTAACAAAGTTCTATCGACACTTCTCATTTTTCTCCAATTATTTTGAGTAAATTAAAATTAGATAAAGAGATACCGAACTCTCTAAGCACTGGAGAAGATGAGGAAAAAAATTAAAAAGTAATATAAAACAAATGAGTAGCTTTCAATCATCCCTCCGACAACGTTGTCGCGCGGGGGGGATACCGGGGGATGAGACGCGGGGGTGTGACGTCACATGAGATTAAAAAGTTTGACAGTATCTCCCACGGAAATTAGCATTTCGCCCGCGGTCGCCATTTGCATACCGTCCAATCTCAATTTTTATCTTTTGTTGTTGTTAATACCGTTGGGAGGTATGTTACTGTGCTATCGTGCTGTTCATATTAAGACTTGTTATATACACACTAATATTTCGTTTCATTTTAATCTATACCAATATTATAAAGAGGCAAAGTTTGTGAGTTTGTGACGTTGTAGGGGGTAATGTCAGGAACTACTGGTTCGATTTGCAAAATTCTTTCACTGGCATATAACTCATTTATCAATGAAGGTTATAGCCTATATATCACACTAAGACCAATAAGAGTGGATCACCAATAAAAAATGTTTCAAAATCGGGATATTTTTTCCTCTTAAGAGCTTCCGCTAAGTGCTAGCGTTAGCCCAAAGTAACTATTCCACGCGAACGAAGTCGGGAGCAGAGGTTTGTCTTCTATATAGATAAAAATCAATTGTCGAGTGTATGTAAGGGAAGTGATGACGGGTGCACTTTTGTCATGACAAGGTTTTTACGTGAGAATATGTTTGAAAACCTAGTACGGAATAATGAAAGATTTGGGTTAGAATATCTCAATATAAAAAGTGAATGAGACAAAAACTATGACGATTTCCAAAATATTGACAGAAATAACAAATGAACGTTTTGTTTATTTTATTTTTGACAAGCAATCGTATACATTACTAGCGGGCCCGGCAGACGTTGTCTCGCCCTGATTATGCAAAAATCCATGACAAATTATATATTAAAACGTTCCTCATGCATCACTCTATCCACTGGTGAAAATCGCATGAAAATCCGTTCGGTAGTTTTTGAGTTTATCGCGAACAGACAGACAGACGCGGTAGGGGACTTTGTTTTATACTATGTAATGATTACAGCCATTGTCGAGTAGGTAATAAATATTACAAGAGTGTTGTGATAATTTCCCATCCACTTGTGCACAATAACCGAACTATATTACGTAAAACATCACCAATATTACGAAATATAGAATCAAATAACAAAAGATTATGAATAAAATACTCCACTACATGACAGACGAAGATCCCGCCAAAAACACAAGACGTTCAGTTGTTCAGAATCAATTTTATTTAAGGGAAGATTTAGCATTACATTCTTGTTAGTACAGCCGTGCGAAGCTAGGCGGGCAGCTAGCTATATATATTTATTACACCTGATAGGCATTCGTTTTAACAGAATTGTGACGAATTATAACAATGCGTATCTAGCCGTATTCATAGGTCTATAAAGAATCAAATATAGATACTACATGTTACCTCAAAATAAATACCTATAATGGGGCACAGACAAACATAATTTGCTTTCTGGTTTTTCTCATCTATCCTTTAATCACATGACAAGTGTACACTAGAATAAACTTTATAATGTTGTTTTTAATTTCGTAACCAAATAGCCTAGTCTTTGTTAGGTTTCACATCTTAACTATGAGTAGTTACAAACTAAGTACGGGAATTTAATTTAGTATTTCAAAAAAAAAGGAAAAATCTCCAAAGTAAACTTTGTATATTACCGCGAGCGAAGCCACGCGCAAACGCATACATAATACCAAGTCTATGTTATCTAGTTACCTTATGTATATTTGACCCCGAGAAATGTACTTTTTTTCTCAAAAAGTGTCTCTGACAACGGTGATGCATTATTATATAATTATGGATCTGTTATACCTACCCGACAATAAGCAGCAACACTAGAACAGCGCTTAATCAGCACCTTGGCATCTTGGCAAATGGCATAATAGTTAGTAGATTCAAGAGCAAGGTTCGCGGTACTTTTCATTTCAAACCCTTCTGTTATTCTAAATTATAAAATATCATTTGTAAAAGTATACAAATTATAATTTTGAGAACTTTCCTTTTTTTTTTTGTAAATACTAAATCCAATTCACGTAGTTTGTATTTAAGATGTGAAAATCTAATAAACAAACACACATTCAAAATATTTTTAGTTCTTTGTTTAAAAAATTGGGAATATTGAGAAAGTCTATAGGAAAAAATCTAATTGTGAGACTGGAAACGGAAAACCATTATCCCAGACTAACAAAATCACGAAAAAGTTTCCGAGAGACACCGTAGCAAATGAAAAAAAAAGCAACGTGCCTGAATTTGAGAATACAGCGTCACTTTTTACATTATTTAATAACGTTTAAAAACTAGCTGATACCCGCGACTTTATTCTATTAAAACTGATTTTCGTGTTTCATGATAATTACGTTTGAATTTGGTTTATCTGTATCTATAATTATCGAATCTTATCTATATGTAAATATAATAAGAATGTAGATTTATTGTATCTGTACTTTTTAGATTTTTATGTTAAAAATTATTGCAAGTGACTAAGAATATGTAAATGGATAGGTTTAAATCGTTTTTAGAAATGTCTATTTGTCTGTGTGTGTTATGCACGTAAACTGCTTAAGCAGTATTAGTAGTAGTAATTAGTATTTTCATCGCGATTTTCGCCAGTAGATAGAGTGATTCGTGAGGAAGGTTTAGGTATATAATTTGTCAAGGTTTTTTATTATCAGCGTGGGACAACGTCCGCTGGGCCTGCTAGTAAAGTATATTATTGAAATGATAGACAATTCAAAGGAAGTCGCGCTTATCAACTAGTAGTATATATTCTCTTTTTCTTGTTGTAATTTTTACATCTTCACTTCATCCCTAATAACCCCCCCCCCCACTTACCTTATTCCGATTCTAAGTTACTCTATCAGTTGTATCATTACTGCTTGATTCCTATTGAAAAGCGTAATTATAAGTAATCTACATAATACTTTAAAGAATCCTCTATCTGTCTGTAAAAGTCTCGTCAAAATTTTTTCAGACGTTTGGGAGATTAGCCCGGAAAAATAACAGACATCTAAAATTTGTTCCTATATATGTTTTTCAATATCCATTTCATTAGTTTAAATTAAGTTGAATAGATAATTGCTATAAAAATGTCACCTATGTTCCAAATTTCTACGTTAATTATTACCTAAATATTGTTTATAACAAAACGATATCACATTGTAGGTGTCCCACAGCTGTGCTAAATCCTTTTTTCCGATAAAGGGTTATCCCCATACCTACCCTAAATGTATTAGCGATTTAAAAGACTTAAAAATCTATAATCCTGTATTTAATCTACTACATTGCGATATCACAAGACCATTTCTCAGCGCCAGTTTTAAGTTATTATTAATCTAAACATTTCTTGATGTCCTAATTGAAAACATATCTTCTTCTATATCTTCTATACATATAATAAGAATGTAAATCTAATGTGTCTGTACTTTTTCGATTTTCGTGAAAAATATTGTTGAAGTTGTCTAGGAATTAGTAATAGGATACATTTCAATAATTTTTAGAAATGTCTGTCTGTCTATTTGTCTGTCTGTCAGTTTGTATGAACACGCATCACTGATAAAGTACTGGGTTCACAATAAAACCTCAAATCATAAAGCATATCTTCGGGAATAACTTAGTCTGTGTTTCATTAAAATCGGTCCACTCTATTAAAAGTTATTGTAATTTTAATGACGACTCGGCGTAAGTACGAGAGAAAAGTAGACAAGTAAATGGACTTAATACATTCAGATGACTTTATTAATCACTGGTTTTTACGAAAGCTTCCACGCAGACGAAGTCGCGGGCACAGCTAGTCTACAATAAAAAGTAATAATTCTAGAAAATTAATATTTTTAAAATAATACGAAATCAAATTATGAATATAGTAATAGTTTAAAAACATAATGAACCCTTAACCTATTCAGCGTATTGAACTGCACTGTTAGCGGGCACAAAACCACAGTACCGCCCAACGCAGCTGCCATTAATAATTCAATAGTTCATTTCACCCTTCTTGCACCGTTTGCCGTCGCTATAAAGAAAGTATAGCGTTTGATTGACTAATTTAAAAGGAATTTCACTTTCCATGCTTCCTATAAATAACAGAACAATCACACAGTATAGGAAAATCCTATTTTTATACTATATAGCTGTTAGCGTTTAACCACAATATCATCTTATATTAAATGATGACGTGATCTAAGATAACAAACACGTCAAACCTAGAGGGAACTAGTTCTTAAGTGCTGCTGCAGAAACACACCAACAGGTGATTGGTGACAGATTTTTTACTTGAAGTTGTAGCTAACTGACTTTGAAAAAACCCTACTATAATGCTATAGTCTCATAAAAAATTTTTTACTTCACCGGAAGCTCCGATTGGCAAGGATTCCAACCTACGTCCATCGACGCTGTGTCCGAACACGCTACCAACTAAGAATAAAGCGCAGTTACCATTTTTATATTTTATATATATCAAATAATGAGTCATTTATGAAGTTATTTTGACCAATATAGTGTTAATTCTTATACGGATAAGTGTTTTACTTACGTGGGATATTTAATGTAATTCAGAATTACCCTTTACAATGTATAATTTATAACCCCTGCCTTCTTCAATACCATGAAGTTGACAATATAGATACTTCTTATGTATCTTTTAACCAATTTTCTTCCGTGTCCAAGTTAATATAAAGGCATAAGGGCCAAATCTTCTATATAATATTTCGTACATATTCTTTTATCCATCTTTTTTATCTTAATCTCCTTGTTAATAGTAGCGTACCAACTTCCTTTTGTCTGAATTAAATCGTTTCTCTCACCCAGCGCGTTTGTTAATTTCCATTGTCGAGTAGGAGTAGTTAATTCAATGTTCCAACAAGATGATGGCTCTCTTGTTAGAACTTTCCATGGAGTTTTTGTGGCATCTCAGAATTCATGGTCCGTGATATTATTTTCCATTCACTTCACTTATGCACAATAAACAAACTATATTACATAAAACACCACCAATTTTACACAATATAGAGTCAAGTAACACAAGATTACGAATAAAATATAAAATCCACTACATGACAGACAGAATCTCGCCAAAAACTCCAGCAAATAATACCATAAAGATTTAAGCTAAATACAAACGAATATAGACCTCATGAGGTCTCAGGTCAACAGACCGTTGACAGCAAAGTTTTAAGAAGATACCGGATTTATTATTGTAGTAACATAGTATAGCGCATGCATAGTAATTTTCTATGTAGACAAATTGCGATGCACACGCCTTACACTTACTGCACGAGTTCTCTCTGACCGATCGTAGGAGACGACCGCTTATAAATTTGTTATTATTAATTAAGTGAAATAAATGCCATTCAAGGAGATACGGTTTCTTTACTGACTCATCCTTCCTCAGTGATTAAAATTGGTAAATTACAAAACTTGAACAATAACAAATTATGTTGTAAATGTATATATGGGGAAAGCCACTATTGACCTGTGATACCGCGCTATTGACTGTATCGGGGGTGTTACTAATGACCTCTAACGTTATTGATAAAAGTTATCGGCTGTTCATTATTTATCCCAATGTGAGACGCCATGGGTTGAAGGTATCGTCTGTTTATGTATCTTGATGCCTTAAAAGGCGACCGATGACTAGATGCTGAGTATAGACGCTCAGATAATTAGGCTAATCACGCCTAAGGATAATTCGTCGTAACTATAGTCAGTGTTGTGTTTCTGTATCGGTTAATGTTTTATTCGATTGTTCTTGGTGGATTGATCAAATCAGAACTATGACGTCACTATGGATGACGTCATACTTCTACATGGACGCCATTTTATCGCTGCCCCGACATATATCTTTATATTTAAATTTCTTCTGTACGTGTGTATGTCACTGAACTTCTCCTAAACGGCTGGACCGATTTTGATGAAATTTTGTGTGCGTGTTCCAGTGCATCCGAGAATGGTTTAGATTCACAGTTGGAAACGGTAGGTGGCGCTGCGGTTGATTTTTAGATTTTTTTTATTATCAAGGCAGGACAACATCCGCCGGGCCCGCTAGTTCTATATAAAATGTATTATTAAGTTTCGTGCCGATACACTCAAGTATTAATGTCGTGAATTATAAAAAAAAACATGGACCGCCATTTTGAGATCTGAGTCTTCAAAAATTAGCCGAGGGGTCAATAATGTCTTAGAAAATATCGAACATTTAAAATTACGTGCAAAAATAATAGTTTAAAAAAACTATAAAAACACGCTTTCATATTAACTGTTAATATCAGCACCTCCAGATATCAGTATTTTTATCAGTTTTTTGTCACTTTTTACAAAAATATACATTTATTTCTAATTTACACTATTCTTAATCCAAATTTATTAAATTTTATTTTCTGTTTTTTAGTTGGATTTTATATGAAAGCGTGTTTTTTTAGTTTTTTTAACTATTATTTATTTTTTAGTTAAAAAATTTTGTTAACTTTTTTTTCGGATTATTGCATTGTCATCGACCTTTGACAGGTGTACAAAGTGTGAATTAAATCTGATCGTTCAAAGTAGGACAAAATCGAGCTCAAAGGGGTCGGTTACATACATACATACAGGTGAAGCTAATAAAAGCGTGATAATAATAAAAAAACAGTGTTTGTGTGACGAAATTTATGAAGTTTTTTAAAAAGCACCAAAATATGGATCAAATCGTAAATGTGTCTAAATTATTTGGATACATACTAGTATATTGCCCCCATACAAAGCCTTTGTGGATAGCCGATCTTAGCCAAGCCTAAAATACCAAGAGTAGATTGCCCTAAACGATGACATAGTTGAGGTTGTTAAAGAAATTAAAAATGTATGAGATATTTTTCAGATAAATATCCTTCTTTACATTTGAAGAGTGTTCTGATATAAATTTTGGATTTATTGTTTTATAAGTTACTCCGATTATCTCAAATAAATTAAATTAAAAATCGAACTGAATTAAGTTCAATACAACCTTTCGACTTCGTTCAGGGCACATTCCACTGAATACCTTTTTATATTTAATAACAGTAAAGTCGTCACGAAATTGTGGCATATGTGACATTGTAGAAGATGTGTACCACATAATGTCTGAATGCACACGTAACCGAGCCCAAAGACTAGCACTGGAGAATAAAATGAATGACTCATTGAGATCTGTGGGTGTATGTAATGCTATTCTTGCTTTCCCGACATTCGAGGAAGCAAAAATGCTTTACAGGCTGGTTATGGTTGGAATGAAAAACCGGTAAATTATTGGTTGTTTGAGTACATTTTGTTTTTCTCTGTTTTATTTTGCTGTTAATTACAGGGTGACATGGTCAATTTGTGACCAAGGCCCAATTATAAATAAAGATTATAAATAAATAAAAAAAAATTCTTTATTAAATTTAGGCCCTCTGAATGATTTTAAGTTACCTTTGTTAAAATTTATCACTTCTGCCTAACGCTATGATTATGCGAAATGTTATTAGGATAGCCTAGATATTACTATGTAAAAATAAAAGTTTGATCAAAATAGATTGAGCTGTTTCGGAAATTAGCCCGAACAAACAAATAGACACTTTAGTTATTTTAATGTGTATTGACTAAACAACAAAATAACTAGACACATATCTCAAAACTTCAAAAATTAATTTTCATTATTAAAATTGATAATAGGAGTATAATAAATCGATCTAGTAACCGTCCGCTTCGTGACGCGTATTTAAAAAAAGCGGTAAATACAATCGAATCCAATAAATAAATAAGTATCTAGCATGGAACCATTTATCTATCATCATACACTTATATATATACTAGCGGATCCAACGGACGCTGTCATAGCTTGATAATAAAAAAAATCAAAAAATTCAACCGCAGCGCCACCTACCTGACCCAATTGTGAATCTACACCATTCTTGAATTCACCCGAACACGCACAAAAAATTTCATCAAAATTTGTTCATCTGTTTAGGAGGAGTTCAGTCACATACACACGGACAGAAGAATTATATCTATACATCTACACAAATAATAAGATTGTAAATCTAACGTGTTTGAACTTTTTCGATTTTCATGAAAAAAATTGTAGTAGGTATCTAGAAATAAATAATAAAATACTTTTCAATCATTTTTAGAAATGTTTGTCTGTCTGTTTATATGAACACGCAACACTGCTAAAGTAATGGGTTCACAATAAAACCTCACCAAGAAAATCATATCCTCGATAGTAACATAGTCTTTGTTTCATTAAAATCTGTCCACTCTATCAAAAGTTATTGTAATATGAATGACGGCTCGAGTTAAATACGAGAGACGAGTAGTAATCTAACTAACATTATGAAGCTGGAGTGTTTGTTTGTTTGGTTGAACGCGCTAATCTCAGGAACTACTGGTACGATTTGAAAAATTATTTCACTGTTAGATAACTCACTTATCGAGGAAGATTTATATGTTATCACGCTAAGACCAACAACAGAAGCGGAGCACTATGAATAATATTTCAAAATCGTTTCTTCCTTTTGAGAGGTCCCGCTGCGTATTAGCGTTAGCCCAAAGTAATCATTTCACGCGGACGAAGTCGCGGGCAGAAGCTAGTATGTAAATATAAATTAAAACAATTCGTAAATTAAGAGAAACTACTAAAGAATTATAAAAACTAGTGATCGAAATTCGACCATAACAAATGTTTCGCTATTTAAAATAGTCAAGTTATAACTATATAGTTTTTATTTATACATAGTTTTCATTCCTATTGTAAAGTTTCTGTCATTACTTGAACGACATACCAACGTTAAAAGATGCATACCAAAGTTAATATTGTAGAAATTATAGACTAATTTAATTTGAACTATTTATAAAATTTAACTAGCGGGTCCGGCGAACGTTTTCCCGTCCTGATGATAAAAAAAACCGTTACAAATTATACACATAAGCCTTCCTCACGAATTACTTTATCTACTAGTGAAAACCACATGAAAATCTGTTCAGTGGTTTTTGACTTTATCGCGAAAAGGCAGACAGACGTGGCAGAGAACTTTGTTTTATAATATAAGTGAATGTATTTAAGAAAACTTTAATAGATGTATCGCAATATTTAATATAATAATAATATTGTTAAAAACAAAAATTATTAGGATTTTTAGATTAAAAAAAATTTACAATAATATACATACCTGATAACTATCAATAAACTGTTCTGAAAACAACACAATACCTACGTAAACGGAATACTTTTATTTAGAATTATATGACGTACACACTTCACGAGGGTTGCTAGCATACTGGTCGGAAATCCCAGTTTCTGCAGCCGCCCAGTCGACGAAGGCGGAGCTAAGGCTGGGCGGGACAGAAGACTGGCAAATCAGCTTCAATCCAGGCTTTCTTTTCTTCACTTATCGCGGTATAAAGTGGACATTGGAGATAAGTAGGTAAAGTTTATAGTAGTTACAGTGCCAGAGAAATAGATTCAAGTGGGTATGTCGCACAGGCTACATATATATAGGGATTAGACGTCGTATCGTATAATTTCATAATCCTACGAGTTATATTTTAATATAATATAACAAAATATTCGCTATTATCATCAAATAATGATTATTACATCCATCGATCGATACCTTATACATAGAACTACTACCTTCATGCAGACATTCATATATGCTGGAACAATTTTCGAATTCTACGTCGATCCAAAAATTGTAAACATAGCTTGTAACACTTTTTTTTCGAACTGATTATCCTAATGGCTTGACGGGTTTTCACAGCTTTACCGAACTACAAGGCGAGCGTTAAAGGCACTACGCCGCTTGGCAACAAGTTCAAGAGTGCCAAAACGGTCGAACCTCTTCTTGGGCTATTGCCTTGTATGTAACACCATGAATCTGTCTATGCTAAAATAAGCTAGCTATTCATATAAGAATTCTTTAGGCACACGTGTGTACGTACCTCTCGAATTTAAACGTGTATTTCGTATCTGACAACTAAGCTAATCTAAACTAACCCATATCAAAAATAAAGGAAACAAAATTGAGCCGTCACGGGACACCTGGCAGATGTGAAACATCGAAATTGTTTTGAATAAGTTATGTGGCTAAAAGAACAGATTACGACAGGAATCAGCTATGGCATAATGAAAAGATAAAGCATTACAAATTTGTTCTATAATAGTGATCGTTTATTTTTTTAAATAAAATATAACGCCATCAAAAACATTCCTCTTATATCAACATCGAATTAGACGAGTTCACAAATCGCGAAAGATTTCCAAATTTGCGTAGAAGACAATAAATTACTATAGTTAAATTTCAGTAGAATCCCGCATTGACGATGCCTTAAACTTTGACTTCGGATATCTTTCAAACTGATAAGATAATCGAAAAATCATAAGAGCGTTTTTTGTACAGCGTTAAGCTTCCTATAAAAACATATGTATTGTAGTTGTACGTTTCTATGTAAACAGCTTACAAAATAACAAAGAACAAGGCGAACTTTTCATATGTAATTTCCATTTAAATCTACGGGATTTTTTTAATACATTTTGAACTCATTTAGGACTATGGTGGAATAACATTTTATAATACCGAAAATAAAGACTATCCTAATATACCTTAGCCATATTTATTTATGTAAAAACCATTTGTTTTTGAAATATCAAAATATATCTTAAATATTACACCGTAATTGAGTGCACGTAGTTTTGTTGGATTGTATCTATTAATCCGTTCGGTGCATCGCGCCAACTAAATGATATTTACTCGTTTAATTTTTTAATAATCAAATGATAATGAACTTAGTAATAGTATATTAAATAATAACTATTTCATTATACGCGAATAATGTACGTCAGGGGTGCTCAAACGGTCGATCGCGATTGCTTTTGAGCCGATCTAGAGAAAAATTTGCAGATTTTGTTTTAGTAAGTAGGTAACTAAAACAAACCGTAATGAATAAACAACTAAAATTTATGTTATTCATAATTAAGTCAGAATAACCCCTCATCGTTTTCTTTTATCTTTTTTAGCGGGAGTTATCTGCACCAACTTAGACGACAATCCTGCATATTGGCAGCCTTTCAGAGTCGATCGATCGTAGTTTAACAATATCGAGGTGGATCTCCAGCATGTCAAGTTTGAGCAACACTGGCTTATTCTATGCTGAAGGACACCCCGTATAATTTAAAAAGATGAATTGTAAGTTGTATTAAATTTGAAATCTGGGTGAGCTGACAGACAAGTGGAATACCTTGGCATATATGCTTTGGAGTAAATTTGACCGACAAATATGAAAGATGACAAAAGCAGAAAGAGAGAGCGTAGGGCGTTGTCGGTGAGAGGAAATATGCTGGTCCGGAGATTCACTCGTTTAACATGAAGTGTAAAAATAACACTATTAAAAGCCTATCTTCAGAGATTCTATACCAGCAATCTCTGGAATTCTTATAATCTACTTTCCTACAAAGCATAGGTACGTATACAAAACAAAAATATCTTCAGGGCATTTTTAGGGCTTCGATGCATGTAATGCACCGGGTATTACTGACACTCATGCTGTTGATTTTTATGCAGTAATTCGTAAGAAAGCAAATCGGTTGTTTAGCAACTCAAATAGTATTTTAATAATGCTGTCGGGCAAACCTGATAGTTTGTTTCTTCGCAATTGCACTGGTATGATAAAGTTATACGTCAAAGTTGTGCACCTACACAAGGTAATCAGTTTACTTGTGTGGATATAAACTGTAAATATATATTACTAGGAGGCACTAGTAAAACGATAATAAAAAAAAACCTTGAAGTTAGACATATGCTATCACTAACTTCTTTGTAGGTATTAGCAAGCTCTACGACTTTTCTCTAGAACTCAATCATATATCTCTCATCATTAAGGCAGCATTCATAAGAAACGTTTTCGTTCGATCGTTTTTTCTCCGACTTACTTTGCAAATCCGACTACCACAAAAAAGTCTTTTCATTTTTCGGGTTAATACACAAATACCACCACCACAAATTCACCAACGATTTTTTTGGAAATCGCGTACATTTACTAATGTTAAATTGGTAACACTATCGGCTGATGGTGAAGGAAACCATCGTGAGGAAACCTGAACCTGATGTTGAGAGAATATTCGTATAGTACCACCATATGCGGGAAAATATAAAACTGTTGATTTCTTACAGTTTGAAATCACCAGCACGTCGTGATCTGTTATGGTGATATAATACCTTCCTTCGGGAAGAGACCTATAGCAGTATATGCAGTGGGTCTGTCAAGCTGATGATGACTCACAAATAACGTGGCTTTCTATTGGTAAATGAATTTTCACAATCGGTTTAGTAGATCCAGAGATTACCCCCTACGACGTCATAAACTTTACCTCTTTATAATATTAGTATACATTAGTAGAACATGCTGCGTATATTTATTAACATAGGCTAAGTTTACTAAAAAAATAGATTTAATGAATGAGTTAAATATATTAAAGTGAAACTTTTATTACATCGTCTCAAACTTTTTCGTCTGTGTGTTGCATGTCGCGTGATGGTCGGCCGCGGAGTAGGGATAAAGTGAAAGGCGCTCGTTAGAGCAGCCAGGGCCAATATGGCGGCACCTATAGTTCGCAGCAGCTGACCGTGTAGTGTATAGACTATTATTAGTTAAATGTCTATAGTGTGAAAAAAAGTTTCACTTTTACCGTGGTTTCATAAAACCACAGAATCCTTTTTTTTATTGTTCTTATTTTTCATTAATAGATTACCCATTTTACCTTATTAATACTACCCACTATTAATAGGATTAAAGAAAAATCCCGATAGGAATTTGGATGCATTATTGAAATTTGCGAGAACTAGAGCTAGGTGATTGAACAATGGAACAGAATAAACATAAATATTGCAAACCATCAGGATCGCATAGCTTAGTTCAGCTGAGATGGAAAACAAAGGTGCTCCGTTTATCAGTCGGATCATTATATTCATTACTAGCTTCTGCCCACGACTTCGTCCGCGTGGGATAGTTATTTTGAGCTAACACGCATCGGAAGCTTTCAAAAAGGAAAAACGCGATTTTGAAACATTCTTCATTGGTGGTCCGCTCCTATTGGTCTTAACGTGATGATATACTATAGCCTTTCTCGATAAATAAGCTATCTAACACTGAAATAATATTCCAAATAGGACCAGTAGTTCCTGAGATTTGCGCGTTTAACCAAACAAAGAAGCTGACTACTTTTCTCTCTTACTTACCACGAGCCGTCATTCAAATCACAATAATTTTTGATAGAGTGGACCAATTTAATGAAACAAGGATTGAGTTACTCTCGAGATGTCCTTTATGATTTTATTGGTGAGGTTTTATTGTGAACCCAGTACTTTAGCAGTGATGTGTGTTCATACAAACAGACAGACAGACATTTCTAATGATGATTGAATTGTATTCTATTACTTATTCCTAGACATCTGCGACATTTTTTTTCACAAAAATCGAAAAAGTACAGACACGTTACATTTACATTCTTATTATATGTATAGACTAGCGGGCCCGGCAGACGTTATCCCGCCCTGATTATAAAAAAAAATCCTTGACAAATTATATACCAAAACGTTCCTCATGAATCACTTTATCCACTATTGAAAACCGCTTGAAAATCCGTTCAGTAGTTTTTGAGTTTATCGCGAACAGACAGACAGACAGACGCGGTAGGAGACTTTGTTTTATACTGTGTAATGATGATGTATAGAAGAAGATTGTGAAATATATTTGAAATTACCTACTCAACAAAAAATCATTTAAAAATTCTTTAAGACTTTATCTTCCATACTCACCTCATTTTCGCAGTTTACGAGAAGCAATAAAACATCATATGAAAAGAGTATTGTGTGTTTCTAATTGAACCTTTGAACAATAAAATACGACATTGACTCAAATAAAATCGATATTGAACTCCAATCCAATTAGCCCATACGGATCCACATGACCTGTTACCTATTACCCGCGGTCATTTCCTTATTGGCAAATCATTTGCATCATTACCGGAGCAAGACTACGATATAGTTCCAATAAATCGGCTTAATTGTTATCAACAGATCGAAAAACTTCGGCAGCAGTTCTAGTGCTGGTGGTATGAGAAATATATTACTGATTACAGATCCGATCAAAATGAAAAACGTCTAAGGGTTCTTTAGGCGTGAGAAACTTCATTTTGATGAATGAAGAACAATAGCCTGCCATGAGATTTCTTATGGGACGTGTTTGAAAAATATACCTAGAAGACGACAGTATTGCCAGAGTGGCTGACATCAAAACATCATAGGGTTACACTCCGAAAATTGTTTTCAAAAATCTCTCTTCTACAGGCTACCAACACTGATAAAGATCAAACTAACAATACTTCAATTAATTTTCGTGTTGCTAGTGTCTATGGACGGCGGTGATCACTTACAATCGGGTGACCCGTCTGTTCGTTTGCTGACCCGTCTGTTCGTTTGCCTCCTATAATACAAAAAAAATTACTCCTTTAGTTGATTAATGTCATATATTTTAGTCGACTCCTGTTCTATTTGTATTAAATATTAATTTAGGTCCAAATTTTTTACAGACTTTTTTTGTGATATCTGTGGTAAATTTGTTGACATCATATAGACATCCGCTAAGTCTTTATTGAGGTGGAAACTTCTTTAGGAGCGTTCAGTGATATTTTTGGCAGGAGATACATTTTTTTTATTGCAGCTCGGCAAAATAACTGCACTATGCCTGATAGTAAGCACAGTACAATCCAAAAACAATGGTGACCTCCGAGAGATACACTATCCATCACTGGTCGCCGCTGTCATGCCGGCCTGCGTAAGTGTCTCTTCACGTTGCGCTTGAAGGACCTCATATCATAGGAAGGACAAATACCACTGATCGGAAGACTGTTCCACAGCTTCGCGGTACGGCAAAGATATGACGTTGCGAACTTTTTAGTTCGTGCCTAGATAGGTTTTACCGTAAAACTGTGGCTCCGAAGACCAGCGCACGTGGTGGGGTTATGAAATAATATTATAATTTCGCGTCATGACATGCCAGAAAGCACGACCGATCGTACGCACTTGCGCGGCTCGCGGCAAACGAGCGACGCGTAGTTTAGGAGCCTGAGTAGTTACATCTAATATTGATATTTTGTATTGGGATTGTGCAGCCTGTCATATATTTCATCAATTAATGAACTATATAAATATATATATAATTACTAGCGGGCCCAGCAGACGTTGTCCCGCCCTGATTATAAAAAAATTCTGGATAAATTATATACCAAAACGTTTCTCGTGAATCACTTTATCCACTGGTGAAAACCGCATAAAGATCCTTTCAGTCGTTTTTGAGTTTATCGCGAACAGAAAGACGCGGTTGGGGACTTTGTTTTATACTATGTAATGATTGTTCAGAGTACCAATAGATATGAAAACCAGACTAATGATAATAATTTCAATTAACAAATTATGAAATTTAAATAATTTACACTATAATTAATTTAATAATTCAAAGCAGAACACAGTTATTCTATTGATTTGAATTTTCACTTCTGTCGGCAATCCTTATGCTAGTGCCTCGATTTTTTAACCGCCTTCGAAAAAGGAGGACGTTACTAGTTCAGTTGTATGTACTTTTTTTTCGGTATGTTCGGCGGCGGAGGAGTTCGTTTTATAATATTAATTGTAGCGTAGTGATTTGAATAAGCTTTTTCTCTATCACGTTGAGAGCATCTTCGGAAAAATGTATGTGTATAATACTGCTATCACTGACCAACAAAAAAGAGTTGTTTATGACCTGAAACAGCTTTTATGACTTTGTTGAATTGTAATATTAAATTACCAAAAAATGTATCGGGTAGTACATATGTTCAAATTTCTTTGAAACTTATGACGCTACATTCATAAGTTCATTGCTTTCGTACGAATCCATGGCTGTTCGCTAGATTAAGAAACATTACGGCAAAAAACCGCGCGTAATTCACATGCATCGAGCTATGACTATGGTAATATGGAGTTATCATAATAACGCAATTTCCTACGCAGCAAGTACGTTCCAAATGTCCCTAAGACTTATCAGCAAACAATTAACCCCATGCTACCGAATTATTATCTTTTTATCATTTTAACCTGCATAACACCCGTCTCAAATGTCAAATAAATATTATTTCAAAGTCTTATTCGACTAGCAAAATAACATATGCACCGTGGCCTAAACGAGGTCAACGCAAACTTTAAAATTCTCTTTTATTTCTGCATACAGTGACATCTACTGTATTATACTGGCCACCTATGTTATAATAGAATAACTAGTTGGTGCACAATTCAGTCGTCACTTCATCCTTCTTTAGTCTTCGTTCGTAAATTTAGAACGCTTCCAATAGCAAGAATCAATAATATTACTTAGAGGGCGACACTAGCCATATATTGTGCGCCATTATAGTTTTACTTTTCTTTAGTCTCAATTCAGCGCGCAGTCAATATACAAACTTCATTTTGTAATATATTATAAAATACAACATTTTACAATAACTATACTCGTACATATATTTTAATATTAAACATATTAAGTGCCACAAAAAAAAATATTTTTTTGGATAAATGCGATTAATAAAATAATTGCTGACTACATATCGGTAGTACTTAGCTTGTCTCGCTATAACGCCGCCAAAACACCGCCATCTTACGTACACGCTGTCAACTTCAGATGAATTTAGCGTAGTAAATTTGAGTTTGATTGTGACGATGGCAAGATATTAAAATACAATATACGAACTATTAAGTTTTGCCTTTTATATTTTGTAAGTATGAGTTTAAAATTTTTACATATTGTGGCGGAAAATTCAAGTGAAATAGTATCATAAAATCTGAAAATAAAAACTAGTCTCTCTATTTCATATAGTTATCTGATATAATAATTCGAGCAATTTTCTTGTTATCTTATTATATCAATGTGTATAAATAAAGTTCTTGTTACATTGTGATAAAAATTGGTGTGTAAAACATAAATAAACTTGTATTCCAGGGCAAAAGAAACCGCGTCCCTAACCTATAATGTAACAGTAATAATTACAATGTCCAACGTAAAGCAAGTGAAAGTGGATAACTGGGGGATATATTTCCTTCAAAGATTAAAGCATTTTTTCAACCGAACCGATTTCTGCGACTTGACGCTCCAGTTTCAAGACAATGCTCAGTTGAAAGTACACCGATTAGTGCTCAGTGCGTGCACAGAGTACTTTGAACTCCTGGAGAGAACATGCGAGATGTACGAGGATTGTTTAGTAATGCCAGATGACCTGCAAGCAGATGTGGTCGTTCCCATTGTTAATTTCATGTACACTGGACAGCTAGAATTCAGGATGGACCTTTTAGAAAAATTATATCAAACATCTCAAATAATGCATATGCCTGTTTTGACAAAACTTTTGGAAGCTCATAGAAATGTAAGTGTTAAACCAGCTCAATGTTATACAGGTAAGCGTAGGAGAATTGATTCCATACCATCCACAAGTAGCAAACGTTCTTGTAATAAAACTTTCGACAATAGCACAGCATATTTGGAAAAAAAAGTGTATGTACCTGTTAATAGAGAGAGGGAAGAGCCGTTCATTGAACCTTCTTCATCACAAGTAGATATAAAGTTGTCAAACAAACTATACAGTAAAGATCCCAGACCAACAAGATATGAACTTCCAGAAGAATTGGACACGGATAACGTTTTTGACAATTCATTCTGTAGCATATCATATACTTCTAAACCCTTAATGGTACATCCCGAGACTGTCAAACGCTATACTGCAAAGCGCAGTAGTCTATTTGGTGAATCATCTCGTTCTAAAAGGTTTTCTGATGCAACATCGACCATGGGTATTGTAGAATGCAAAAAATTAAGCAATGATAACATTTTTGAAGACACAGAACTTGATCATAGTATCATTGAAGATTCAAATGTATATCAACCTACTTATTTAACACTGAAAGATAATATGCCGAAAGATCCAAATCAACTTTTCGATCAGATTCTAGATCAGAATGATACAGCAAAAGTTACTATTGACACCAAGAGTAACAAAGGTATACCTAGCTTAGACCATGCTAAAATAATTAGTGAAGTATTGAAAAAATATTCTCATGTACTTAAAGGAAGTAAAAATATTAAATTAAAAATCTTAAATACTCCAAAAAGGGCTGGAAAAAAACAAAAATGTATGCTTGACATAGAAGATAAACCACAAATAAAAGAAGAAGAACTTGATTACACATATGAAACAGATGTTATTGATTCAAAGCAAGCTGCAAAATTAATTGCAATGGGAGCTGAAAATATTAAAGGCCCATGGATCTGCCTTATCTGTGGTACACCTGGACGAGCATTGCATTTCCCTACTTATTACAGATTTCGGCGACACTTGGTAGAAGTGCATAAGGAAAAGCCTATAGTAAATATCTGTGAGTACTGTGGGCATAAAGCTTTAAAAAGAAATTATTTACTTCATCATCTTTATTCCAAACATGATATAAAACCTCCACCACAATATAATTTTCCTAAATGTAATTTGTGTAACTACATAGCCCTCTCCGAAAGTTTGCTTGTCAAACATAGGTTGACACACTCAAATCTTGGGTTCCGCTGTAATGTGTGTGCTACACAATTTGCTACATCTCGTCTACTATTATCGCATATACAGAACAGTGGACATAAATACAGTGCTGATAGAAAAAATAATCTACAATGTATTTACTGTCAGAAAATATTCTTACGTGAAAGTAATTTATACACACATTTGAAAACATATCATAAATTAGAGGCGAAATCAGATGGGATTCTTGAAGATTCTGATGAAGACATCAGATTGAAGGAAGATACTAAGATAAAAATGAAAAATATTAGCAAAACTGAACTTAAAATTGAATCTCCTATGGCTTGTCAAAATGAGTATGAAGAAGTGGATGTTCAGTATCAAATTCAACCAGATGGCAATATACATGTCATATCGAGCAAAAAACAAAAAAGTCCACAGTTAAAACAGAAAATATTAAATTCTGGATTAAATACAAAAACTACTTCATTAAAATCCAATACTATAGATGATAACAAAACTGTCCACAGCGATTATCTCCATGATAGAGATGTTTCACCTGTAATTGATGAAAATGAAGAAGATATAGTGATGATAGATAACAAAGAGTACATTGTGAAAAATAACCAACTAATACCAAGAAAAACGAAGGAACGTGGTAATGATGAATATATTATTCCTGAAATAATTGATTCTGATCAAAATTTACAAACAACAACTTCAACTAGTTCTGTGGAATTTTCAAGCATGCATGGCACAAACGTCATAGGCAATATCCAGCAATCCAACATGATTGTTAGTAAATCAAGTGACATAAATCAGCCTATACAATTTGTTGTCTCAAATGAGGAAGAATACAAAGCTTTGATGGCTTCAAACAATCCCATTATTTTTGATAATGGCTCTAATAACAAAACACTAACAGTACTAACTACTCCACATGGGACGACATTAGATACTACTACAATTGATTTGAACAATGCCCAATCAAATGATATGATGATTATACAAGAGGAATTTCCATTAAGCGTTTCTGATAATGTTGCTGCAGATAATTCAAATATTGTAGTTGTTTACAGTCATCCTGTAGATAATCAAAATAAACAATATCAACTCCTTACCACTCAAGGAATAGGAGCTCAGTTTGTGCCCTCGTCAGCGATTATAACACAAAATTATGAAACTGTAACCACAACTGCCCCAGTAGTGGGTGCACATGTCATAGGTACTCAAGAAGTTTGGCAAAATAATGTTCATCAAACAATAACCAATCAAGAAATACAAATAACTTCAGAATCTGAAATACAAATGACTAATAAACCAGAAGTTGAAATTATTACTCAAGAAAATATAAATGAGAACAATCTCAGTGAACTTCCTGATGTACATTTAATTTCAGAGCCACAAAATACTATACTTACTCCACAAATTAATGAAATAAATGATAATTTGAACAAGCTCTCTGAAATTCCTATAAATAGTGAACCCATTAACTCTGACCAAGAGATTGTTACACCTACAGTAGAGACGGAAACTTTAGGTACAAAATGCCATGTTGAGGAAACAGACCATATAAACACAACAGAAAACTTATGCAACAATGAAAACACAGTTGCCAATGATAACAGTCAAGCCATAATTCCAACTGAAACAGATCTTCCTCCAGTCATCATAACTGAAATGTCTGAAATATCAGAGAATCAAGAACTTGCAGATCAAACACTACCAACAACCTGTTCAAGTCCTACGTTTACCCAGGAGGAAGAAACTGCGGAACCTCCTTTAGAAAATATCAAAGAAAACAATGATCAAAGCATTGAGGACCATAGATTGCCCAATGGCACCATAGAACAAATACAGCACTTAACAGCAGAATGGTCAGAAGATGAATGTGATCCTGAAAACCAAGTGAGTGATAGTGAAGAAAATCCAAATACTGAATCGAACGAAGATTCATTACCCTTACAGACTGAAAATAATACGGATCATACTGAAGAATCCATTGAAAGTATACAACAAGAAGTTGATAAACATAGAATTTTAGCAGTAGAAGTTGATGTAGAAAATCAGGAAAATAACATACCTCCGATTAATGATACTTCTAAACTGACTGTATCCAATACAAATGTTGCTGAAACAAATATTAATGCTGGTGAAGGGATTAACACTCCACCCGAAAAAATATCATCTCTTTTGAATGAGTGGGACGATAATGATTCTGAAGAAGCTACAACTGAACAAAACTCTGAAAATGTAACTCCTATAGTTGAGAATTCTCAAGAAATACCTACTAATGCAGACATCGATAACAAAGATATTCAGAATAAACCAAAACCGGATGATAATATAAAACTACTTGTAAGTGATTGGGATGACGATGATGATGAAAATAAAAGTTAAAATAAATGTAATTTAATTCTAAAAGATTGCTGCAAATGTATGATTATGCTTTATTACACTCTATTTTGCTAAAATATTGCTAATAATAAATCACCAATATGATTATTCAAATTATTTACTAAGCTTTATTTTAAAAAGATATAATCAATTTATTTAGCAACTCCATGTATAAATAGAACCTTATGCTTTTGTTTCCGTAGATTTTTTACATAATATGTATGTATTATTTGTAATTTTTATGATCTAAGTATATTATAAGATATACATGATTGTAGCCTATAGACAATACATTATTAACAAATAGTAATAAATAACAAAATGAAAGAATACTTGTTAAGTATTTATACTGACTTGCTGTAGTTAATATCAGCCAATGAAATACAAGACGAGGAAATGTTTCAATGTATTTATTGTCATGTGTTATAACAGAATGCACCAATTATGGTAAAATGTACGTTACACAACAATAGCTAGTGCCTCTATCACAGTTGAATATTAAAATTATATAAAAACCTAAATCGTTTTCATAATATATTATTATATACATTATTATCTCATTGATAATTAATTTTTATCATAGTTTTAAGTTAGAGTGTAAATAAATGACCACATCTTACACAATTTGTTTCATTTCTAATAATTTCATAAATCCTGTATCTTTTCTCTAAAAAATATATACTTTTTTGACTTCAAATAATGTCAGGTTTTAATATATGTAAAATAATTGTAGATTCATTGCGACGATATTGTTTAGCTGTGCAATAAATGAAACTAGCTGTTCCCGTGACTCCGTTCACGTGGAACCTAATGTAAAAAAACAGTGATTAATAAAATCATCTGAACATATTAAGTCCATTTACCTATCTACTTTTCTCTCATACTTAAGTCGCGTCGTCATAACTTTTGATAGAGTGAACCGATCTTATTAAAACCCAGACTAAATTTTACTCGAGAATATGCGTTATGATTTTCTTGGTGAGGTTTTATCGTGAACGCAGAATGTTTGTAGTGATACGAGTTCAAACAAACAGACACTGACTTTTCTAAAAATGATTGAAATGTATGTTATAACTTATTCCAAGACGACACCTGCAACAATTTTTTTTCACAAAAACTATAGACACGTTAATTTTACATTCTTATTATACGTATAGATTAAATTGATTTATTTTTAACAGCATTATATTCAAGCAATTCATTCATAGAATATTTATACATAGGGAAACTTTAATTACTTTTTAAAGCATTAATACTTCAGTAAATGATTCGTTTCTAATTTATAAAATTAACACAATTTTGAGGAATATTTTTTAGTAAAAAAATCGTAAATAATTAGAATGAGCGAAGAAGAGTCCAAATAATGATTGTTCAGTATTTGAATTTTTATATAAGGCCAAATAAATATTTTTATACATGACATAAAACTTTTTCAATTTTGGAAACTATACGACACCGCCATCTATTAAATCATTAGGAAAGTTTTTAAAGCGATATATTCATCGGAACTAGGTAGCTATAATTGAATTTCTTTAAAATAATAGTAATTTTCTTTCCTTTTTCATACTGGAATAAATTATATTAAGGGTGCTAGAACTCACTAAATTAGTAATACAGATACTTATTATTTTATATTCATAAAATAGCTCATTATATTTTGTTTTGTGCTTTTTTTTTCTCGACTTGATTACGCTATTGACCTAGCAAGGTCTTAACAGCTTCACCGGACTACATTTGTTTTGTGCTGTTCGTCTCACAAATAAAGCTTCTTCGCGAGTTCTCACAATCTATGAGCAACTTATGTAACAATATACCTGATTGATGTTCGTAATAATAATCAACCTTAAAAATACATTGTACTGAATAACTATGATTATACTAAGAGGTAAGAAGTAAACCGTAACTTTTCCGCAGCGATTCCCCAGGAGTAAAAATCCTTTACTAGAAACTTACTGTCCGATCACTTGATTGTAAGTTGAACATGAACAGCGCAAAAAATGTTGCTACAATGAGGTAGCCAACCTTCGAGAACGTTTATATGCAACTCAGTTTTCAAAGAGAAATCTAGTTTTCTAACTCGTACGAATAGCCCATTTCTCAGCAGCGCTTGTGAGAACATCCTGATCACAGGTCATGATTACTAACAGTAATTATGATCATGAGTGCAGAAATGTTATGTAATGACGACAACAAAATTAGAATTGAATATAGAATATTTTCAACTACAAGCCAATACTTCACTGCAGTCTTCAGTCTGACTTGTTTCTATTCATTATTAGACACAGGAAGGTTCCGAATCTATAGGTGCTTGCCGACTTCATCATTCACGAGACGTAATTAGTACAGTAAGTAATCGAACATCGAAACCTAAATACCGATGGTTTTTGAGCGATATCTCTATAAGCTCACCAATTAATTACTAAGTACTCAAGAGTGCAAAAACTAGAAATAAGTAACATATAAAAAATGCGTTTTTTTTAAACTCTACTATAGTATTAGCCGTCTGCTCATTTATCATATGAATTCTACTTGACAGAATCAGATGTAATTTTTACAACTAGGTGGATCATCGTACTGTGTGAATTTGAACAAAAATTAGGTACAATAGGTATTGATTATTTCTTTTAAACATTCCATCAAATAAGCATGACCACCCACATTTTCCAACAGCCGATGTTTTTGAGTAGGTTTATGTGATTAAAAACCTGCTAAATTATTAGTTAAGAACTTTTTTCGGACGATATTTTCGTATAACAATCTTTAATTTATTTTACCAACTAATAAGAAACTCAATATTTATGAAGTAGTCATCCATAAAGACCTACTTCAGGCGCACTGGCGCCTATAACAAACGTTATCTTCTTTGGGACAAATGAGGTGAGAAACGAAAAAAATTAAAAACACAAAATATAGACTTGAAATGATAAATATATTTTTTTACGAAAGTGTAAAGGTACCTCATCTTTTGCAAATAAAACAAATACTAAACTTTAATCAAGTTTCTTTAATTCTTATAAACCAACCACAAGTTCTAAATAAAAAATTTAGATTATTTCTTATATAGCTGTGTTTATACAACTGTAATATGCTACAAGAGTAGTTCATATGTAGTGATAGTTACAAAAGTGAAACAAAACAAAAATGAAATTAGATTGAATTTGTAATAATATTAATTCTATTTGCACAAGTAATTTGTCAAAATAAATTATTAACTTATGTAGACACAGCCCCTATGGTTTATAAAAATATATATTTTGAAAAGAAACACGTTTCAAATTTACATATTTAAATCTAGGTATTTTAAATCACATTTTGAAAGCACAGAAAGCAGGCTAGTTTTCGCTACAACATAGTATAGACTACATAATGTTATGTCATTTTAGTATATTTAGAACTGTGCTAATACATAGGACAATGGAATCATTTTTTAACATATATTCAAATACTATAAACTTTAGTTTTTTAGGTTACAAACCTGTCATACATACATTCAAGAAAGAAGATATTCAACAAACATAACACCTGTCACCAGAGTGGTCAAATATAACATAGTATGGATATAATTACTAGCTTGTGCCAGTTTACCTTGCTATGCATACAGGTAATATTTTGTACAATTTTTCCAGTCTCATGTGAAGCATTTATTGACAATCTTGTATTATCATACAGATATTTCCGCTAAATGTTGCCTTTCATAACAAAATTGTTCAAGCACTTTAGCCAAAATAATTTTAGAAGTAATCAAGCCTAGCTTGATACAAAAGACTACAATTTCTTTGAATTCTTCATGAACAAATTGCCCAGTCTAGAAGTTTTAAACCTCAACCCACCTTCTTTCTAAAGCTGTGCAATTTTGTCACCTTGTACCTCAGGTAATTTTACTATAAATGAAGTATGTAATAAACTTTGAAAAGATACGAAATAATTAACCAAATATTATTGGAATGTCATTAGGTTATATAGTAACAGAAGAAAGACTTTATATCACTACTCAGTAACATCAAGAGGCTTATAGACTTACTAAAGAAACAGAAATGAATAGTGGTGGGAAAAGTTGGATAATCTATTAATCAGGCGAGTTGATCCAATAAAAGTTTCATTATTTGTTTTTCACAAAGTTAGTGACACTTCATTTGTCAAGCATAAATATATGTCAATTTTAAAATATTCTTGTAATTGAAATTACTAATTTCATTCATAACTGTTTAGTAATGTGACCTGTTATATTATGTCATAGAAAAATCATTATTTTAAACGAATATGTGTCAAGATTTACCAAATTACTGACTAACCCTTTCAGTACAATTGTTTGATCATAGTAATTTCATAGTCACTAATATAATTCGTACAAAATAAGTTTTCTATAAAGAAGAATAGTTGATTTCTACTGTAAAATGTATGCTTTTTGTCTCTGAACATTCATTACAAAGCAGACATTCTTAATAAAACAATGTACCTAACTGAAATAACATATTTACAAAATAAATTACATTATATACATGTTATCACTTGGAGTTAAAGGTATTTTAATAATGGAAAAAGAAACATAAATAGAAATGATTACACAAAAGTTGTAAAAAGTATGTTTCAGATTCAAATTAAATTTCTTTGGCTCAAAGTGATCAATAATAGGTTTACTGTCTAATCAGATATTGAAACTAGTACACATTTTACCATGTAGGCAAGGAAAACAAAACTAACAACAACAAACATATTTGTTAGTACATAGTACATGTTAGATTGCTGTTCAGTTATCACTTCACTTTCACTCGACATGTCATTTTCAGACAGTAACATTGCCTCTTCTCTCTGTTTCAGTTGTAATTCAATCTCTTCCACATACTCGGGAAATAATTCACAAAACATTTTATTCTTTAAATTAATCTCTAAAGAATCCGCTGCTAAACACCTCTTCTGGTAATCAGATGTCTCTATTGAACCTAATGTGGGGGTTTTCTCCAACATAAAACTTAATAGGCCAGTCAGGATGGTGGATATTGACCAGGCTGGATTCCACGTATCTGGGTGAAAGTCGGTGATGCTAAGGCACAGTCGGGTGTTGGTCTTGAATCTACCATTCGGAGTTATCATGTAAATAGAGGGCGGTTTGAATGGAAACTCTCTGGGGAATATGATTTTGCCGTGATAATAGCCGCCCTCGTATGGACTTTTCTCAGGTCCTTTTACAACATAATGCCACTCCAGTATGTTCGATGGTACAGGTTCTGCTGTCACATATGGTACAGGGTCATTTTTGAGTCTCAGGTAATCCTGTTTCAGTCTGCTAGTCGCTCCAGTGACTTTCGTTTTTGCCATAGTTTAAATGTAACATGCACTTTTGAGTCAAATACTACACTTAGTTTTGTTATATTTTTAAAGTACTTATTTGAGGTTATTGGCTCAAATGTTCAAGCACAAAAACGAAATCAGTCGCGAAATAAATAAATACCTACACACGTCAAATGTCTTTCTACAATGCGTCATTCTCATAGATTGTCATTTTTAGTGTTGCCAAAGTCTTCTAACAGGGAAAATGAATAGTTGTTAATTACAAAATTGTGTAATTATTCAATTTTTGGTATTCTAGCAGAATAGTATTGAGTAAATTATATTGTTTTTTTTTCTTAAGTTTTCTCCATTTCAATTAACAACTTATCTTTAATTATCTGTCATATACATACAGATTTTAATAACAGAAGCATGAAAAATGAAATCTTATCATTCAAAATTTTAATTTTCAGATATCCCTCATTAAAAGCTAATAAGCGATTGCCAAATTTTTAGTTTATAGGAGACAAAGAAATATTTTCATCAATTAATAATAGTTTCGTATAGGGAAATCATATGTGTATGTCCAAATATTTTACCGATTTCAATCGTAAAATACACACAAGATTTTTATTACCTACATATCTTTCCAATATTATAAAATGAATTCTACTATATTTACAATAGGCTGTAAAAAGTGTATCCAAATACGTTTCGTGTATAAAACATATGTGTATGTCCAAATATTTTACTTATTTCAATGGAAAAATATACACATGATTTTTATTACCTAGACATCTGGAGTACAATGCCTTTCCAATATTATAAAATAAATTCTACTATATTTACAATAGGCTGTAAAAAGTGTATCCAAATACGTTTCGTGTATAAAACATATGTGTATGTCCAAATATTTTACCGATTTCAATGGAAAAATACACACAAGATTTTTATTACCTACATATCTGTAGTACAGTGCCTTTCCAATATTATAAAATGAATTCTACTATATTTACAATAGGCTGTAAAAAGTGTATCCAAATACGTTTCGTGTATAGAACATATGTGTATGTCCAAATATTTTATTTATTTCAATGGAAAAATATACACATGATTTTTATTACCTACACATCTGGAGTACAATGCCTTTCCAATATTATAAAATGAATTCTACTATATTTACAATAGGCTGTAAAAAGTGTATCCAAAATACGTTTCGTGTATAAAAAAACGTCTTAATTTGTCTAATTACACGTATAAACATAAAAACTACAGAGCGACTAATTCCTTTAAACAGTATCATGAACAAACTCATAAATGAAATATACTTTTTCTGCAACATATTTATTTAACAACGAATTATTACGTAAGCAGATAAACATTACCATCGAGTTGTAATATATTTCTTCATTGTATTTAGATTGTATTACGACCGATGTGCACATGTAACATAAGTCATATCTATGTACGTATGCAATCAAACGAAACTATTACGTCATCTTACTTGTTGATTACGTCACATTAAGTTTACTATTGACTTTTTAAGTTCCGAAAATTTGAACAGCTTTATATGCATTCTTACTGAATTTCAACAAGTAAATAATGAAAGGAATAAATATGTAGTCATGAAATTTATTAATTATATTTTCCGTGGATAATTATTTATACATGAAGACGTAGGTTAATAGGTAAACAATTTATTATAACAAAAGATTTACGAAACAATTTTGCCAGAAAATACTTCTATGACAATCACGCTATTATCTCAACAAATTCGATTTAGTAATTAAAAATTAATAATATGAAAAAAAAAATTGGCTTTAACTAATTAAGTATAATAATATCTTGTTTCGCTCACTTTAGTATTACGTATAAGCTGCAATACACTTAAAATAATGTATTATGTAAAAAAAAAAACATGCAGATCAATAGTCTGTATGAAAAAAAAATCACGTGACAGTGAAAAACCTTTTATCCGGTATATTTAATAACACACGTATCAAAATAGAACACATTTATTAAAAAACCTTTGGTAAATAGTTAATATTATTTAATTAAATATATCAACTGGCACAGTTCAGCAGCATAGTCCTTATCTCGTGATTCAACTGTTGGAGTATCTCCTCGTTGGGATCATCGCTCTGTACGACGGCATCGCGTTGTGAAATCAATTCATTTAACTTATCATTCATAGGATTTTTCGGTGCAAGCCTGTAACACAAAAAGTTAATAGCACATTTGATTATACATACTTTTTATTTAGTTTTATTTTTGGCAACAAAGCTTCTAAATTATATTACCATTGTCGAAAAGGTAACAATAATATTACAAGTGTCTATAATAACATAAACATAAACAATAGTTCTAACAAGATGGTGGCCCCCTTGTTAGAACTATTTAAAAAGTTTCTGTTGCATCTCGGTATTCATGCTCCATTTTCATCCACGTATTTTATGCATAATAACAGAACTATATTACTAAAAATGCCACCAATATTTCAAATTACTATATAGTCTAATAACACAAGATTATGAATAAAAAATAAAAACCACTACATGACAGACAAGGTCCCGCCAAAAACTCCTACAAACCTTTGCAACATTCAAATATGACGATATAGTACAATGGACACGCCGATAGATGGCGTTAAAATAAATCAGTTCGCGATGACATAATCTATTTCACCTTGACCCATTAAATACTTCAAACAAAAATTTACAACGGATACCAACGTTAATGCAACACCATATTTGTAGAATAAATCGATTGAAACTATTTTGTACACAGAGAAAATTATTACGGCGATGGATTGTGTAACGGTGTTAACGTAACAGGCGGAAAAGATAATTAAATGATTGATATACCCTAAGTTAATTATTTCTGTAAAGAAATCCTTACTACAATATATTTTGTGTTAGGTTTTTGTACTAGCAATATTAAAATAGTATGAAGTGAATTATACTTACATCATGTTCTCATAAATGTCCAATCCGTTATGCTCCGTGTTATCTGTAGTCACAATATGATTACAAAAATTAGTATTATACCACCTTCGATCAACAATAACTAGATATCGGGTCGGCGCGAATAATAAGTCTCGGTAAATAACAGCTCACTTGAAATGTGAGCTTTTATTTTGTTTGAAACATAGCCAATGCAAGCACTTTTCACAATGCGGCGGTGTATTCAAAAGATGCAAAAATAATACCCGAAAAAGCAATTTAACGGCCGGAGTATCTTACTTTCGCTAAATACATGTTGAATAAGTTATATTTTAAGCTTTAAACTAACAAATAATATCAAATTTTGAACAAAATTATCGACTGAAATTACTGTGGTACAAATGTTTGGCCAAGGCTCGCCAACACGCACAATAACGGGAAAAAGTACTTTATTCATTGCGTGTTAAGGTTGAATTCACACTAAATATTTTTTATGTTGTCTTTTCATTTGTAAGTGATTGGAGTAATTTATTGCTTTGCTCGTTTTATTGTAAGTATTAGATAATATTTTGAACATTTGTGACTTTATTACTAGGTGTCATGGTTGTAATTAGGTTGAACTTAAAACTGTTTTAAAACTTTATTTCTCCCTTTCTTAGTAAACAAATAGCTACATAAGTATATGGGTAATTCTCATGAAAACTCGAAATTCCTGTCCTAGCAATTTTGACAATAATCCTAAGCGATTTATGATGGTATTTTTTTTTTTTTCGGAAAGAATATTATCAAGGCTAAAAATGTTGGTCATAACTTAGGAACCGTACGGGCATTTGTGAAGAATAATAAATATATAGTACTCTGAAAATCATTCCCTCACTATGTCCCAAACTCCAGATTAAAACATTGTCTAAAGTTTTTATCGAAAATTTCTTAAAAAATCTGTTTGCAACTATGACTTGTCTATTGTAAATACAACAACTTTTTAAAATTTCTCTGAGTTTAGGATCATAAGTCATGAACAAGTTGTCTAATGTTGACTTAACATGTGTCCCATGAAAAATTATCATTCCCTCACATCATTACCAACAGTCGATAAGTAGATATATTCCTGAGGACTTTAGTAATAGTCTCATTAGTTTTTGATAGTTGGTAGTACGGTCACTTGTTTGAAATGGCAAATTGACTTCATGCTTGTTAAAGTACTTGTTGGAAGAAGATGTCATTGTAATTTTTTAAAGATTACATTTTAAACAATCATTCCCTCACATTTGATTATTTTCGGTGTTCATAAATTCATTCAAAACTCATTTATTCTGGGGACCACGATATTTTTCACTTCTAATAACATGAGTTCTACAAATTTAAGAAAAAACGAAGATGAATTTATTTAATTATTTTTCATTAATTTATTGATAGGTAATTTCGGGATTTCATGAGAATTACCCATATATTTACGCGGACATCTGTTAGCTTCGATTTTGTACGTGACCCTTTATCTAGTTATTGTTCATCGAAGTATACCACTAAAAAAGTAAAAAATAACAAGTCTATTAATAATAATATCGTCATATCTAGATTTTAAAGAGTATATAAACTTTCATATTGAATTGAATTATGTCATATACAAGTTTTTGCATTAAATGTTTTCTTCAAAAAAAAATTTTATAAATAAATAACCTAAATTTTGATTATGACTGGCTGACCCGTGCCCACTTCGTTGGGCAGTAAACATTTATAAAAAAAACTACTTTTTGTGACCTAAATATAAAAGTTAGACATATGCTGTCAATGACTTTTTTGTAGGTATTATCAAGCTGTACAACTTTTCTGTGAAATCATATATCTTTCATCGTTAAAGTAGCTCTCGTAAGAAGCGTTTTTGTTCGACCGTTTTTTCTCAGACTTACTTTGTAAATCCAAAAGTCTTTTCATTTTTCGGGTTAATATATAAGCCTATGACACTCGCAAATTACGTTTAGTATTCAAAATCGGTTAAGTAGATCCAGATAATACCCTCTACAACGTCACAAACTTTACCTCTTCATTACATAGTATAAAACAAAGTCCCTTACCGCGTCTGTCTGTCTGTTCGCGATAAACTCAAAAACTACTTAACAGATTTTCATGCGGTTTTTACAGTGGATAAAGTGATTCATGAGGAAGGTTTTAGTATATAATTTGTCAAGGATCTTTTTATAATCAGGGCGGGACAACGTTTGCCGGCCTTGCTAGTTATAACATAAGTATAGATTAATTATGGACTTGCGCTTATTCACACAGTCCTCATTAATCTATTTGGTCGTTTCAAATATAGTTGGAAGTTCGTGCTTGAGCATAATACAGTACAATACAAAAAAAAAATTAAAATATTGTAATACGAATCCACATTTGGCATTTATTTTTTCCCCAAAATTATAAAATACTTTATTTATACCGAAATTTCTGTTCTGTGAAACTATTTCAGAGTGGTCAAAGATTATGCAGACTGTACTGCTATAATAAAAAGGTTTGATTTTTTGTTTGTAATGCAAAAACTCAAAAATAACTAACAAATAAAAAAAAAAATTCACACTATATAAAGCTACATTAACAGCGTGTAATTTTGGGTAATATTTAAGTTATAAAATCTACATTAACGTGGGTGAATCCGCGAGCTAAAACTAGTTTTCTATAAACGTAATTCTCCATTCCCTCAATTATTCTGCTAAGGCTCTACAGGAAAGTATGTAACTCTAGCTCCAGTTTAGAATTCAATTCTGAAAATTACATTTCAAACATCTAAATTATAAGATACTAGCGGGCCCGGCAGACGTTGTCCCGCCCTGATTATAAAAAAATCCTTGACAAATTATATACCAAAATATTCCTCATGAATCACTTTATCCACTAGTGAAAACCGCAAGAAAATCCGTTCAGTAGTTTTTGAGTTTATCGCGAACAGACAGACAGACGCGGTAGGGGACTTTGTTTTATACTATGTAATGATAGCCTAATTTGTTCGAAACGACTAAAGCGCCATCTATTATTGGTGAATGGTACTGTACTAACGCAAGCAAAACCATTGAAAGGTTCGACTCAAAGTAAGGTACATGAAGACAAAACATTAATTTTTAAACAGAAACTAGCTTCTGCTCGTGGTTTCGCTTGCGTCAATGTAGATTTAACCTATCCCTTACCCTTAGGATCCGTTGGTTTTTTGTGGACGAAATGTATATCTATGTCAATTTTTCTGTACTTCTAGCAAGGCGTAAGAAAAATTCTTGATAATCGGTTTTTCTTGATGATCGGTTAGGTAATTAAAGCGTAAAAGCATAATTAACAAACTCATTTTCGCCTATACAGGTTGTTAGGAGACCGCTTCCGAAAACGAAGACAAACGATAATACTAATGATACCTTTGATGATGGGACGAAAAAAAAATCGATACTGATTTAAAAAAAACATATTAAAAAAAGCAATGTAACAAATGAAAAAAAACAGCTGATACTCGGGTCATCGAACGCTCGGGCGCGATCCCGAATCCCGCCAAAACAAACCGCTCCTTTTGCGTGCCGCAGTTGACGGCACTTTGATCATTTCCACAGATCAATAAAGCGTTACGACATTCTCAAATTTTATTTTATATTAAGCATAGTTATCCCTACTGACTAGTCTTTGTATGGAATTTAGAAGTTATAACTCTAATTATTTAATACAACTATACAATCAATTGTACCCTGACGTAACAAGAAGCTCGTTACTACAAAAATGATATTAGAATATTAAATTAACGTAATTACATACTCACGTACACAATTATACATCTATTTAATCTTTATCTTTGATTTTGTACAAGAAATTAAAAATAAAATGGTACAGAATAATTTCATAGTCAAAATTAATTACATTTATGATCAACAGTTAATTAATCTATCAGAATGAATTTAAAATAATATTCTTATACTTTACGTTACCATTATTTCCGTTTTTAGTCCGTCCAATACCATAATTTGAAAACAGATATGTCCGTCACAACTATCTAAAATTACTTGTAATTTTTATTGTGAACGCCGCCTCTAATTCTGCAAAATTTATACCGACAAAGTTGTAAATTTTGGAGGGTACGGTATCAAAGAAACGATTAAATTTTGTAAATAAGTATTTGCACGATTGCTGGCTGACGTTCGTTGACCCGAGTATCAGCTGTTTTTTTGTTTTTGTCCCATCTCCTCATTGCACAGGTGAGGCTGACGAGGGGAGACGACTGGTCGTGTACCCAGTAGTCTCTCTATAGTAGGACGAAGCCTGGCATTCACTCGCCAGGCTGCCGCAGGGGCGGTTTCTCAGGAAGACAGCAGGTTCGATCCCTGGCCGCCCCTACCATACGGCGGACGGTACACCGTGGGGTTTTAGTCCGTGCGAGTCCGACATAACCCACTCTCTCGCCCGAGAGGGTGGTGTATCCATAAAGGATTTCCCCACGTAAATAAAAAAAAATCGTTTCATTTAGCTGTACTAACATGATGGAGCGTAAATAATGCTAATAAAACGTTTTCAAAATATGTTTTTTTTTATCAGGATCGATATTTTTTCCGTCCCATCATCAAAGGTATCATTAGTACTATCGTCTGTCTTCGTTTTCGGAAGCGGTCTCCTAACACCCGGTATAGTGTTAAGATTTGCTGTAAATTCATAGCATATCTATACCAATTTAGACGTTATAAAGTAATATTTACGTACATCAAGTACTTACTTATAATAGACTGCGTTTCCAATGCGGGAGTGTTTGCTAGTAAATCTACGTAGAAATCCTCTTTCAATTTATGAATGTCGACCGTGTCCTGACGTGTAATGGCTTCCTCTTCATCATCTATTGTATCGAGACTAAAATAAAGAAAGAATTATAATTTATGCAGTTATTTTTTTTTTATCGTAGCTCGGCAAAATGACTGTACTGTGCCTGATGGTAAGCACAGTACAATCCAAAAACAATGGCGACTACCGAGAGTCATACTATCCATCGCCGGTCGCCGCTGTCATGCCGGCCTGCGTAAATATCTCTTCACGTTGCACTTGAAGGACCCCATGTCATAGGAAAGAGGAAACACACTGGCCGGGAGATTGTTCCATAGCTTCACGGTACGGCAAAGATAAGATAAGTTATTCTATCATTAATACATAACTTGATAATTCAATGTATGTCTGCTAAATCTTTGAAAAGCTGGATTTTGCAGAAGACCGGCATGATCTATAGCCACTAGAAAGTGTGACATACTGGTTGTCCCATGTTTTAAACTCAATAAAACAGGTAACAGTTTTTTTTATGTAATACTGTTAGGATATACAAGTTTTAGGTAGTGTTAGGTTGGTACTTTCCCAATGCATATCACCAATATGCCAGATTATTATAAGTTGAAGTGCCGGATCAAACTGGATTTGTTGTCATAAAGCTATTTTGGAACGGATCAATATATGAACGATGGTGATGTCTGGAATTGACAACTCTCTCTGTGCATCTACTAAAAACGATTGTAACGTTAATGTATTCTAAATAGGTATTTTTATTTATTTTTTATTTTATTTTTTTATTTTTTTTATTTAAAAATAAAAATAAAATAAAAATAAAAAAAAATAGGATAAGATATGGAAAAAAAGAAACCAATGAGTTTTGCGAATATTTTAGGAGAGTGGTGGTAAAAAGAGAAAAATGGGGGAATTTTTTTTAAAAAAAGAAAATAAAAATATAAAAAAAAAGGGGGGGGGGCCGAGAAAAAATGTTTTAGTGGGGGGAAGAAAATATTGTAAAAAAAAAACGGGGCGGTGCCCCGCGGGGGCCACCTGAAGAACGGGGCGCCGAGTTGAAAACTGGGGGGGGGGGGGAGAGGGGTGTTAAAGGGGGTGGGGAGGGGGGAAAAAATTTTACCCATGGGTATACTAAAATTGTGGGGGAAAAAAAAAAAAAAAAAAAAAAAAGGGTAAATTTTTTGGGGGGGGGGGGGGGCTGCCGCCCGGGGGGGGCCACCGGCGAGGGGGGGGAACGCCCGAATGGGGGGTGGGGGGGTGTGGGGCCGGGGGGAGCCGGCGGAGAACCAGCAGCAGGGGGGGGGGGGGGGCCCCCAAGGGGGGACGCTGGCAGGGCGGCAAGGGGGGGGCGGGGGGGGGAGGAAAATATGTCGGCGGGCGCCCTTGTTTGTTGATGGAATGGTGTGTACCACCAAGCACAGAAGGCAGTCACTCGAGCGAGAAAAAAAAAAAAAAAAAAAAAAAGAAAGGCGACGGTCGGGGGGTGGCCCAGGCGGCCACCCATCCAGGTAGTGACCGCGCCTGACGAAGCTTGGAACGGGGGGGGGACGGGGAGTGGTGAGTGGGAGGGGGGAGGGGAGAGAGGAAACACCTCTCTATCCCCTATGTTTTTTTCGTTATTTTTTTATTTTTATTTATTTAAAAATAAAAATAAAAAATAAAATAAAAATAAATAGGTATAAGTATATGTGTTAAAAAAAGTAAACCACATCGAGTTTCTTGTCGATTATTCTTGATGACTGGGTTGTTTTTCCCAGCAGGTGGTGGTAGTTTTGACGTTCATAAGTGTCTCCTTAGGGCCTAAATTGTATAAAGAGACATTTTTGATTTTGATAATGTGAGAAAAACCAAAATAACCCGTCTACACCTGCACTTGTACCCTATACTTATCGCACCTCTAATCAAAAACAGAAATGACCTAAGAATTTTATGGAATGATGTATTTCAAGTTTGACCATGCTTAAATAGAAATTTATCTTAGAAGCACTTTAAAGCCAGTTCTACAAGTAAGTAAGATAAGTAGTGTAATTGTATTGCTATTTGATTCTTGTAAAAAATATCACTATTTGTAATCATAAAGACATTGAAATAAGCATTTAAATAAAAGTTCATATTTAATTCACTTTATTCTCATTACATAGTATAAAACAAAGTCCCCTACCGCGTCTGTCCGTCTGTCTGTTCGCGATAAACTCAAAAACTACTGAACGGATTTTCATGCGATTTTCACCAGTGGATATATTGATTCATGAAGAAGGTTTTGTTACATAATTTGTTAAAGATTTTTTTATAGTCAGGGCGAGACAACGTTTGCCGGGCCTGCTAGTGAAATATATGTTATAAATTAATTGTAATACAGACCCCAGGTCCCCCAGCTGTCTCCTGTCCTGCCGCAGCTGAGTCAACATCTGTTTCCTGGTGTTCAGTTTGAGCAGATGTAGTTCTCTGAGCGCTCGGCCCCATTGCTCCTTGAAGAATGCCTTCGACTGGATAGCGCTGTCCAGCTTCTGTTCTAAACACCGCTGTAATTAAATTAAATTAAATTGTATGCTTTGTCTTATTATCTTAATTATGTTAAGAAATTGCATATTTCATTCATATTTCGCTTCTTTTTTTTACTTTATTATAGAACGATCTACCAATATTGCCTTAAAAATGTCGACGTCCATACCACGTTGAAAACACCGGTTCTCGTCCGATCACCGAAGTTAAGCAACGTCGGGCGCGGTCAGTACTTGGATGGGTGACCGCCTGGGAACACCGCGTGACGTTGGCTTTTTGTTATTTATATGCGCATTATTTATTTATTTATTTAATGTTCTGTCACGTCACACACACATGCGACAGAGACGCGTAGATAGAAATGTTTTGTCGCCAACGTCCATACCACGTTGAAAACACCGGTTCTCGTCCGATCACCGAAGTTAAGCAACGTCGGGCGCGGTCAGTACTTGGATGGGTGACCGCCTGGGAACACCGCGTGACGTTGGTTTTTATTATGCGATACGAAATATATATAAGAAGAGTTGTTGAGGTATGTATGCTTGGTACACATATATGTGTTTCAACAACTTATATATGTGTGAATAGTTAGCTCAGATAGGTCGCGAATTGCATGTATCAGGCTACAACCCAAGCCGAGGTGTGCCGTGGACCCTTGAGCTTGTTGTCAAATAAAATCGGCTAGTGCCTTAAGCGCTCGCCTTAGTAGTCCGGTGAAGCTGTTAAGACATTTCTAACCTTTCTAGGTGAATAGCGTAGTCAGTTCGAAAAAAAAGCTTGGAAAATGTCATGCAAACTTGGTATTAATTTATCGTTACATTGCAAATGAAGCTACATCTAATTTTAGCCATTGGTAATATTTTATGTTATTTTTCCCAGATTTTCAAATATTGTACACGAAAAGTATGAAGATCATGGAAATAAACTAAAATCCTTATGAAGGGCAGAATATGAACTTTGTTCTCGGTGTACGAAAACTGGAAATCTTAATTTAAAAAATAGTGCGTGGAGTCCCTCCGCGCGGAAGAAGTGAAACTACGTAATGTGGAAATGAAAATAGGAAGGGGTAGAATTGATTTTTAGTGAAATCGTATTGTTTTTTTAGGACAAACTTTCTTACATATAAGACAAAAAACAAAAGTTATAGATGCCTTACAATATGCTCTAAAAGAAAAGTGGAGGTGGGCAGGACGTATAGCGAGATACGCGGACAAAATATGGACATTAGAGACAACTATATGGGAAGGACTAAGAGGTAAAAGGAGAACAGGGCAACCGAGAAAAAGATGGATAGAGGACATAAAAAAGAGATAGCGGAAAAAGAATGGATAAAAAAAAGCTAAGAACAAATAGGTCTGGAAAAAATTGGAGAAGGCCTTTACCCGAGAAGGGATTCCGATCGATGGTATGGACATCAATAATAGTGTTAAAATCTATATAATTTTCAATATTTTTGCTAACATGTAAACCTGGTTTATCTTCTAAAGCATGTAATGATCGGAAATAAATGGGCTTTATTATTATTAAGACAAACTTTATTAACATCGCTTACAATTCACAATTGATCGCATCTTTTATTTATCATTTTCGAGTGGAGAAATATACAAATCTATAACATATGCAATGGGATTATGATAACTAAAGTAAGATACGAAATGTTTGATTATTTTTCTCGCTCTGTCTCTTTCTATTCCCCCTCCCCAGGAGCGTTGAACGTTTAACGCAACAGTGCGTTCATACCCCCTCCATGGTAGCGTTAAACGTTTAACGCAACCTTGTTGGAAGTCGCATTACAAGTTTCACTTCAATAAACATGTTATATCGGCTATTAAAAACTTCTAAACTTCTCCTCTTCTAGGAAAAATACAAGGATGTAATTCCTGCATGTTATCAAAGGATTACTTAGAAACTAATGTTTTAAAATATGAATTTACTCTTGTAAAGAGTTTGTATAAAATTTATATGATTGAAATGACATCATCTTCAATATGGCTGTTTATTTCAATTCAGTAAATTAGTCTGTTTAATTTTCTCTTTAATGGTTAGCTCATGACCTTAAACTCAAGGTTAGCTAAGGTTCATCTGAACGGACTAATTTCTCCACTGTCTAAAAATGTTCAGAATGTCTGTTGTGCAGACAGCGGCTTACCAATTCCTGTATGAGACTTGCAGTTTGATCCTTCGTCAGACCGGAATATTTGCTTTCAGCTTCCTTGTCGGAATTCCTTATATTGTTCTGGAAACATAATGACAAAAAATAAATAAGTGCCATACATTAAAATCACTTTACAGACATTAATTTAAAAAATAAATAAATATAATATTAATTTATGTAGATTATAAACATAATATTTCAACATTCAAAATCAAAATTACTTTATTCAGTTTAGGACCTAATAAGGCGCTTATGAACGTCAAAACTACTACCGGTTCGGAAAACAACCCAGTCATCGAGAAGAACCGGCAAGAAAGTCGATTGGGTACTTCTTTTTAGTATATATATATATATATATTAGGTCTTTACCTATGAAATTGCCGTTTTGTATGAAAAAATTTAAACTAATTTTTTTCATGTATTTTTTATTTGTATTAATCGAAGTAATCACCCGTGCAATCAATGCATCTTTGCCAACGCAGTGGCAGTTTATTGATGCCCTTCTTAAAGAAATCAGCTGGACGGGAGGCAACAAATTCTTCAAAGGCATTTTGTACTGCCTCTCGGGTATTGAATTTTTTTCCCGCCGAGGAGTTACCCAAATTCTGGAAAAAGTAGTAGTCTGTAGGCGCAAGGTCTGGTGAGTAGGGCGGATGACTTCCAACCCGAGTTCTTGCAACTTGGAGATCGTCTGCTGTGCAGTATGAGGTCGCGCGTTGTCGTGCAGGAGCAGCGGAGACGAGCGATTGACCAATGCTGGTTGGAGATGTGCCAGCTTCTCCATCATTGTGTTCAGTTCTTCACAGTACACATCTGCAGTAATGCTCACCCCGTTTGGTAAGAAGCTGTGATGTATCACATCGGCGCTAGACCACCAAACAGTGACCATCACTTTTCTAGGGGTAAGTTTTCGTTTAGGGCACTGTTTAGGTGCTGAACCAGGATCCAACCAACTTGCTGAGCACTTGCGGTTATCAAACAGAATCCATTTTTTATCGCAGGTAACAATGCGGTTCAAAATTCCTTCATTTGTGTGTCTGTTGAGCAGTGCAAGGCACGTCTCGACGCGTACTTCGCGCTGGCGATCATTGAGTTCGTGGGGCACCCATTTGTCAAGCTATTTTACCTTGCCAATTTGACCCAAATGGACCAATATTGTTTTGACCCTAACGTCGAAAGCTGCTGCTAATTCAGCCGTAGATTGTGTATCATCAGCTTCCACAATCGCCTTTAATTCGTCATTGTCGACCAAAGTCTTCGGACGACCGCGAGGTTCATTTTTCAGGTCGAAATTCCCAGAACGGAAGCGAGCAAACCAATAACAGGTGGTGCGTTGGTTTGTAGTGTTAGCTCCGTAAACGTCGTTGATGTTGCGTGCCGCTTGTGCCGCGTTGCTGCCACGACGGTACTCATATTCCATAATTACTCGAATTTTTAACGTATCCATGATGACAAAAAAGATTGAAATGCGATGAAAATGTAACACTAATCAATAAACAAATGACTACATTTGAAAAAAGAATTCCTTGTTTTTAAAATAAAATTAATTTGAAATTAGAATTCTTAGCCAAACAAAAATGATTTTGATTTGAAATGGCCAGTACTACAGAACGGCAATTTCATAGGTAAAGACCTATTATATATATATATATATATATATATATATATTTCGAATACGTTGTACGTTACAATACCCGTTTTTAGTGGATGCACAGAGAGGAGTCAATTCCAGACGTCACCATCGTTCACGTATTGATCCACTCTATAATAGCCTTTCGACACTAAAACCCGCTTGACATGGTGCTTATCATTTAATCTAATATATAAAATTCTCGTGTCACAGTTTTCGTTGCTATACTCCTCCGAAACGGCTTGACCGATTTTGATGAAATTTTTTGTGCTTATCCGGTATCTATGAGAATCGGCCAACATCTATTTTTCATCCCCCTAAATGTTAGGGGTAGTCCACCCCTAAATTTTTTTTTTATTTTTTAGACAAAATTTTTAATTTCTATTTTTTTATGATACAACATACAAAAATACATACAATCCTCAATTTTCACCCTTCTACGATCAACCCTTATTTTTTATTTATATGGCAAAACAATGTTTGCCGGGTCAGCTAGTATATACATAAAATTTAAATAATCATTCAATATAAACCATTAAAGATTCAAGAAATTATGATTTTTACAAGTAAGACAATAGAGTAAAGAAAATTCATAAGCAAAGTTTTTTTTTGTACTTAAAATATATTGTTAAGATAATAAATAATGCAAACAGAATCGTGGGTATCAGTTAGTTAATACATAACTTTCATGTCTAAATATTTTACACTTGTATAAGAAATTGTATGTCATTAAGACAAAATTACTATTGAAAGTTTACGTTAAAACTTTATCAATATTCTGGTAAAATGTGTCATAACCTGAATTACAAATAATTTTTGTTGTAGGTTATTTCTTTTTATCTAGTGTAGATCTGTATTCGGAATCAGTCCTGAAGTCTGTATTCGAAATACACGTATATTTGTTGAAACGATTAACGCGCCATCTATTATAATTTGACGGTATTATGTCAACACTTTGCACGCAATAAGCACTTTGTAAACTTTTGATGCGTCTTATTGTATCTTTTTGCTTTCCTGAACGAGATAGTACTGATGAAGGTTTCACTCGTGTTAATAAAAGAAATTGACTGGGAAGTTTCAATGGATGGAGAGGATTTGTAAAATAATCTTCATATAAAACCCACTGAAATCATACCTTGAGCACATCGACCTGCTTTTCTAACTGCATCACTTTCAGTTCCAACTCCTCGACTCTCATGTCCTTCAGTTTTATCCGGTGATTCATATCATCCTCCATCTTCTGTGAGGCTTCCCTCAGTTCCTGGTATTTCGCTGTGTAATGTGTTTCCAGGGCTTTCTTTGCATCCAATAACTGCGATAAATAAAATTGACGTACATTATATAACACCTTAGTCCTGAGAAGCTGTTAAGGCCTTGCTACGCCAATAGCGTAGTCAGTTCGGAAAAGAAAAGATATAACTGACACGTATTAGCAATTTCAAACGCCTAGAAATCTGTAGTTCTGTATTTCTCTGAATTGTATTATTACTAGGACATCTGTATAAAAGTCGTGGTGGTTAAGTGGTTTAAAAGGTAGAATATAATTGCCATGTCTGGAGGTCCGAACCTCGGCATGTACCAACGGTTTTTTTTGGAATTCGCGTACATTCACTAATTTGAATTGGCAACACCATCGGCTGACGGTGAAGGAGAACATCGTGAGGAAACCTGAACCAGAGAAATGTTCTTGTAGTACCACCGTATGTGGTAAAATATAAAACGGTTGATGTCTCAGTTTGAAATTGTCAATAGGTCGTGGACTGGTTGGCTATTAAATTATTAGCAATTGTATGCAAATAACTGTACTGTACTGTGTTTTGTACTGGTCAATCCGAGTTAAATGGAATCTGCGAAGAAACAAACTTCAGAATAAATAAAACTTACCACACATTAATATTACATGAAGAAACGTTTACCAGAGACACACAAGAGTATGATTGCATAGATATAATACAATGAAATGTTATGAAACGATTCGTCTGCCATCTAGGGTAAAAAAATTGTACTAAATTAGAAACCATTCCAGAAGTGAGCACAACCACTTATCAAAGTCTCATCTTAACCGTATTACTAACACAGATATGAATATGGAAGAAATAACCAAAATAGACATTCACTTTTTTATATATAGCATATATATAAATTTCTTGTGTACGTGTGTATGTCACTGAAACGATTTTGATGAAATTTTGTGTGCGAGTTCGAGTGGATCCGAGAATGGTTTAGATTCACAATTGGATCCGGTAGGTGGCGCTGCGGTCGAATTTTAGTTTTTCTTTTGTATTATCAAGGCAGGACAACGTCCGTCGGCACCGCTAGCAGCATATATACATTCTATCAACATTACTATTATGGAATCATATTTTTGCTGATAATTATAAGCAAATTTGACCATTTATTTTTGCTTCCTGTTAATTGTATAGGGTAAATTTAATTCTAGATTTAATCAGTGTTATTACAAAAAAGTTAAATACGTATTGAACCCCGGCCTTAAAAAGGACTCATATTAAATGCACCGCGGTCGCTGAATGTTCGCCATCTTGCTTTTTGTCTCGCTTTGGTTACGTTAGGATAGACTTGTGAAAAACACGCGAACTTGCCTCGGGCGAGCGCGGTGCATTCATTAGGAAACTTTTTTAAACCAAGTATTTAATACATATTTAACTTTTTTGTAATAACACGGAATGTGTATAAATATTTAATTACAGTTTTTTTTTTTTGGAACTTACTATACGCTTTTAGGCATTCACAGCTTTACGGGACTAAGTTTTATATATATTTGCAATATTAATTATCAATATAAAAGCACCGTAGCAATTTCGAATAAAAGATTAACAATTGCATAGTTGTAGCGACTGTGGCTATGCTGAAAGGATCAGTACCACTTCCCATTCGTTCATATAGTTTTGTTCACATCAATAATTATTCTTAACATTAATTCCGCTTGTGTATGTTATTCAATGCTTTTGTAAACACTTATCCTTGTAGCTCAGTATCAGTATCAGTGGTAGGGTCACTTGCAATTTTCCTATAACTATTAATTTAATAATACTTCCTTATTAAAAATTATTCAAATAGTTTAAATAATACGAATTATTCGAAGATTCTAATCGAAATTCGAATCAAACACCATTAATCGATTCGATTCGAGCATTATTCGCACACAGCTAATTTTATGTTATACATATGTTTGTAACTCCGTTGTCTACACTATTGTATTGTCCGTGTATTTGCTATCTATACATATAATAAGAATTTAGATTTAACGTCTCTGTACATTTTCGATTTTGGAGAAAAATAAATTGTTGCCGGTGTCTAGGAATAAGTAATAAAATAAATTTCAATCATTTTTAGAAATGTCTGTCTGTCGGTTTGTATGTACACGCATCACTTCTAAAGTACTGGATTCACAATAAACCCAGCATATCCTCGGGAGTAACTTAGTCTTTGTTTCATTAAAATCGATCCACTCTATCAAAAGTTATTGTAGTTTTAATGACGACGCGGCGTAAGTACGAGAGAAAAGTAGACGTGTAAATGGACTTAATACATTCCGATGACTTTATTAATAACTGTTTTTTATATAAGCTTCCACGCAGACGAAGTCGCGGGCACGGCTAGTAATAAATAAATTTCCTTTTTTTTTTCTTAATCGATTAGTATAAATAGTGTTTATTACCTTCTTCTCTCTCTCCGTGTTACGGTACCCTCTGAGACGGAAGTCATCAGTGGCCCTGCTGAGGTCTCCGGCCAGGCTCCGGCACTGCTCTATACCTTTACTCAGTTTACATTCCAACTCTACACGTTTCTTAGCCCACTCCTTCGACAGCAGCTCTAGATGGTACTCTTCTTTCCTTTTCAACTGGAATTCGTACAATCCTATCATTTATTTAGTTCATCCACAGATTCTAGATAAATATGTATATATATATTAATATTTTACAGGCATGCGCTTGGCCACCTGATGGTAAGTGACGATGAAGCTGCTCGCGCGATACAGTGACACAAAATCTTACATCATTGCGACAACATTACACATGTCACCTCTACACACGTGCACGCATACACGCTTACACATGCAAGTAGAAGGGTTTTATTTTATTTCCCTTATCAAACTGAAATAGTTTAGAAAATTATCCGATAAGAAATATATATAAGAGTTGTTGAGGTATGTATGCTTGGTACATATATATATGTTTCAACAACTCATATATGTGTGAATAGTTAGCTTAGGTAGGGTTAGCTCAGATAGGTCGGGAATCGCATGCTGGCGGCGGTGGTAGGGAGTGACTTGTCGCTGCCGAGTGTTGTCTCGGCCATGCTCGGCAGCGAGGAGGTCATCTCGCAGAAGGAGGCGGCGGAGAGGGCCCGCGAGGTAGACCCTCTAAGCGGCCCTCTCCGTCAACGAAGGACTGGCAGGAGGAGGCGGCGCTTTGCCCAACTCCTCCCGCCACCGTAGCCGGACCTGAGGGGATGGGCCGGGGGCCCCTCTAGAGGTAGGAGCCCGGTGGCCACCTTCCACCGGGCGGACCGTGGGGGCGGCTCTACAAGGTTGATTAGCTGGAACGATCCCTTGCCGCCCCCACAATTACGGTCTGTCGATACACCGTGGGGTTTTAGTCCGTGCGAGTCGTACATAACCCACTCTCTCCCCCGAAAGGGTGGGTATCCATAAGGGATTTCCTCACGTTAAAAAAAAAGATAGGTCGGGAATTGCATGTATCAGGCAACAACCCAAACCTAGGTGTGCCGCGCACCCTTGAGCTAGTTGTCAAATAAAATCGGCCGAGTGCCTTAAGCGCTCGCCTTAGTAGCCCGGTGAAGCTGTTAAGACCTTGGTAGGCCAATAGCGTAGTCAGTTCGAAAAAAAAAACTCTTGAACACTCCCAAGTTATATGATGACGGGAAGACAGACGACGGGAGTGAATTCCACACCGTGGCCGTACGTATAATAAATGTAGAAGCAAATCACTTTGTACGAATCTCGGGAATATCAATCACATAAAGGTGGAAGCTTCTGGTCGTCCTCTGATGGAATGGGGACACGCTCCTGTATATACATGTAGTTATTTTCAACCGATAAATACAATACTTCCTAGTTGACCCAGCCACGCGTTGCTGTGGCTCAGTTACTACATGTTGAATTAAACTTATGATAAACTATTATCTAAATTAAAACGCGGCGCCATCTATGAGATATCTATAACAATCGGTCCTACAGTTTTCTGTCAACAAACTAATTTAAAGCGCCACCTGCTCGAGACTGATGAAACCTACAATTAATAACAATAATCAACATTGACAATCATTTAATCACTATCACTACGTATTATAAAACAAAGTCCTGTGCCTCGTCTGTCTATCTGTTCACGATAAACTCAAAAACTACTGAACGGATTTTCATGCGGTTTTAATGAGTAGATTAAGTGATCTATGAGGAACGTTTAGCATTATAATCTGTTAAGGGTTTTTTTTTATTATCAGAGCGGGATAACGTCCGCCGGGCACGCTAGTTTGTAATAAAAAAAATATTGAGGCCAGTAATCGAAAAATATAAATTATCCTATCTGTCAAGTTAGACTAATTAGTCTATTTAGTAACTAAATAGTCTAAATGCCAACATTTCATGAAAAACAGTTAAGCAGTTTCAGCATTCATTGGGGACAAACGTCATAACACTGAATTTTTATATATTAAGATATTATAAATTATCTCACCTGACACTTAAACAGTTCCTGCTGTTTCTCTTTCCAGTCTTCAAGTTCGTCGACGAATCTCTGCATTATAGCATTACGGTCCGTCGGCGTTAACATTACTTTGACTAAGTCTGAAATTTAATTAATTAAGGCTTGGTTAGGGCGTGTGTTTATCTCCTTTAAGGGTCATTCATAAAATACGTCACGGAAAATTTTACCTTTTTAAAAATGCCCCCACCCCCCTCCCTGTGTCACGATATGTCATATTTTCTGAGAGCCCTCCATCAATATTGCGTTACGAATGACAGATCCCTCCCTCACACATGTATAACAAACACATACATGTCTATATGTAAAATATTTATACATTTATAAATAGAAAACATGTGGCTCTATCAAAACATAACAAATATATTTTCTCAGTTAGACAAAGACCAGGCCTAATCGGGTTATAAAATATATCTATACGAATATATAAATCTACACGGTTTGTTTGTTTCTTGATTGATTGATCTCAGGTACTTATTGTCCGATTTGAAAAATTATTTCAGTGTTAGATAACTCATTTATTGAGTAAGGCTATAGGCTATCTATCAACACGCTAAGACTAATAGGAGCGGATCACCAATAAAGAAAGTATCAAAATAGATTTTCTCCTTTTGAGGGCTTCCGCTGTATGTTAGTTAGCCCTAAGTAACTATTCCACGCGGACGAAGTCGCGAGCAGAAGCTAGTAATTTAATAAACATCAATATTATAGCACTTACCTTTTTCATTTTTATTGTTATGAATACAGGTGTCACTCTTGCTTGTTTCTAGCCTCACTGCAATACTGAAAAATTAATATATAATAATTAATTCATGTCGTCCAGGCGATTAACATTTTTCATTCGCTCGCCACATTTTTCTAAAATAAAATAAATGAATTCAAAATAGCAATACTTCTTTCCCAGATGATAGATACTCGATGTCCTTTTCTATGTCACTGACAACATAAGTGCAAAATTTATGTTGAATGGTTGAGTTGGGTTGAATTGTGAAAGCGTAACAAATATACAAACTCACATTCCCATTCATAATACTAATTTGAAACTGTAAGCAGTTTTTAAATTTATTTAAACTGTGGAACTCTCAATCAGATATAAACGATTATTTTTGTTTCATATTTTTAGAGTAAGACTATATACTATTTAAAATCACGTTACGAGTATAAGGAGCGGTGTGGTTACCATACAAAGTCAAAAATCAAAATACTCTTTATTCAATTTAGGCCCTGAGAAGGCACTTATGAACGTCAAAACTACCACCGGTTCGGAAAACAACCCAGTCATCGAGAAGAACCGGCAAGAAACTAGATCTGGTTTATCTTTTCATAATAGCTAACATATTTTTTTTATTATTACAACAATAGACACATAAAGATACATTAGTTTTTAGTGGTTGCACAGAGAGGGGCGTCACTTCCAGACGTCGCTATCGTTCACATACTGATCCACCCTGTAATAACCTTTATGTATTAAGATCCGCTTGACATAACACTTGAACCTACTATCCGGCAAATCGGTAATGTGTTTTGGAACTTTGTTATAAAATCTAACACTATTACCTAAAAAACTGTTACTCGTCTTAGTAAGCCTGAAACATGGAGTGACCAGTTTGTTATGGTTTCTGGTATTTACATTACGTCGGTCTTTTACTAAATCCAGATTATCTAAGTTTTTCCGGACGTACATCAAATTCTCAAGAATATATTGAGAGGGCAGAGTTAAAATACCGAATTCCTGAAACTTAGTCTTTAATGATTCACGAGGTCCCAAATCATAGATTGCTCGAAAACACTTGAACCTACTATCCGGCAAATCGGTAATGTGTTTTGGAACTTTGTTATAAAATCTAACACTATTACCTAAAAAACTGTTACTGGTCTTAGTAAGCCTGAAACATGGAGTGACCAGTTTGTTATGGTTTCTGGTATTTACATTACGTCGGTCTTTTACTAAATCCAGATTATCTAAGTTTTTCCGGACGTACATCAAATTCTCAAGAATATATTGAGAGGGCAGAGTTAAAATACCGAATTCCTGAAACTTAGTCTTTAATGATTCACGAGGTCCCAAATCATAGATTGCTCGAACTGCCCGTTTTTGTAGTGTAAAAGTTGAAGTGTAAGTCAGAATGTGCGTTATGCGAAAACGAAATGATATTACATCTGGACAAGTGCAGAGTATCTGAGGCTAGAGGTGGAAAAAGATTTACGCGAATAAAAACAAAAGGCAGCTAGTAAATAATAATATTAATAATAAATCCATTTCAGAAATAGTCAAACCAATTAAAACGTCTTATAATAACTCTTATACCAGATGACTGTTTAGACACTCGCAGTATTCTGGGATATGACACTTCATGGTCAAATTTAACATACAAAATAATAATATTAAAACAAATACCAATAAACAACCAAGAAAACCTAAGTTAAAGTTTGTTCTAAAACTTTCAAAAGTATAGCTACAAACGTGTAAATAAAATAATAAACCTAAGTGCAATGATCAGTGCCAAAAGCTAAAATCGGCGACCCGGAGTTAATAAATTTCGATAGTAAAACGGACAATAAACCCTTTTATATTGTTCCTGACGTTCCCTTCCAAATGAAAGTGAAATCACCTGACGGTCATTGACATTCTTAACATAGACGATTTTGTATAATTTTTGTATTTTTCTAGATAATTAGGTCAAATAGCACCTATTATTTTAATTGATTTAGAACAAGAATCGAGTGCAGAGTGTGGTCTAGAAATATTGCTGCTATCTAAACAGTCACTTTGTATATGTATGAATATACATTTTTAACTCATAATATTAAAATAATGAAGATCTAAAGAAATACATATAGATATACGCTTTGAAGGATTAGAAGCTCTGACGTGTATATATAAATATATGTATTGACTGTTTTAGTTAAAAAAATTGATTACTTGTCATCAGCCGCCTCGTGTCTGGGTGTCGACGTGGGCTCGGATCGTACCGGGGTCCCTGAGGTGCGTGGCTCTGCGACCTCGCACTGCACCTGCATGTCGCTCGTACTGGGCCGTATACGAGAAGCTAACAGTTTCTCCTGGCTTTGTGTGAATGAGTCGCACATTCTCTTTATCAATTCCGCTATTTCGCTCGTCCGTAGGATCGTATCGCCGGAAGCGTTTTTATACCTGTAAATTCAACTTTAACACATTTGAATTTACTCAGTGATGGATTAAATGATTTCATATCGTAATCGGTTTTTGAAGTGACAACTTTTTTAGCCACGTTCAGTGATTTTTGGTAGGGGAAAAACTGATGACTTCGCGTCACCGATTACGTCAACATGCTAGTGACGTATTGCGTGTGCGTCAGATTAGCGACGTGTAGTATGGCCACTTGTGTACATGTGATATTAATATCTTTTATTAAACTTGTGTAGACCATCATATGTTTGATTAAGTCATAAAATATGTAAAAAGGTATATAATTATTGCTCCAAGTGCAAATATATATGAAAAGTAGACTAATGTTAATAATATCAATTTAGACATGATAAAATTTAAATAATTCAGACTACAATTGATTTAAAAATTAAAAAAAGAACAGTTATTTCTTTGACTTAAGTTTTCATTTCTATCTGCAGTCCTTATGACTGCCTCCACTTTTTATTATACTTTATGGGTTACAGGGTTAGACCACCAATCTGATACGATGATAGATAGTGATGTGGTCTAAAATAGTAAGCATAATAAACCTAAAGTGGTTCTGGCTCTCAAGCACTTGCACAGGTGCTTAGCGACAGATTTTCATCTTGAAAATGGTAACTAGGCAGACTGACTTAGAAAAAGCCCTAATATGATGCAAGATTTTATTTTCATTTACAAAATTACCCCATACACCTTAAAAAGGTAAGAGAAAGGTATTCATCATGCCTAAGGATCAGTCAAAATTATATAAGTAGAATGTTGAATGCAATTGGCTCTGACACAATTTGTGTTATTGTTGTGTCTTGTACAATATATTTAAAATGTTACGTACACTATTGTTTTTTTTTAATGTTATGAGTAGTCCGGTGAAGCTGTTAAGGCCTTTCTAGGCCAATAGCGTAGTCAGTTCGAGAAAAAAAGTATGAGTTACAACTTAAAATTTGTGTTTATTTATCTACCCGTTTGCAGTGAAGAGTGCACATTATAGTGAGTTAGTGAACACTGAATTTTACTCATTTTTACTCCGCCCTTCACTCTCATTAGCAAATAAATATTGGCAATTATTTTTACAACATTGTTGCCTAGCTTCATTTAGAGTTTTTGAAAAATTATATCATATCTTTATATCAGCCTGTAAGACCTAAGAAATCTTCCTGATGGAAAGTATGGGCATAACCACGCCAGCCCACGACGTATTAGCGATTTCAAACTGAATAATCCACAGTTCTATACGTTCCCAGATACAGTAGTACTACAAGAACATTTCTCAGGTTCAGGTTTCCTCGAGATGTTTTCCTTTACCGTCAGCCGATAGTGTTACCAATGTAAATTAGTAAATGTAACCGAAAAACTTGCTGGTACTATCCCCATCCTTTCTAAGGTCATCAATCAACAACTGAAAAAATTGTAATAACCTGTCAGTATTATTAACAGCCATGTTGGTATAAGCAGCTGTCGGTCCTCTCGTGTCCTGCTCCAGCTCGGTGCAGCTGCCACTCCTTAATGTGAAGCCTCCAGGTTCTATTTGTTCAGCAACTCTGCCAGTGTCGAGCTGAGAGGCGCTCCGAGCTGATAAAACCTTCGATTTCTATAAACATTGTATTACAGATTTCAGGTTTCATTACTATTACTCATTGTTAAGAGTAAACAAAAGATGATTCATCGCCCGTAGGAGCCCGAAAGAATTGTGTTCTAAAATTAGAACGTCTCGAACTTTGACGAATTTCGAATAGTGACGTCATCCTTCCAGAATTTTCCAAACTCAGGTATAAGTGTGACTGAAGTAGTATACTGTTGTAATAATGAGCCTATTTCATTTTTGCCTGTATTAAAATTTTTTTTTTCTGCGGCAAGCAGTATTTGATTAACTAACCGACGTAACAATATTATAATTACATAGTATAAAACAAAGTCCCCTACCGCGTCTGTCTGTCTGTCTGTTCGCGATAAACTCAAAAACTACTGAACGGATCTTTATGCGGTTTTCACCAGTGGATAAACTGATTTACGAGGTACGTTTTGGTATATAATTTGTCCAGGATTTTTTTATAATCAAGGCGGGACAACATTTGCCGGGCCTGCTAGTTACTTAATATAAAACAAAGTCCTTCGCCGCGTCTGACTGTCTGTTCGCGATAAACTCTAAAAGTACTTAACGGATTTTCATGCGGTTTTCAACAGTAGATAAAGTGATTAATGAAGAACGTTTTCGTATATAATTTGTTTATCAAGGCGGGAAATCGTCTGCCGGGCCTGCTAGTAAAGTATAAAATATATCAAACGTACCCGAGTGCTTTCCTTAGTGCCGATATATTTAAGGCTCATTTCAACATCAACATAGGGTCTACGGCCATCTCTCCCCCTATCTCCTGACTCTTCACACCGGAGGATGTAACAACGTTCCTGAATCTTCAATGCATTCTCACTGTTGCAGAATTTCTCTAGAAACTGCTTAGTATCATCTGTCGGTATTAGTTTACGCAAATCCATGTTGCATATACCTAGAAATTAATGTTTTAGCTATAATAGTATTTTTTTAAATAAATTTTGCAGAATCGTACATATTTATAAACAATTTTTTTTTATTATAAGTTAAACAAATAAAGTCGAAAAATAAACAATATGACAATAAATAAACCTTTAACAAAATATGTGATAACTGAATATCTTTATCTTAATATATATATTTCTTGTGTGCGTGTGTATGTGACTGAACTCCTCCTAAACGACTGGACCGATTTTGATGAAATTTTGTGTGCGTGTTCGAGTGGATCCGAGAATGGTTTAGATTCACAATTGGACCCGGTAGGTGGCGCTGCGGTCGACTTTTAGGATTTTTTTGTTTTCAAGGCAGGACAACGTCCGCCCGGTCCGCTAGTCTTAATATATATATTTCTTGTGTGCGTGTGTATGTGACTGAACTCCTCCTAAACGACTGGACCGATTTTGATGAAATTTTGTGTGCGTGTTCGAGTGGATCCGAGAATGGTTTAGATTCACAATTGGACCCGGTAGGTGGCGCTGCGGTCGACTTTTAGGATTTTTTTGTTTTCAAGGCAGGACAACGTCCGCCCGGTCCGCTAGTATATCTATATAATTCTTCTGTCCATTGGTGTGTGACTAAACTCCTCCTAAACGCCTGGACAGATTTTGATGATTTTTTTTTTATGTATTCAGGTGGACTCAAGAATGGTTTAGATTCACAACTGAACCAGGTAGGTGGCGCTGCGTTTGACTTTTAGGATTTTTTTTATTATCAAGACAGGACAACGTCCGAGGAGGAGTTCAGTCACATACACACAGACAGAAGAATTATATATACAAAGATTTTAACTTTGTTTTGTATTTAACTCTTGACTGTATAATATGCAAGCCCAAACGTAAGGTTATATTCATAGCTGGCTTGAAGAGGACTGACTATGTATACCTTATGGAAGTTAAAAAAATTACCTATATCTTTGTCATTAGCACATATGCGTGTCACAAGGTGGGGGCACTCAGAGAAATAGCGTCCTAGGGCGGACAGATCCGTCGCTAAACGTAGCGAGGAACGCTGATTGAACTGCGCCCTTACACCGACACCATTCACACATTCACTAACACCCACCCTACAGACAAGAATACTTATTTCATATTACCTGTCATATTGAAAACCGACAATTTTCAACGAGATTATCAAAAATTATCAAATTATTAAAATCATAAAAATTACATTATATTTCAAAATCAGCTAAATCCAATTTTAATCGTTTATGTTTCATTTTTTTAAGATTTTCAGTTTTTTTTTTCACCCCAAGAACGAAATCAAATTTTGCCGTTCATAAGGTTTTAAGTTTTTTTTTTCTGATCTTCATATTTTACACTAAGTGATACCCACGACTTCGTCTACGGTTGTTTATCTCAATTCTTATATCTCAAAGAGCTTATAGGTAGCGTTTTCGACGAAAACCAATTGACAAAAAATCTTGACAAATAATACAATGAAACCTTCCCCGTGAATCACTATGTATTAGGGACATGAATGGAAATCCGTTCAATAGTTTTTGAATTTATCGCGAACAGACAGATACACAGACACGACGAAGGACTATATTTTATAATATGTAGTAACATACAAAATTTGGCATTCTTGAAAAATAACGTATAATATTAGGAACGGCTAATATTGGATTTAGCATATTTTGAAATGTAAGGACTCATATATTATATACTAGGCGTTATCCGCGACTTCGACATCGTAGAATATAGCAAAAAGAAATTTTGCTCGGCGTAAAGGTGCGTGTGGCGCACACTCGTTTCTGTGCACTGCTTCTTTACTGTATTATATTTGCGCAGAACCCTAAACTCTTTCTAAAATGGAAATTACTTCTTATAATTGCCCGTGAAAGTCCCGTCGAAAACGGTCCAAATGTTTCGGAGACGTTAGGCGACACAAAAAAGCAGACAAAGACAATTAAAAAAAATGTTTTTAGTTAAAGTACCCTACATACATATGTATATATTTATTTACTAATAAACTGTTATTTTCACATTACAAACAAACGCTTCAATTTAATTTATATGTATAGATGTGATCTACTCTCAGTATTATTCTAACATAAAAAAAAACATCCACCAATGAATCCAAAAAACCAGCCACCAATATTGGTGCCTAATAGAAATAACCTAACAGTTATAACATACTCTGAAAGTGACAAATTATTTCTTGATTCCCTTTTTCTTTATACAGGTTATTTTAGGGCATCTCTGTTATCAAACCTGCCGGCAACATTTTCAAGTAAGATCTTTAAGACTGACTGTTGTAAACAATATAATATACCCTTAATATTTTTGTATTTATTACTATTAGGATCACTTTATACCCAATAATGGAGTAGATTTTACTTTGTTACTTATCGATGAGGTCTTTCAAAATGGTTGGACGTTTAAAATCTAATTATTCATTCAAAATCAAACTCACTAGACACTACAGTCTTATTTCATGAGAATCAATATATGATAGGTATATCCGAGTATAAATCAATATTGAGGAATAGTATAATAACATTATCTAGATTTCTTACTGAAATGTGATTTAAAAACCTTATATTGCAATACTAAATCGAGTAACATTTATTATTTAAGAAAAAATATTTACCTGTCGGTCATGATGTTGTGTGTAAATACAGAATATGTTATACAGCACTCGAGAGTATCTTTTATAGTTTCAGATACAGGTAACAGCTGAAATAATATTAAAATATTTTAAAATTTTAATACTATATTTTAATAATCACAAAATGATTGAAGTATATTTTTTATCACTTTCTTATTACTGTTAATCCTTATGTTCATAATAAGTGGTCAAAATTTGACTATAATTCATAATTTTTTTAATTTTAATATTAAACAGTAATTTTTTTGTCAAAGAGTATACCAATATTGTACATTAGTAGATGTAAGGATTGTGAAGTATGATGACTGATGTATGTGACTGAATTTCTCGTAAACACTGGACCGATTCTGACAAAAGTTTTTGTATGTGTTCAAGTCGATTCAGTAATGGTTTAGATTCAGAATTGGAACCTGTAGATGGTGCTGCAATCTGATTCCAGGATTTTTTTTATTATTTTCAATGCAGGGCAACGTCTGCCGGTCCAGATAGTTTCTTATATTACTAAACTTTAATACAGCCGTTTCCCCCTTCATGTTTAATCTTTTGGTATGATTTGCTACTACTATAAACAAACTGTTTTGGTGCAAAACAACCTCCAGGAAATGTTATTTTAAATATAGAATTTTTATCTAATAAATTATTACTATCATCTTACCAAGTCTAAATTCTCAACGGCTCCAATAACTAAACTCAAAATGAAAAGCTGCTTCGCAGTGCCGATTTGTATGAGACCCTCATCACAGAGAAGTTTCGGTTGAAGATCTGAAGAGGAAACCATTTTCTTGCTCTCTAATATGTATTCATCTGTAAGAAAATACTTATTTTGTCCTACTAGCTGCCTTTGTATCCATAATTAGTACGTACAATATACCAGGTGTTAGGTTAATCGCTTACAGTATTCTAAGAGATGATAGTTCATGGTCACATTTAACATACAAAATAATGATATCAAAACAAATACTAATAAACAACAAAGAAAACCTAACTTAAAGCTTGTTCAAAGACTTTCAAAAGTATAAACAAAAACGTAATAAGCCTAGGTGCAATGACTGGTGGCGAAAGCTACAAGAGGCTACCTGGAGTTAATAACCTTCGATAATAAAACGGACAATAAGCCCTTTTGTTTTATTTATGTCATTCCCACGTTCACTTTCAAGTGAAAGCGAAGTTACCCGACGGTCATTGACACTGTGCTCTAACATAGCGCGTCTAAAGGATTGCGTATAATTTTTGTATTTTTCTAAATAATTAGGTCAAATATTAAGCACCAATTTTTTTAATTGATTTAGAGCGAGAATCGAATGCAGAGTATCCTTCATAAATATTTCTACTGTCTAAACTTTCATCCTGTATAATATAGAGTAAAATTATAGTAAGATCCAAGTTTTTTGACTTTCGTAAGTTCCTTCCAAGATTCCAAATTAAATATAGTGGATTTGATCTTGACTCACAGAAATTAACTAACAAATTCTGTTCAATCTTTGTTGCAAAAGGCTAAGAAATACTTGTCTTAATAAAATAATTATACTTGATTTTTTTAACTTAACACTAATCCTTATATTTTGTGTAGTTTATACAGATCTTTATAAATTATAGTACATCTTAGTTTATATATAGTTATATTAGTGTCATTTTCTAATGTAATGTCATTTTCCGGTCTCGTGACTATGTATATGCAAAATTTCATCATGATCAGTTCAGTTGTCAAGGTATGAAAAGTCACATTCACACTCAAACCCACACTCGCAATTTCTAACACTAGTTATGATTATTAATCAAATATAGGTAAGAAAAGTAACATCTTACTTAATGTCAATAGCATTGATCTGCCTGTAGGTGGATTGGTACTAGTAATGTTCCTTGGATATGCTATTTCATTGCTATGAAACAGGCGAAGTTCATTTCTCTGAAAAATAAATAAAAATAAACAAAATTGTAATTTGAAAACCACTGTTTAAATATCTTAAATCAATTTTTTTTTATATCATAGGAGGCAAACATGCAGATGAGTCATCTGATTTTAAGTGTTCACCACCGTCCATGGACACTTGCAACACCAGGGGAGGCGCAAATGCGTTGCCAGCCTGTTTTTGGGGAAAAGGGAAGGGGAGGAGAGAGAAGAGGGGAGGGGAGAGAAGAGGGCAGGGGAGGCGGGCTTCCGGCGCTCTCACTGACCAAACGAAACGCAACAATGCAAGCACTGTTACTTCACGTCGGTTTTCTGTGAGAGGGTGGTACTACCCCGGGCGAGCCGACCCATTCATGCTGAAACCAGTAATAGCTTCTGTGTGGCTCTACCACCTGCAAGCTCTACAACCTATTAAAATTATGTGTGTGCATATATTTCAATCTAGGAATTATTTACCAAGGAATCATAATGAATAATTTAAACTCTTCCAATAATTTTAATAGTTTGAATATTCTTTTTTAAATCTCAACCAAACACCAATATTTTAATTGATTCAACCACTATTTGCATATTCCTTGCAAAAATAAGCTTTGTTAACTGTAAACTCATTCCCATTATCAAATATAGAAGCCCTATAAAGTGTTGACAGAAACACTTAAAGGCTAAATGTTGTGCTTATGTTAAAGCTAAAGGTAATTAGATCAGGGGCAGACAAATCAAAAGGTGGGAAGACGACTTTAAGAAAATAGCTGGTCCGATATGGACCTGTTTAGCAAGAGACAGAAATATATGGAAATTTTTAGAGGAGGCCTTTCACACACACAGACACCCAGTCACCGATCATTCAAAAGCGAATTGATTAAATTAATTAAGTTTTAGTTTTAGCAAGTAGGCATAAAATAATTGTAAGAAAAGGAACAGCAATAAAGGCTATTTTATTTATTTAATTAGATCAGGGCATATTTTATTGAATTTTGTCTGCAAGTGAAGAAGCCACGATTTTATGGAAGTTTCTGATTACATTCTAATAAATGGCTGTGCATTTGCTAAGGGTAGTGTACATTTGGACTGACATGTATGTTGTGTACGTGTCTCTGTAAATGAAATGAAGATTTTTAAAAAATCAATAAACTTCATACAGTTCCATTTTAGTACTGAATTTAAATATTATGAATATGCTTAACCAAAACATAGATAGACCTTTCCAAATATTATCTCTCATTATTATTTTATGAATTAACAACAATGTATCATGTCCACTTGAAGTAAAATGGTCATCACAGCTTATAATAGTCCACAAACCATCTTAAAAGAACCCCTAGCCTAGTAGCCAGTGGCTGAGCATAACAATTTATTACTCCTAAAGAATTAATTAAAAAATGTCATGTGTATATTCCTAATCTTTACTAGCAGACAGCAAGCACTGTTGCTTTGCAAGAAAAATAGATGTGGCATCACCTTTACATAGTATAAAAGCTATTTTATACAATATAATATTATTCCTTATCCAATTAAATACATTACATACATTGTACATATCATGTAGATCAAAACTGCCCTTAACAGTATTTCATTAAAATGGATATCTACATTGCACCCGTGCGAAGCCGGGGCGGGTCACTAGTACTACCTATAAATTTTTAATACATACAGGTGTTGGTGTGTTGATACGATCTTCAATAGAAAGACTTATCAACAGTTGAGGATGACAACATTTCCCTTCTGATCTTACACCAAGTAATCTATGCCAGGAATGCTTCACCTGAAATGTATTCACAACAGTTTTGATTATATGAACTCTAATTATTGTATATATATTTTTTTAATCACATCATACATCAACAAACTTATTTGATGGACAAGGCTGGGCTCCAAGTAAACTCAGCAATAGATAGCCAACTTTATCCTTTCGACCTTGTGTTCCCATTGTAAATACTTCCACTTTAACAGGAACATTTTGGACTCTAAGGCTGTAATGTAAAAAACATGATCATTTGAATTCAACCAACATCACAAACATAAATTTTTTTTTTATTATTTTTCCATATTACTGTTAGGTTTTAATATTTGACAACAATTTCAAAATTGAACAACCCACATAGCTGTTCAGGCAGCCCGGATTCAGGTTTCACAATTATAACATAAGTAATGCAATAATCTATACCAATATATACAATTCTTAGTATGTACATTTGTACAAATTTGACTTAATTATACTTCGGATTTTCATAATACTATTTCTTATGATTTCAGAAGAACTAAATATCATTTAATAAAAACAGAAATACAAAGATAAAAGACTGGATACTATTTAGTGGATAACATAAATAGGGTTTTCCCCTGTAGTTAATTATTTTGAATTTCATATAGGTCACCCTACCTAATGCTTTTACTAGTATTCATTCACTACCAGGAATTCATTTTTAAATTCAGTAGTAAGATGTAACTGTATGAATCTTGTTGAATTTTTTAAACCTTCAATTCATTTAGAGACTTAGGTATATAAGACAATTGATTTGAACTTCCTTAGAAAAACATGTTAAAGTTTTATTGTTAACTCAATATTGTTACACTCACATGGGCTACATAAAATGCTAACTACTACCTAAATTACTACTACCTGTTTCACTTTCTAAGGTAAGTTTTATTTTTTATAATAAATATTTAGTAATCAAATGAAAAGAATCTTTTCAATATTATAATCAAAACCACCTACCAAAAGTTGCAATTTATTTTTTACACACGATACATCCAATACGTTTAGATATTAAGGATATTTTTTAATATTCGCCAGTTTAATTCAGCTCTTCTTAACGGCCCAGTTAACCTACAGGTTTGGTATACTACTATGAGCAGTATATTAATATTAATAGTTGCATTGCCATTATCATCAGCTGTATCATGTGCGATTGTGGTCATACACATAGGAAAAGAATAAAAGAGACGTACCTACGAAACCTTCTTTTGTCAGCCTCCCAAACAAGTTCTGCGTCGAAAACTGGAGCATGTGAGGGCACGATGGGGTCTGTTTCTAGCATATAACCATTTAAAGAGCCACTTACTATAAAGGAAGATTTTAAAAAACCAAATCCTAGTCCTGAAATAATTGAATAAAAAATATACCGATAATAGCTCTTTAATAATATTGTGATGAGCAATCGTAGAAATAAAACTATTCTAACCTTCTTTTAAATGTAACACTATTTGTATATTAGGTCCTCGTAATTCGTCCATGTATATAAATATATAACAATATATTTTAAAAACAAAAGTTTAGTCAAATCAAGCGCCCAGCACAAGCGACAATTCTAAAATCAACAATGTTGCCAAACGTGTTAAATGTTTTAATATATCGTTTATTACATATGGTTAAATGGCTCTGTACCACATTTATCTTCTAAAACTATCAGAATACAGGTAAGAAATTACAGTGCTACTTTTATAACCACTAAAGTATGCAATAAATAAATTTTAGGTTTAAGAAAAAAGAAAAAAAAATAGATATTATAAAACAGATATGATATAATAAAACTCGGAATAAAAAATCTCTTCTTCTATTTTATTCTTGGCAACCAGTCTTCTATAATATTATTATTATTATAGTAGCTTATTAATGTCATTGTCTAGTGAGTAACGATGTAACAAGTTTCTTGATATAATTTCAATGAACTAACAAGATGGTGGCCATCTTGTTAGAACTTTCCTGGGAGTTTTTGTGGCAAGTCAGAATCCATGCTCCGTGGTATTATTTCCGATCCACTTCACTTGTACACAATAACCAAACTATTTTACGTAAAGCACCACCAACATTACACAATATAAAGCTAACTGACACAAGATTATGGATAAAATATAAAGACCACTACATAGCATTTCAAGTACCCGCCAAAAACTCCAAAAAAATCTCTATATTCCGTGATTATATATTATTTGTGTATGTAAATATGCAGTAAATCTATTAAAATACATTAATTAGTATTTAATCGATTATTATTCGATATTATATTGTCTTATCATCTGACGAAATCTACGAAACGTAGAAATATATTTAGAAACGTGCAAGTGACTCCGTTATATCTTTCTCATGAACTGAATTTAATTTCCTGCGTACCACTAGAAAAAAAAGTAATTAACGTTTCTTAACTAAAAGGTCTAACGAAACTACACGTTTTTGTGGAAACTGAATTAAGTTACAACGCTGAAAATAAATTCAGTAATTAGAGCAGCGAACACCAAACAAATAAATAAATAAATTACTGAGACGTAATACGTACAAAATCATTTTGAACTGAGTGAAAGGTTGAATGTCGAAATTTAATACATATAATGGATAAATGTTTGAATAAATAACATGTACGAATAACATTTATATTTTAAACAAATCGTTTATTTTAAGTAACTTCGTAGTGTAATACATTGACGAATGTAACCTTCATTTTAAGTCAAATCTAACATCATGATGTATTACTTGGGCGTATGCAACTTTTGTTTCAAGTTAAAACTAAAATTTATCAAAAGATTTTGTCAAAAAATGAAAACAAATCGCACTACAAAGTACAGTATTAAAATGTATACGCAGCTTTAAAGAATTTATGTTGGCAACAATTTTGACAAACCAAATCATATTGACAAGAGGAAAAGCAATGTTATTGGTACACAATTGTGTGGCCGTTTAATTATTTTGATTATCTACCAAATTATCTGATTTGTTATATTGTACGCAATAAAATAGTCTTTAATATAATATACTCGGAATTTGTCACAATTAAATATTATTTCTAGATTAACAAATAAGATTAATCTTTCCTAATGCAATTTCTACTTAGTTTTACCAATAAATATAAATTTCATGAAAAAAGTTCCTAAATTGTACGTGCTTATTTGTGTTTTTTTTTAATTCATATATTATTTTGTTTTTGAGTACAGCTCTCTACTGTGATGTACAAAACGATGAGACTTAATTTTTATGTTTATAACACGGTTACATTATTTAGTTTAAAATAAATTTACGGAGCAAAAAAGTTTGTCAATTAACCAGTTGCAAGTTTTTAAATATACAAACTCAATACAAATAAGAAAAAATGAATTTCCTCTATAGGTTTTTGATATTGTTTCAAGAATAAGCAAAGAGTATATAAAATTGTTCATTAATAATAAACATTAATAAACATAATTAATAAAAAACATCAAATATATTACTAAACTAGTGAACTAATCAAATAGAACCAAAATATATTAAGTAATTGAATTGGAATAGTAATAAACGTTTAACAATAATACTAATAATAAAACTAATATTACCAAAATTGTTAGTCGTCAACATTTCTGTTCAATCCCAATTTAATTTGGAAGTATCTTGTTCTTTGTAAAAGCGTGCGTTGTTTGACTGTACGCACATTTTCTATAATGGAAGTGTGTAGTTTGAAGTTATCTTAAAAGTAATTAAAAATTTATACAAATAATTCTTACATCAACGAACAAGTTTTTAAGGAAAACATATATAACTTTAAATTTTCACAGGAATATAATGGAATGACTCAATAACGAAAAAAAAAGTTTTTATTACAATTCTAAGATTAATGTAATTATCAAAAAAGTATATATACATTTCTACCCAGTTTTACCATTATCTATACAATTCACGAAAATAATTAAACTCAATATTTGTCATAATCTACTAATCTAGTAGGTGATATAGTGAAAATGTGAAGCCCTGAAAGTCCTGGAACAAGATTATTTTTAACGGAAGTCGGAAGCGGGAGATTATAAAAGTATTAGAAAGGAGATAACTATTTATTATAAATACGCAAATAATTGAGTGAAGGCTAATAAAGGCTTCGTAAATAAATATAAATTAATTATTAAAACCAAGATGGAATACCTTAAGTTATACTATATATAAATAATACGAAAAATTCTCATTACATGCGAAATAACTAGTAAAATGAACAAAAAGCCAGTGATTATGATAAAAGACGATTAAAAGAAGCGTTTTTGTAACAGTATACATTATCAAAAATATTGTTTACTTGCAATGAAGAAGTTTTTGAATGAATACAAAGTGTTGCGAAGTCACTCCGACACGAACCGGGTCTGTTGGTAAGGAATCGTTACATATCTCTTTATTTATTTTTATTTCAAAATACCCTACAAATGATTGTGTACATCAAATAAATAAAGGTAAGAATTACTGTTGTATTACACGGATGACGAGCTTTCTCAGACTAGACAACAAGTCGAGGTTCGGCGCGGCGGCTAGTGGCACGGCATGTAGTGGATCACCGGAGCGCAACGAAAAGTAATTTGTACAAAAAAACTAAATTCAGGCTCATTGCGAACTGCGCGGGCGCGTTGTTCGTGATGTTTTGTCTGACCGCACAATATATCGGTGATCGTTGTTGCTATCTGTTTTTTGTCTTCACATTTTAATGCGCCGGTAATGTTCCGCGTGCCCGTCGCAACGTTGTACCTTCAGTTTTTTGCTGAAAAAAGTTGTTGAACTCTTAGTAAACAGATTTACTTGATAGGCAATAGTAGGCGGGTATTATAAGTGTTATTTTTTTAAGAAGACCGTGGATTCTACGCGGGATATGGGAGTTTTCAAATGGTTACGCCGGTAAGTACCCTCACGGTTAAGTTTTTAATTGTTTCATATGTATTTCTGTGCATATATTTCCAAGTTCATTGTGAATTTCCTTCATAACTAAAGTACTTATGTAAGACTAGTCTAATCTAAAAAATATATGGTGATGATGGTATGTATGTACTGACACAGTACTAAATTGATTATTTTGTAATGTACCTACCCAAATAGATCATTCAAATATTGAAGAGCTATTTTTGAGTTTTTAAAAGTCTTGCTTTGTTGTGCTGTGGTCATGGCAAAAAATTAATTTTGCACATATTTACTATATAAACAATTCTAGATTCATTAAACCTACTCATAATATATAACAATGGATGTGAATGTATGTACATTGTGTCTCCACCTAGAATGTTGAATCATCATTTGCTCTTTTCAATTCAAATGGTCATTTTTTTCAATAGAGGCCAGCATCATTGTGAACCGCTGACCATTGTTGTATTTGATGCAGTTTAATTATTGCAAATGCTTCAATGTTCAAATTTAAAATCCGATTGCTTACTTGAAATACATTCAATAGTTGTTAGGCCTTTATTCAAGTCCGACTAAACCACAATTCATATTGAAAATAATTTTATTGAGATTGTATTTAATGACTTTATGAAGCGATATTAATTTAGTTATTTATAAAAACTGGTAAGATCTTAGTTTGTAAATTTAATTGATATTATGTCTTATTAGATACTCGCATGATGTTTATATTTTTTCTTATTGGATAAAAATATGTAAACAAGTTTCACAGTTGTTAAAAATTTATAATCTAGAATGGCAGGTCCATTTTAATCATTTCAAATGTTGGATGAAATTGTAATTTAGCTTTTATGAAATTGCCAACTATATTAATTCATATTTATGATTATTTATTTATTTACTAGCAAACACCCATGGTTTTGTCTGTGTAAAATTCCAATATAAATCTCAATAACAGTAAAATATAGTCTAGTGCCTTCTACTGATGAGTTATAGTAAAATGGATAGTATAAAACCTTTATGAAAAATTGTTAACTTGCATGGTGAGTAGTCATTGTTGACTGCAGACATACCCATGGTTTTATCTGTGTAAAATTACAATATATAGCTCAATAACAGTAAAATATAGTGTAGTGCCACCTAGTGGTGAGTTATAGTAAAATTGATAGTATACAACCCATATGAAATAAATTGCTAACTTACATGGTGAGCAGTCAGTGTTGATTGCAGACATACCAACATAATTGTTTTTATATATAAAGGAGACGCCAATTGAAAAACCGATATTGGATATTAATTTTCTAAATAAGAAAGGTGAGAACGGTAATAAATATAAATGGAATAATTTTATTGAATAGCATAATAAAAAATTAATATAAATACATGAGAGGAAATTAAAATCGATCCTCTCACGATTTCATTTGGCGTGTCTAATTTTTGTTCCAATAGCAAGTTACCATTGTGTTCTTATAACTGTGTAACTACCGATCGGCTTCTCATAGCGTAAGCATGACTAATTGTAACCGCCACCAACTTTCGATCATTTGAATTTGTACCTGTAGACAGAAAACTCTTCCGAGCGGTCGTTTATAGCGCACGATTGAACGATTTCGCGACGGGTACACTACAAAAGAATATATTTCGTCGTGATTGATGGCCTCCATTAATTACGGGGATTCGATCTTGAAACCTTTCAATGCATTCACTAAAACAGTAATATTGAAATTTCACTTTCACTTCAATTGTTGTATCGGCGCACACGGCCGACGGATTGTTTTCTTATTGCTGTACAAATAACTGAAATTGATATTTGGATTGGACAGCTTCTTATTTTATGTAAGCTTTATCTTAGTACGATGTGATGTCCGGTATGCTTTCCGGGTTAATTGTTGCGTTACGTAAGATATTATTTTACTATATAGAACGACACTTCGAAGCCTGACATTATCTTAATGTAAAGATGGAGATTAAATAAATTGTACGAAGATTGAAATGGGAATACGAAATGATTTATCACAGAGTTGGCAGTTACGTCATCTCTCGTAATATTCTACACCATTTTCTATACATACAATATGTAGAAGAATGTAAATCCAACTTTCTGTTCTTTTTAGAATTTTCTTAGAATAAGTAATAAAATACATTTCAATTATTTTTATAAATGTCTGTCTGTTTGTTTATTCGAACACCCGTCACTGCTAAAGGGCAGCGTTGAAGATTAAACCTCAAGAAAATCATAAAGCATATCCTGGAGTAACATTTAGTCTTGGTTAAAATCGGTTCACTCTATCAAAACTTCTTGTAATTTTAATAACGGCGCGACTTAAGTACGAGAGAAAAGTAAATACTCACTGTTTTTTTTAATTAGGTTCCACGTGGACGGGAGTCGCGGGCACATCTAGTCTAAAATAAGCCTAACAGAGTAGCAACTCTCCGAAAAAATATGTGTCAATGGTGAGCTTTGGAGCTTCTAGAATAATACGTTGTTTGGTATTTGTTATCGTAGGAAGATTAAGCTACCGCAGAGTTTACTCTAGGGGTGCACAGGCCGCAGCCCATGGTCAATGTACGTGCGGCCCGTCAGAATGATAAAAAATAAAAGCATGGATCCTGCACTCGGAACTAATAAAAGCAAATTTATGATTACAAGCAAAACAATTCCTATGCGTGGATGCCATAGCATTTGTTGTAGTCCTTGCCAAAGCTTTTGCCGCTCTGAATGTAATTGAACAGAACACAAATATAGGTATAAATACGTATTTTATTGTATACTAGCTGACCCGTGCAACTTCGTCTGCACCAAATCGGTTATCACTGGTTTCAATTGTATTTTGAAACGCAAAAAAAAATTATAAACCTAAAACCCGATTGCAGCCACACCTACGGTTTCCAATTGTGAATCTAAACTACGAAGGGACTCACTCAAACATATACCCAGACGGTATGTGAGAAATCTTTTAAAATAAGCCTACAACCCGTTCGTAGCATCATCATCGGGTTCAATAAAAATAAAAACTAACTTACATATATTGGAGGTAATGTAAAAAAAAGCTTTAGAGGTCTATGGACCCCCAGTTTCTATGGAAGTTCCTTTCCCTTTTGTGTAGACGTTTACTATAGAGTCAGTATAGTTTACATTATAAAATATCAAGTTGATAGAGTGAAATTATAAAACGATAAAATATATTCATAAAATAAATAATGGTAAATGAAACACTAAATTATATCATAACTATTTTCAACTTATATTAAAACTTTTTCACATTCCATTGTATTGAAGAAAAATATAAATATTAAAAAGACATGAGCACGACGCGTCAACTGTCACTTGCCTGTATCTATTCGTCTAAGAGCTAGCAACGGTTTCAACAATGAATTTCAATAAGCCAGTTTTTTATATATCTTTATGTTCTTCCGAATAGCGTGCGGGCTACCTGGCTGCCGGTAAACGTTGCGTTTATAAGTGCATATCGCACCTTTACAGGCAAAAATATTCATTTTATATAATTTTGAATGTTTTGTTTTTCACTAAGTTTGAGACGCTACTAAAACTTGAAATTATTATCGCCTGACATTTTTGTTATTAACAATAATGTGCGTTATGCTACTTTTTGTAAATAAAATAAGTATGTTCAAACCAACCATGTCAAGATAGCTGTAATTTTAATATTATTTTATTTAGACATAAAAGAGGGTAAATTAAAAATAATATATATAGCTATAGTTTAGCGCAACACTGGCTGTATGATAAAGATAGCGATAATTTTAGAAGCGCCTGTTATAGACTCATGTATTCAAGATAGCGTCAGTCCCAAGTGATATGTCTACGTTTATCGTTGTTTTTCATTGTTTACGGTGAAATCTCAATATCATAATGGTAAATAAAATAAATTGTTTGCAATGGAAAAAATAAAATGGTTTGAAATGAATTATTTTATTTATAAAGAATATCATCGGGCACAATATTGTCAATAACAACATTGTCTGGCAGTAATAAATTCATGTTGTTAATAGCGTTTAAAAGTTACTGAAAAAAAAATGTTTCTAAAATTGCGCATTAAAAAACACAACGTTAACCGGCTACCAGGTATCCTGAATCCTGTTTGGAAGGGCATAATATATCTTCATGTTAAAGAACCAGCTTTTATAAAATTCTCGTTCTTCCAATGTTGCTGGCTCTTGTACTAAGGTGTCGCAAAAAAGTTTAGTTACATTTACTACAAATTTTTATCTTTCGTTATCCTGGAGAACCCCTTGTGTTTAATGGGACAAAAAGTATCCTAGATGTAACCTTGTAATATTAGTTATCACTGTGTCAAGTTTTGTCAAAATTGGTTCAGTACTTTCGGAGTGATACGTGTTCACAGGGAGAGACAGACAAAAATCGTAAAAGGATTATTTTTGGCTTCTATATCGCTAACAAAGTCTACCCCGATCAAAATTTTCAAAAAATATTTAATGTACAGATTTTGCATTATAGTATTTAGTCTGGCCATAAATACCGTTACAATTAAAAATAAACAAAATATTACATTTGAATTTGAAATCTGTCATTTTTATATGATTATTCATTTAGTTTTCTCATTTTGACGCCAATACATTGTACGATATTTTGCGATATTACAATGGAGTGGGGTGATAAAGAGAACCGAATCGCTGTGATTGCATTATACAAAGTAGGTATGGAGTCAAATGCAATATTTAAAACTCTCCATACGCTTGGTATTAGTTAAATGTTTGTGTACCGGGCTATTAATAGGTTCAATGAATAGTGTTCGTACGAAAAAGGTGGTCAAAGCAGTAAGAGAAAGAATTCGAAGAAATCCTGTCCGAAAGCAAAAGATTTTATCTCGGGAGATGAAGATAGCATCTAGATCCACGTTGCGTATTTTAAAAGATGACTTAGGACTTGCAGCCTACGAGACGTACTGGTCATTTCTTAACTGATAATTACTCGACAGAGTGCAACGTGTACACTATCCGACTTCAGTGATGGTTTGATGGGATATTAGCTATGAAGGAGTGACTGAGCCATACTTTTGTGAGAAAGGTATCAAAACATTGGCACAAGTGTATCAAGATACCATTCTTGAGAAGGTAGTGAAACCCCTTAACAACACCATGTTCAATAACCAAGAATGGTCCTTCCAGCAAGACTCAGCGCCGGGTCATAAAGCTCGGTCTACGCAGTCTTTGTTGGAAACGAACGTTTCGGTCTTCATCAAAGCTGGAGACTAGCCGTCGTCTAGTCCCGATCTTAATCCGCCGGATTGTGATTTATGGACAGTTTTAGAGAGTATGGCTTGCTCTAAACGCCATGATAATTTGGAGCCCCTAAAACAATCCGTACGATTGGCAGTGAAGAATTTTCCCATGGAAAGAGTGCGTGCTTCTATTGATAACGTTTAAAGGCCTCAACGTTTAAAGGACTGTATTGCAGCCAATGGAGACCACTTCGAATAAGCTTTTATATTTTAAATTGTTTTATATTTATGTATTAAACTATCACACAGTAAAAGTAATAAATGTTATTTGCAATAGAAATTTTTTTCTTTGTTTCGGTATTTATGGTAAGACTAGGTATATATAGAAATAATATCTAGACAACTTAAAGTTAAATGCCAATTTTGGATGCAAACGAACTGGTGGGTCACCTGATATTAAGTGATCACCAGCATCCATAGCACTGCAATGCAAGCACTGTTACTTCACGTCGGTTTTCTGTAAGAGAATGGTACTACCTCAGGCGAGCCGATCCATTAATGGCTTCAGCGTGGCTCTACCACCTACACAAAACTTGGTGTTGTATCATTTTTTAATTATATTATATGCATGCCCGAATTTACGACTAGATTTAGAGCGGCCAAAAAGATTGATGAGGAATGTATGCCTCATTAATTGTGATCGAATATCTACGACTAGACGACAAATTAAAATTTGCATGCACTTTTTTCTGTAGACTTAACGAGTTGAAGGATTTCTGAACTATGTATAGAGGTAGCATTGTTGCTTTTTTAAAACTTTGCTGTTCAGTGGTATTAATCCAAATTTCCTATTTTGAAACTGATGATTACCCATTTCTGATATTATGGGGATCAGTCGAGATCCCCAAATGAATAAGCCTTTGAGTGCTACGCCGTAATTACATGTTTCTATATAAGACGTCACGCATGAATTTTTAAACTAGTAAAAAAATCTAGCGCGTCTGTCACTAAACACCACCGTAACGTCACAAGAAAAACTGGCTGGTCATATGTGACCAGCGCGGCGTGACAGTCAAAGTGTTAACATTTATTTATTTATTTTTTAGCTACCAGTCTTCTGGTATTAGTACCATTGTCGAGTGGATAATGATATTACAAGTTTGTTGCGATCGTTTTCAATGAACTAACAAGTTAGTGGCCGTCGTGTTAGAATTTTCCAGGGAGTTTTTATTGCAACTTAGAATCCATGCTTCAAGGTATTATTTCTGATCCACTTGTGAACAATAACCAAACTATATTACGTAAAACACCAATATTACAAAATATAGGACCAAATAACACAAGATTATGAATAAAATATAAAGTCCACTACATGACATTCCAAGATCCCAGCAAAAACTCTTTGGTTAAGAACTTGTATTCAAAAATATCATCGACACGATAAAAAGTACAGATACAGAAAACTACAGATTTGTATTTTTTTTTTGGAATAAACTGTTAATTTACTATTAAATTACGGGAAACATAAGTTCTATTTATCTGTGTAATTCCAAAATAAATTTTATGTTTTTCTCCTAGCTACTTATTTTATGTATCCATTCTCCATTGTAGACACCATTATTTCTATTAATTAACATAGTTCCCACACTGTTATGGTGTTTAAACCGACCGGTGATAATTATGGAGTATTATTTGTATGAATGTGTACTATTATTATAAAAAAGTTTTTTTTTTGTATGTTTTGCATTATCGTTGAAAGTAATCTAGGGAACGATTGATCGCATTGAACGACATTGTAATTCAGGCAAAAGAAGTGGTGGAGCGGGTAGTCGTTAGTAATGATATAGGTTTAGTCACTACTCTTATTTCTTTGGACAACTTTTCATTATTTGAAAGTTCCAATTAACGTTTCCCGTTAATTGTATAAAATAAAAAAATCTTAATATCCTTTGCTATTGGATAATTTTTTTTGTTTATATTATATCTTTGGGCTTTTGATATCATAAATTATAATCGACACCATATGAATATTTGGGAGTTAATAGCAAACAAATCTATAGCAATAGATGGTGAGGTTTTTAAATTATTCAAAGGATTTTTTAAATTCTGTATCTTGTTCACCGACTTTTGCTAAAATAACGAAACTTTTACCAAAACGTGTAAAGTAGACAGATTTTCAGCTCTTGAATTTTTACGTTTACCTACCTACTAACATTAATGACGACGATAATTAGCGAAGAAGTTTATTTGTTGAATATTTCATATAGACAATTATATTATTTTCTTAATGCTGACCTACATAAAAAAATACAGTTTGAATAAATCGCAAACACTTAAGTGTTTAAAACGTACGAGAATGTATATTCTTGTACGACTGGAACTAATTCGTAGCATTATTACATTAGCCGCTTTATTTTCTTTGTGTTTTATTTCAACAGTTCAAACGGTGATAAAGCTCATTTAAGAGACCACTGAAAGTTCAGTACTTTCATTTTTAAATTACGTGCTGTTTTTTTTTTACCAACGATGAATTTCTATTCTAACTCCATTTGAGTAACAGTTGTCAACTTGTAGCTTTGCTTATGTATAAGTAAGTAACGGTAATGTCGGATTCATTGTCCGTTTTAGCGCTCTGTTAAGTCTTCTTTTGTGATTGATCCTTTGTTATTTTACGTTTGCTGCTTTTTTTTTTAAATCGTTAACGTTTACTTTCAACTGTCTTCAATTGTACAAAGTTGCAGTTTTCTAGATAAAATAGTTTTCTTTTTCAATTTTGTTGGTTTCGCACAAAGATATTTGGAGCAATATGGGGCTGTTCGAGTATTACGTAAGCAGAATTTTTGTAATTTCTGACCGCACCCTCCCCCTGGTCAGCAAAAGTAAGGAATGCTCTTACCCCCCACCATGCTTACTTCAACGTTAATCTAAATCTGTTCCGGTTTAATAAAAAAATATTGCTGACGTAATCACTATCCGGACCCCCATCCACTATGTCATCAAAAATAAGCAATTCAAGAATCCTCACCCCCCGTCAATGCTTACGGTAATACTTGAATGGCCTCCTATAAAGGGAGAGAGGAGTGATCTCAATTTGATGCGAGTTAATTCTCTTTCCCGTGACGCGTTGCATGATCATTATATAAAAAGCTACAAAGATTTGTCAGTCATTAATTAATTTAAAAAGTAATTAAAAGTAATTTCAAACTCCATTAAATGCCTTGAGATTAATGGTCACATGTTTGACAAAATTATCAAATGATTTGATAGCAGACTCGTTCTCCATCAAGCCCAAAAGATCGAATGGACATATACCTACATACGAAGGTTGTCACAAAGCATTATATGCTTTAGTATCTTCGTACTAAATCTGGGACATTGTGGAAGCAAATGTTCAGTTTTGCACAGATAGAATAGTTGTGATGTGTTTATAAGATTATGTTGTTAACTAGCTTGCCCGCCTTATCTTCCAGAGGGTGCATTATAAGGATAATGAGACCAGTTTACAGTATGACCATGTAATCAAACAACATTAAACAAATGCGATTTGTAGGTGGTAGAGCCACGCTAAAGCTATTACTGGTTTCAGCATGAATGGGTCGGCTCGCCCGGGGTAGTACCACCCTCTCGCAGAAAACCGACGTAAAGTAATAGTGCTTACATTTTTGTGTTTCGTTCGATCAGTGACCCGCCTGTTCCTTTGCCCCCTATAATACGAAAAAAAACTATACGTAAATCTTTCAATTCTGTCAATATTTTTGAAGATCTACCAACTGTGTTCTAGTTTAATTGTTTTTTATAGAGATTTTTTAACTCAATTTTTTCAACTCTCCCTACGATTTTTCACTGTTTTTTTATACCAATCTTGTCCTGACAATTACAGACAACAAAAAAATATATAACCAAATAAATATGTGCAGCCCATGTGTATAGTCGATGCACTTACATACATATTCGGCAATTGATTTTTATTTATATATATATATATTAATTACGCAATTAAAAATACATATTTAATTATCTTGAAAGAAGCAAAGTCACATTTAACTTTAATAATGTGGTTCCATATTAATTTAGTTAAGTTTAATAATCTTGCAAAAATTGGCCTTAGTTTATAGATGGAGGCGATTGTCCGGTTGACTTCCTTAATAAATTCAATTTTAAATCTAAATTAGTGAGTTCTAAAGAAAAGTATAATGATTTAAGTCCTCTTCAGAATTGTTAAATATATTCAAGTTTCCGATCTACTATTTTCATTTAAAGTATCGCATTACTGTTATACTATACACTAAAATTACAGAATGAGAAACCCTGGTATTTAATATTCCATTGTATTAATAATATTCTTATACAGGTAATTTTATTACTTATTGTAAGAATTCCGATTCAAAGAATTATTTTTTTTATGTGTGAAATAATGTTAAATGTAATAGATATATGAAACAGGTAATATATACAATAAACTGTATCACTTTTAGTTGCAATCTGAAAGTAGTTTTCTAAGAAATAAATAACCAATATAATATTCCATTAAATCTGTCAAGTGGATTTCGTGTCCGGTGACCCGCGACAATCCCACGCTTTTGCCGACAGAGCGCGGTGCGAACGAACAGATACGTACTTAGATATCAATGGAAAGACCCCCCTTTCTATTAGGAAAAGTTGAATAACAAAGTTCTGTGTCTATTTACGTATGAGTATTAAGTAAGCAGAATATTAATTATTTTTAACTTGCCTTCACCTTTGTCAGCAAAAGTATGCAAAGTGTTACCGTTCTCCGAAGCTTGCTGAATTTATTTTAAGATTCCTTACGAGTTAAACAAAACCAAAAGTATATATTGCGGACGTAATTGTCGTTTAGAACCAACGCTCTACGTAATCCAAAAATTAACGAAACATAGACCATCTCCCATCTTTAGTAATTAGATAATACCTGAAAATGCTAATATTTAAATATATATTTCAGTTTTATTGTGGACTAGCTGTGCCCGCGACTTCGTCCGCGTGGAACCTTATGTAAAAAACGGTGATTAATAAAGTCATCCGAATGTATTGACCCCATTTATCTATCTACTTTTCTCTCGTACATACGCCGTGTCGTTATTAAAATTACAATAACTTTTGATACAGTGGACCAATTTTAATGAAACAAAGGCCAAGTTATTCTTGAAGATATGCTTTATGATTTTCGTGGTGTCATTTTACTATGAACCCAGTACTTTAGCAGGGATGCAAACAGACAGACAGACATTTCCAAAAATGATTGAAATGTTTTTTATCACTTATTCCTAGACACCTGCAACATTTTTTTTCACGATAATAGATATTTATCTTTTATTTTAGGACTAGGTTCCAATAGCGTCAAGTAAATAAAACTATTCGAAGAAAACCTACCTAACCTAAAAAAACCTATTTAAAGAAAACCAGTGAATAAAATATCTCTAATGAGTATTTTATTTCTTCAAATGATATATATGAATCGGTTACTTATAAATTTTCAACAAAAATATCTATACAAAAATGGCTGCATAGTGCTGACTCCATTGGAAACATTTTGGGAGCAGGTGGTCCCGTATTGTATTTTGGATGCCCAACTGCGTTTAGTCATTAGCCGCTATAACTTGCCGTTTATGTTTAAGTATTTTCTCATGATTTAGTTTGAATTTGAATTTTCTTAAAAATTTAAATCATGTACACTGGAGAAGTATTACATATACGTGTGTTTAAACGTATAAGACTTGGGTAAGACATAAAATTGATATTACGATGTTGTTGTATTAACTTTGTTTACTCATAATATATCGTTAAACGTCGTAAATAGAGAAAAATTAACTGCAATATTTCATCATTATCATTACATAGTATAAAACAAAGTCCCTTACCGTGTCTGTCTGTCTGTCTGTTCGGGATAAACTCAAAAACTACTGAACGGATTTTCATGCGGTTTTCACCAGTGGATAAAGTAATTCATGAGGAACGTTTTGGTATATAATTTTTTATAATCAGAGCGGGACAACGTCTGCCGGGCCCACTAGTCTATACATAAATCAACCTTAAATTACTGAGACTTGAAAAATAAGCGGTTAAAGTAGTCATGTTCATAGAGGTCATTTTGAATTTCTCAAAACTTTCTTTGAACAATAAGTTGCCTGTTGTTTTTGTATATCTGTCATTTTGGACACTTCAGCATGAAAGATCAATGATAACAAGTCGAGTACCAATTTTATAGGTGGTAGAGCCACGCTGAAACTATTACTGGTTTCAGCATAAATGGGTCGGCTTGCCCGGGGTAGTACCACCCTCTCACAGAAAATCGACGTGAAGTAACAGTGCTTGCATTGTTGCGTTTCGTTCGGTCAGTGAGAGCGCCGGACACCCACCTCCCCTCCCCTTCCACTTTCCCCTTCCCTTCCTCCCCCCTCCCTACACAGGCTGGCAACGCACTTGCGACTCCCTTGGTGTTGCAAGTGTCTATGGACGGTGGTGATCACTTACATCAGGTGACCCACCTGTTCGTTTGCCTCCTATGATAAATAAAAAAAAAAAAAAATGAACTGATTTGGAGTTTTTATTCAATGTTCAAAGTACTGGTACTTTTATCTCGTGGTTAATAAAACGAGGGAGGGGTAAAAGAAACTCCTCAGAAGTAAATAGGGATGAAAAATGAGCTGAATTGATACCAGTGACGGGTTAATAATAATGAGAGAGGGATTTATAGAAATACTAATTTTGGGTTGCGAAAAGAAGTTTGTATTGTCTGTTTATTTAGTCTTAAAGGAGAAAGCTTATCGAATTTTAAATAATTTTATTGAAAGTTATTTACAATTTTTAATGACCTCATCACAGTCAGTCACTATTAAGTATAATTAAGCTAAAGGTTAATAAACTTTAGACGTAAATTTGACAACCCTAGTATTGTTTTCTATATATCCCATTCTCGTGTTTTTATACCCCGGTAAACAGAAAACAAACATTGTTTCGTAATTTAAAAAAACTGCATTTTTTACATATTTTAAGCAATGGTATTTGGTAAAACAAGACTCAGTGTCAAAATGATTTTACAATAACTTGCTAACAAAATATAGTATAAGAAAATTATTGTTAAAGAATACGCTCAGTTATTTTCCCATTGTGGCACTTTCCAATTTAAAATGGATTAAATTCTATTAAACCATATTTATACAGTTGTGCCTATTTAGTGTTCAGTGACCTAGTAATAGAGAGGCAGAACGGGTAAAACATTTGGGGGCCTTACTGCTTGAGGAAGTCATAATCCGGGGGGCCGTGAATAATATTGCAGACCCGGCTCTGTAGTAACGCTACTTTACATTTAGGAGGGCCCAATCGGATGAATTTACCACGGTCCTCCAACGGTATAGTTACGCCACTGTGTTAAGATTGGTCCCAAATACTCAACGAATAACACTAATTTCAAATTAGAATATTCTTTTATCTTGTTCTTGACAACAATTTTTGTTTCTTATACACTGTAAAAAAACTGATTTAATAATTGCATTTACATTACGAAATATTTTATATATTATGCTAAGGCATTGTTATTAATTATCTTGAAATTAAAAATTACAATTGATTAAGGTGAAATGTTATTGTTAATAAATACTCAGGGTTATATGTATTATTCTAGCGGGGCCGGCGGACATTTTCCCGCCCTGATAAAAAAAACCTTCATAAATTATATACCTAAACCTTCCTCATGAATCACTTTATCTATTGGTGAAAACCGTATGAAATTCCGTTTAGTAGTTTTTGAGTTTATAGCGAATAGACAGACAGACAGTCGTGGCAGAGAACTTTGTTTTATAATATGTAGTAACGGTAGCGTTTTATTTGTTTTTAGTGAGCGCGTAACCGTTACAACACAACACGACGTCAGCACGTCGCCGACCACAACAGAGGACTCGAACAGTATCGACCAATCTGCTAAAATAAGAACCGAGGAATATAAGCGAGACCTTGCAGAGTTCCAAGCGAGGCGCTCTGCAGGCTCTAAGGAACTGCAGACGACTCCTGACAAAAAAACATGCGGAAGACACTCGTTACCGGTTTCCTGTACGAAGTGTTCCGCAGATCACGACAATACGTTCAGTTACGAGAAGAAATCGGCATTAAAATATAAGAAGAAACAACAGAAACGTTCTAAGAGTTCCTCGCCCGAGAAAGACTGCGAAGGAGTTCCAAATATACAATTTCTTTTCCAAAATCAAGTTTTTATGCCTGGCAATTTGTTTCCAAACCCATCGTTTTCGGAACCGCAGAAATCTAAACGCAAATCCCAACACGTCTGCAGATCGCCCAATTTGGATTTCCTTGTACAAAAGCATATTGACTTTAGAGAGGACGAACAGGTGAATTCTCCGCCTGAATTCTACAAGAACAGCTCGTTACCGTACGATGTGATGGACTTTGTAGACACTTCTAGAATTAACGAAGAAGACGTGGACGGCCCGAAAGCCGCCTGTGACGTGAGATCGTCGAGTCAGACGTCTCAAAATGAAGGTAAAGATGATAGCGGTGATGATAAGTTGTGGGAGGTGATGAGCGAGTTGAAGCACTTCGATCAATGGGCTGACGAGCAGCTACAGCCACGTTCAGCAAACACTACTAAATCTGAAGACACTAAGGTAATTTTGATTGTTAGTATCCTTAAAATACTTTAATAATCAAAAATTGTTACTTCATTTTAAAAAAATAGAAGCCATATATCTAACACAATGTAACCGATTGAAATGAAAGTTTGCACATATACTAGGATTGTCCTTATTTAAAGGATTGCCGATTCTATTTTCAGGGTAGTTTAGTGTGGGAACCAAATATATATAAAAAAAGTCCCACCAAATGACAGTTCTTAATAGTGATATTAACCTTATAAAGATAATATAGATAAATGTTTGAAACTTGCCATATACTTTTTTATAGTATAAAGTTTAAATTTAAACTGGTAGCTTGTAATTTCATCACAAAATTTACGCTTACTACCATGTCACCAACGCGAGACTATAAGTTATTCTCCTGCCAAAAAAATACCGCTCAAATGTCCGAAGAAGTTTTCACTGTAAAAAAAAATATTGTAGAGTGAAGCGAGCACTTACGGATTACCGATAGCCAGCGCTCGAAATCTCGACGTAAGCTTGGACAAGAGCCGGCTTTGGAACAATGGCAAGTGGGGCTTGGTGCCCGTACAGATAAAGAAATTGGTGGGCGTTACCGCCGAACACGTTAAGAAGAAACGAAATACCGAAATTAATATTTTACGGTAAGTGACCTTAATTATCATTCTTATAAACCGAGTGGTTAAGATCTGAAAAGGAGTTTCGACTAAGTATTAAGTTAAGACTAATATCGACATTTTTATTCATACAATATATCCAAATGTTATATCGGTGTTATACAATATATCAGAATATCGATATAGGTATATCGGACACCCCTAGTTCCAACTACAGATTCTTTTAGTTTACTCTTAGTTTACTGACTTTTAGTTTAGTGTTGCACTCCGGTCTATTTTCCCTGTGATCAATCTTGTGATACACGAACAAATCATTGAATTATCATTTTCGAGATATAATCAAAGATACCTTTCCTTACAAAATGTATGAGAAAATTAATTTTCCTCATATTTTCATTCTTCGCGATTTTTTCTGATATTTTTCTAGTTATTCTGCTATCTATGTAGGTGGTAGAGCCACGTTGAAGCTATTACTGGTTTCAGCATGAATGGGTCGGCTCGTCCGGGGTAGTACCACCCTCTCACAGAAAACCAACGTGAAGTAACAGTGCTTGCATTGTTGCGTTTCGTTTGGTCAGTGAGAGCGCCGGATACCCACCTCCTCTCCCCTTCCCCGTTGTTCCCCTCCCCATCCCCCACTTCCCTCTCCCCCAAACACAGGTTGGCAACGCACTTGCGACTCCCTTGGTGTTGCAAGTGTCTATGGACGGTGGTGATCACTTACCATCAGGTGACCCACATGTTCGTTTGCCTCCTATAACATAAAAAAAAAAAAAAAATCCAAGGCAGAGACAAATCCGACAAAAAATCATAAAAATCGGTCCAGCTGAACTGACTTTGTTTTGTATACATAGATTTCTCTAATAAAGCTATATTATTATCCTTGAGTGATTGATATACGCTATTCTTATGTTTTATATTATACCAGCGACCCGTCCCAACTTCGCACGGGTGCAATGTAGATATTCATTTTAATGGAATATTGTTAAGGCCAGTTTTGATCTACATGACATGTACAACGTATGTAATGTATTTAATTGGATAAGGAATAATGCTGTATTGTATAAAATAGCTTGGTAAATAACACATAATTATTTTTGTAAAAAGATAAAAATAGTTACTGTGGGTTATCGAGATAAATATATACCATCGTGGACATTTTTATCGATCTTTTTACGATATACAATTCTGTAATACATTAACTTGGAACTATCTCGTAAGGTTTAGTCAGAGCTTGCGATTTAAGCGCACAAAAATATGTTTGTTATGACATCACATTACAAATCTTTGAATTTTTCGGGATTTCTGTACTATAATATATATGTATTATACATATAAACCTTCCTCTTGAATTACTCTATCTATTACTGAACACTATATTAAAATCAGTTGAATAGTTTAAAAAATCTAAGGGAACAAACAGCGGAAGCGACTTCATTTTATACTATGTAAAGATTATAACGTAGATACAGTCGTAGACGGTTGGTAATATTATACATAAGTATTTTTTTTATTAATGTCAAACAAAATACTTTAGGCTTAAGCTGAGCGTAGGTAATAATGGAAAGATTACGTAAGGTATACAAGTAGATATACAGACATACATGTACACATAGGGGTGGTTAATGACAATGAATTATTACAGAAAATGTCGTCATCCGAACATAGTACTACTGATGGGCCTGTATCCAGACGCTCACAACAACATGCATATTATTTGCGAGCGATGCGTGGATTCATTGTTCGGTATAATACACATTCAGGTATGATTTCACCTTTCTTAGAATTCGTCATAACTTTAAAATATAAATAAATTTTATCATCACTACTTTTCTCTCCATAGCGATATATAGCCTAAGAATACTTTGAAAAAAAATGGACCAGTAAAAGTGGAATCAAAATCGGTTTCGCTGTTTCCAAGATTAAATCAGACAAACAAACACTTTTATTTAAATAGCGGGCCCGGCAGACGTTGTCCCGCCGTGATTATAAAAAAAAATCTGGACAAATTATATACCAAAACGTTCCTCGTGAATCACTTTAACCACTGGTGAAAACCGCATAAAGATCCGTTCAGTAGTTTTTGAGTTTATCGCGAACAGACAGACAGACAGATGCGGTAGGGGACTTTGTTTTATACTATGTAACTATGTAATGATGCATAGATTAATAGGAACACGTGGATCGTACTATTAATTTTTTTTTTTGCTCGAACTGACTACGCTATTGGTCTAGCAAGGCAAAGCAAATTACCATGACTTTTTTTTCTTTTTTATTTAACTCTTTCATTTTTTTTTCAGCTTTTATGACAATTTTTCGATATATTCGAAATTACCTTTGAGGGCATTGCGTGTCCTCACATAAAAGCCTCTGCCTATTAATACATATTTATACCGAAATTTGTGTTATGAATGTAGGGGGTTTTCAGAGGGATCAAAAAGTTCGGCGCGGACTGTAAACATTTCATTTACATACACAATTATTAACATATTGGTATAGCCAATAGAGACTTCAATTAAGTAACAAAAAGTCACTTTCTTTGCAAATCTAACAGAATTACTTATGTGTCCTAATCCTAACTATAATATTAAATTTTCTTCTTTGTTATGCTTTCATTCCTTAATTACTGAACCGTTTGTCGTGAAATTTTGCATACACGTCAGGGGTACAGAAAAGGACATCACTTTACCCACCTCCCCTCTCCTCTCCCCTCTCCTCTCCACTCTCCTCTCCACTCTCCTCTCCACTCTCATCTCCCCTCTCCTCTCCCCTCTCCTCTCCCCCTCCCTTCCATTCCCCAAAACACAGGCTGGCAACGCACTTTCGACTCCCCTGGTGTTCTTAGTGTCTATGGACGGTGATGATTACTTAACATCGGATGAATCACCTGTTCGTTTGCCTGCTATGACATAAAAAATCCAGTTCCCGAACATTAGATTGAAT